>CM038678.1:381841481-382171456 GCA_021605205.1 Aegilops longissima | reverse complement strand
TGGTCGAGACATAAAGATTGATATATTGGAAGCCTATGTTTGGACTTGGAAGGGTTCGGATGAAAACAGGATTTCTGGAACAGGGGGGTTAGGAACCCCGAAGTCAATGGGCCTTGATGGGCCATAGGGAGAAGAGGAAGGGCCGGCCAGGGGCAGGCGCGCCCCCTCCCCTCTAGTCGAATAGGACAAGGGAGGCGGCCTTCCTCTTCCCCTCCCAATCTAATCCAACTAGGAAGGGAGTCCTACTCGGTGGGAGTAGGACTCCTCGGCCAGCGCCTCCTAGGGCCGGCCGCACCCCTTGCTCCTTTATATCTGAGGGCAGGGGGCACCCCAGACACTAAGTTGATCTCGTGATCGTTCCTTAGCCGTGTCACGGTGCCCCCTCCACCATATTCCACTTTGGTCATATCGTCGCGGAGCTTAAGCGAAGCCCTGCCCGGTGAAGTCATATCATCGCGGAGCTTAGGTGAAGCCTGCGTCGGTGGAGCATCATCATCGTCCTGCGCCGTCGTCTTGTGGAACTCATCGGCGCTTTCTGGATCGGGCCGGGGATCGTCATCGAGCTGAGCGTGTGCAGAACTTCGGAGGTGCGTCGTTCGGTACTTGGATCGGTCGGATCGTGAAGGCGTCGACTACATCAACAGCGTTGTTATAATGCTTCCGCTTACGGTCTCACGAGTGCGTGGGCGGACCTCTCCCCTCTCGTTGCTATGCCATCACCATGGTCTTGCGTGTGCGTGGAATTTTTGAAATTACTCGTTACCCATGATGGTATCGAGCCTGGTTTTATCGTTGATGTCATATGCGAGTAGAACACAAGTGAGTTGTGGGCGATATAAGTCATACTACTTACCAGCATGTCATACTTTGGTTGGCGGTATTGTGAGATGAAGCGGCCGGACCGACATTACTGCGTCGCTTCTGCGAGACTGGTTTCACCGCTTGAGCACTAGTTGCTTAAAGGTGACGGCGGGTGTCTGTTTCTCTCACTTTAGTTGAACCGAGTGTAGCTCGCCCGGTCCTTGCGAAGGTTAAAACAGCACCAACTTGACAAACTATCGTTGTGGTTTTGATGCGTGGTAAACGGTTCTTGCTTAGCCCATATCATACGTAAAACTTGCAACAACAAAGTAGAGGGCGTCTAACTTGTTTTGCAGGGCATGTTAATGATGTGATGTGGTCAAGGCGTGATGCTATATTTTATTGTATGAGATGATCATGTTTTGTAACGAGTTATCGTAGCTGGCGAGAACCATATGGTTGTCGCTTTATTGTATGAAATGCAAGCGCCATGTAATTGCTTTACTTTATCACTAAGCGATAGCGATAGTCATAGAAGCAATAGTTGGCGAGGCGACAACGATGCTACGATGGAGATCAAGGTGTCGCGCTGGTGACAATGGTGATCATGGCGATTGCTTGGAGATGGAATCACAAGCACAAGATGATGATGGCCATATCATATCACTTATATTGATTGCATGTGATGTTTATCCTTTATGCATCTTATCTTGCTTTGATTGGCGGTAGCATTATAAGATGATCTCTCACTAAAATTATCAATAAGTGTTCTCCACAGTATGCACCGTTCGAAAGTTCTTCGTCTTTGAGACACCGCGTGATGATCGGGTGTGATAGGCTCTCGTTCAAATACAGCAGGTGCAAAACAGTTGCTTTACGGAATACTCGGGTTAAACTTGGCGAGCCTAGCATATAACAGATATGGCCTCGGAACACGGAGACCGAAAGGTTGAGCGTGAATCATATAATGATATGATCAACATAGTGATGTTCACCATTGAAACTACTCCATCTCACGTGATGATCGGACATGGTTTAGTTGATTTGGATCACGTAATCACTTAGATAACTAGAGATGTACATCTAAGTGGGAGTTTTTAATATGATTAATTAAACTTAAATTTATCATGAACTTAGTACTGATAGTATTTTTGCTTGTCTATGTTTCTTTGTAGATAGATGGCTCGTCTTTGTTGTTAGTTGAATTTTAATGCGTTCCTTGAGAAAGCAAAGTTGAAAGATGATGGTAGCAATTACGGACTGGGTCCGTAACTTGAGGATTATCCTCATTGCTGCACATAAAATTACGTCCTAGAAGCACATTGGGTGCGAACCTCTTTGAGAACAGCGCCGAAGTTGTGAGCGTCTGGCGAGCAAAGTGATGACTACTCTATAGTTCGGTGTGCCATGCTTCGGCTTAGAACCGGGTCTTCAGCGGCGTTTTGAACATCATGGAGCATATGAGATGTTTGAGGAGTTGAAGTTAATATTTCAAGCAAATGCCGGATTGAGAGATATGAAGTCTCAATAAGTTCTATAGCTGCAAGATGGAGGAGAATAGTTATGTCGGTGAACATATACTCAAAATGTGCAGGTATAATAATCACTTAATTCAATGGGAGTTACTCTTCCGGATGATAGTGTCATTGACAAATTCTCCAATCACTGCCACCAAGCTACAAGAGCTTCGTGATGAACTATAATATGCAAGGGATGACCAAAACAATTCCGAGCTCTTACGCAATCTGAAAGCAGCGGAGGTAGAAATCAAGAAAGAGCATCAAGTGTTGATGGTCAACAAGACCACTAGTTTCAAGAAAAGGGCAAAGGAAAGAAGAAGGGAACTTCAAAAGAACAGCAAGAAAGTTGCTGCTCAGAGAAGAAACCCAAATGCGGGTATAGCGCCCTCGATCTTGGCTATATCTCCCGTGTCGAGAGCACGACTTAGAAACATAACCGCATTGAAAGCAATGTATAAGTGAGGTAATCTTCACACAACCCATGTAATACATAAGGAAAAGATACATAGTTGGCTTACGATTGCCACTTCACACGATACATAAATAAACATCCATCATTGAGTACACTCAAGGTCCGACTCTGGAACCAAAATAAGAGAAGATACCCCAAATGCTACGGATCGATCGTCCCAAGCTGAGCACCACTCTTGATCATCTGGAAAAGACACATAATAACGACCACGTTCCTCGTCGAACTCCACTTGAGCTCGGTTCGTCACCTTGGCATCGTCGGCACTGCAACTGTTTTGGTAGAATCTGTGAGTCAGGGGACTCGGCAATCTCACACCAGCGAGATCAAGACTATTTTAGCTTATAGGAAGACGAGTTGTAGGTGGAGCTGCAGCAGCGACTAGCATATATGGTGGCTACATTACGCAAAAGAGGCGAGGAGAGAAGCAAAGCAGACGTGAAGCTAGTAGTGATCAAGAAGTGAACTGAACTACTTCGTCAAACATAACTCCAACACCGTGTTCACTTCCGGACTCCGAGAAGAGACCATCACAGTTACACTGCGATTGATGTGTATTTTACTTGAGGTCAACCGGGTTTTCTACAACGGACATTAACAAATTCCCATCGCCTCATAACATGAGCACGACTTTGAAAGATATTACCTGCGGGGTGTCCCAACAGCCCATTATAAGCTCTCACGGTCAGCGAAGGATATTCCTTCTCTGGGAAGACCGATCAATCTCGGAATCCCGGACTACAAGACATTTAACGGCAATAAAACAAGACCGGCAAAGCCACCCATTGTGCCGACAAATCCCGATAGGAGCTGCACATATCTAGTTCTCGGGGCACACGGATAGGTCAGACCCTCTGAGTAAAACTAGCCCTCGAGTTGCCCGTGGTGGCCCATGATCTGCCGGTTCGAACCAGCACTTTCGAAGAGCTTTGGTCGGGGGTTAAAATAAAGATGACCCTCGGGCTCGCGAAAACCGGGGAAAAAAGGCTTAGGTGGCAAATGGTAAAACCAATGTTGGGCCTTCTTTGGGCGAGTCTTATTCAAAGCGAACTGTCAAGGGGTCCCATAAATCACCCAACCCGTGTAACGAGCGAAATCAAGGAACATAACACGGTATGGCGGAAACTAGGGTGGCAAGAGTGGAACAAAACACCAGGCATAAGGCAGAGCCTTCCACCCTTTACCAAATATATAGATGTATTAATTATAGCAGATATATATTGTGATATCTAACAAGTAAACATGTTCCAATAAGGAACAACATCTCCATGTTCAATGTAACATCCCAAATTTCCTATTTGGAATGTTTTACAATTATAGCTAAGCATCTATGCATTCTGTTTGAATTTGAATGCCATTTGAAGTTTCAGAAGAGTTTTGAGTTTTCAAATTTGAATTCAAACTATGGCAAGTGGGAATCATTTCAAAAACTATGCCTGATAAATACTTGAGCAAAAGTATGAGAGGAGTAAACATGACACTCCAAAAATATCAGAGGGAATCAATGCCAAAAGTTTTGAATTCAAACTTGAATTTTATTTGAATTTGAAAAAAATGAATTTTTATAAAGTTTGGATTTTGCCTTTGGAAAAATGTTCAAATGATAGGGAATATTCCCTTGATCATTTTGGTATATATAAGTCCTATATAAAATATTTATATTTTATATTCTATCTCTGTTTTAATTCTCAAAAAATAAATTTTTTAAAAAAACCCCAGTGCGGCCGAACCTTGCTTGACCAGTGAGGCGACCACACGCCGGCCCACCAGGCGACCGCCAAAGCCAGCCAGTAGCGGCCAGCCACTCCCAGCGCCCGAACCTCCTTGGCTCGGCCAGCCGACCGCGCCGCACCTCTCTCTCTCTCTGCCGGTGGGCCCCACCCTCCTTCAACCCCTCGCCACGCCTCGCTTGGCGTCGCCGCCGATCGCGGGATCCCGCGGATCCGGGATTCGATCTCCCCATTGCCCCCTGCCCAAGCAGGCACCCCTTTATAAACCCCTCCCACCCCATTCCCCCTCGCCCCTCATGGAACCCTCCTCCCTCCTCACAGGCTCATGGGGCCAGAGCTCACCTCGCCGCCATTCACCTGCGCCGCCGTCGCCCTAGCCCTCCCGAGCCTCGTCGACTCCACGAGAACCCCTCGTCGCCCGCACCCGTCGGACTACTCCGCCGCCCTCCCGGCAGCCGGGCCGTCGGCCTTTTCGCCACCGACCGCCGCCGCCGTCAACGCCGGTGAGCAGCGAACATCCCCGTCCGATCTTGTTTGTGCGGTCTAGATTAGAACCCGAAGAATATCCTCTTTAATAAAACCAGACTTTTCACGGTTCGTTGCAGTTTAGTCTAGTTAGGTTTTTTATTTAGTACCGGCCCGTTCGTTTTAACCATAGGGCCCGTTTGAATATAT
Organism: Aegilops longissima; assembly: GCA_021605205.1. NCBI lineage: Eukaryota > Viridiplantae > Streptophyta > Magnoliopsida > Poales > Poaceae > Aegilops > Aegilops longissima. The sequence goes on along the minus strand of CM038678.1, from coordinate 382,166,261 downwards.
TATCGCGATCGTTAGTTAGGCCCATTAGGCCATTTTCTTTTAATTTCGTTTTCTGTTTTTGAGAATAGTTTCGAATTTTAAAACTCATATCTTTTATTCTACTCAATATTTTTGAGTGATTCTTTTTTGTTGGTTTTCAAATTTTCTATAGTTTCTGTAGAAAATATAGTTAGCTATGTTAAAATTATTTCTAATTGCTTTAATTTAGTTTTAGTCAGATTAGTAAATCTGTCATAAAATGAGCTAGGAAAATTATTTTATATGATTCTTTTTGTCCCAACTTTGTTTTGACATTACCTAACCATAGGAATTAAATTGGGTATTTTAGGATTAATAAAAAATATTTTCTAGCAGAATCTTGTTATTCTTAATTAATTAACTAGCTCTGTTTTCCTATTATTTTAATTAGTAAATCAATTTATTTTTCACATGGGATTGATTATTCTAGGATAGTTTCTGTCACTTTATAGGATGAATTTTATTTATAATAAATAAAACTTTTATTTTATTTTTCTTAATAGAAATTGAATTAGGCCTAATAGGAGTTTTATAATAGCTTTTAAATTGATTCTTTTTGCTCCTAATTGCTCAATGCATTAGTTTCTGTTAAGATAACATAAACTCATGCTTAGGTCATGTTGAGAAATTTTTTGCTATGTAAAACTATTTTTAGTTGTTGCTTGAAGTAGGAAAAACTTTGAGTTGGTTTTCTTTGAGTTTTCCTTTGGGTTTTGATTTGTTTGTTTGGTGTGTTATGTTACTATGTTGCTAAGTTAAGTGATTCTTGTGCTATATGCTTATTGTGATTATTGTTTGTCTCGGTAGAGTTTAGGATCTGAAGCTTGCTACTCTGAGTCTTTAGCTTCGAGGATCATCGGCAAGGCAAGTCTTTGACCATGTTATTTTCAATACCTATGATTTTGTGCATTAGAAATTATACCACCCACCATGCATGCAATAGTTGAATTTGAAGTTGCAATCTTGAGTAGTATCATGTGGTAGGATGAACCAATTCCCTTGTTACCATGACCGGGAATGAAGTAGTTTATTTTGCTATGCTCGTGAAGCGGGTTTGGTTGAGTGAAATTCATAAGTAAGATGTGAGAGTCAATGATGATGACAACCCATGAACTACAATGATTAAGATGGACTTGAATTCACTCTTTGGGTGGAGGGCGGTTGTGGGCACACTGGAGAACCAGTGGTTGGCGGGATGCATGGAGAAGTGCCATGACATCTTGCGGAGCTTCACCCAGCCACGAAGAGGCGGATGGATGCCCCATTGACGGAAGCTTACATGCAGCCGCAAGCCATTATGGGCTCTGGCTGGGTCAACCCTAGTTGTGGCTGGCTGGGCGGTACTACGAGATGTAGAAGAGCGGTAGGATTGGATGGGTACGGCGGTAGCGGAAGAACTCTTTGGAAGACCTGTTTCATTAGTCCGTCTTCAAACACCATGAAGTGCGAAGACTTAAAAGGAGGAATGATTCTTGCGGGTAAAGTCATAAACCTCTGCGAGTTAAAGATCTAATCGATTAGCCGTGTCCCGATTCACGGACAATTTGAGCCTCTGGAACTTGGAAGTATTGGAAATCTCAACACTAAAACTAATAAATTAATTTGAGGGTTATGACTTAATAATTTGGGAATGAGACATTGGTTGGCGGAACCATCTCAATAACTACCAACAATTATGTAGTATTTGCAAGCAAGTCCTTTGTAGTAGGGAAAAATTTGCTTTTAGCAAAATGATGAGACTTAGAGCCCCACACCAAAATGCATATAGTGTTAGAAATTTTATTGTTGTTATTCTCTTCATGACTTGCCGACTTATTCAAAAGCTGACCTACGGCTACAACGTCTTATGTTGCGAGGTATATTCGATCGGGGTGAGGCTACACTCACGCTTGGCGATTGCCCTTTGGACTCGGATGGACTCGCTGTACTTCTACGCTTCCGCAGCATTAGTAGTTTATTTCTCATGAGTTGGCCTTTGGCCGAATTTATTCTATTGTAATAAAGACTCTATATGAGAACCGTGTAATAAATTCAGGTGTGATTGAACTTTGATTATTTCATCGATGTCTTGTGAGTACCGGCATGATCTTGGGATGAATACAGAACCACGGAGATTTGACCGATTTTGGGTCGGTCGCTCTGAAGATGGTATCGAGCACTGTTGACCGTGGGATCGTAACCCCTAGGATCGGAAAACCATAGGAAGAGACTATTTACTTCATATCCTTATCATTCGTAATTCTCCTGTTCAATTCCGACTCCTCTCGATTTTCAACATTCTAGATGGCGTCGAGTTCACCCAGTTTGCTACGGAGTTTTGCCGGCCCGATGAGGCGATGCCCTTGGAAGGAAGCTGGTCGAGATGGTGAAGAAGCTGAAGATTGCTCTGCCCTCGATCACGGGAAGCCAACCAATGCACTTAAGCGGACACCCTCTGAGGTTGAAGTGCATATTCGGGAGAACCCCGGAGGACATCTGAGCCTATTGACTTTGAGTTCACCGACTTCAGCTGGATCATCGGAAGGACATGGCGATCTATCGTGCACTTGGACATCTCGAGAGAATCTGAGGCGAGCTCGATCCCTCGAGACCTCGCCATGGTTTCTCGCAAGGCAAGGAATGGAGATATCATCCGCACCGTGAGGGCGACTCCTCTCTCTTATATCCAGGACTTGGAGTGTCTCCTCGGAAGCAGGAGATCCGGACTTCGCCGTAACTTCGAAGGTTCATAGGAGGCTGTTGTTCCGTGGCTGGGCGGAGGAGAAGGCACCACGCAGACTTCCTTAACCATGAGGAAGAAGTCGCGGACTTCATGGAAGAGTCGGCGACCTGAAGATGAAGCTTGCGCAATTGAGGAAAAGATGGACTTGGGAGAGGACCTTTTTCGAGTGGAGATGGCGGACCCCTCGTGAGCAATGATCAGGATTATGAAGGGAGTTCCTTGGAGGAAGCCGCAGAGGAGGCGCCACAACAGAGGACATCGCACCGAGAGGGCCAAGGATTATTGATGAAGACTTTTAGTCGACCACCATGTTATTTTTACTTTTAAATCGATCAGTTAGGTCGTTATTTTCGATTAGTCATGAGCTTTTGTAATCGAGATTGAACCACGTTTGAGTGGAATGAATAAATGATTGGTGTGATTATGTTTGTGCATTCATATGGGTAGTGTTATTTCTCATTAGACCATTTTCTATTCTAATTGTCTCATCCACTCCAAAAACACGGATGCCTCAGGGCGTGACCCGGTCTCAACTTCCCGGAGCTCACCCGGCTACTCCGGCGCGAGCATCATCATGCGGATGCTCATCGAATCGAACAACAACAACAACAATCCACGCCACCACCACCCCTGTTGACAACTTGACTCGATTCACGAGGCTGAATCCGCGGTGTTCTCTAGCGACCTTGGCGATTGTGGCGGCGATTGGCTCCATAAGATCGGAAGAGTTAATCACTGTTGGGAACAGCGATGCGAGAGAAGGTGCGCTTTGCGCATCAACGATGGACCTGCAGCTTCTTGGTGGGAGAATTACACCACCACTTATCCCATCGGCACCATCACATGGGATCGGTTCGATGGGCCTGCCGCACCGCTCATGTTTCATTTGGAGCCATGAGTGCGAAGAAGCGTGAGTTCCGCAACCTCGCCCGAGAACCGTCTTGTGGCACGATCGTGCATGAATCAACAAGTTGGCCCGTTATGCCCCGGATGATGTGGCCACAGATGCATAAGCGGAGAAGTTTCTCGAGGACTCAATGATGGTGGGCAGCTTATGGTGGCTACTTTACGCCAACTACCGCAGGCTGGTAGACAAGGCCATCGTGCTTGAAGGCAAGCAGCAGCATTGAAAGCCATAGCGGAAGTACAGCCGGGGAAGCACAACTCGGGAGCTCGGTGAAGCCCGTTATGCCCCATACTCGGGGTTAATAAATTAATTTGAGGGTTATGACTTAATAATTTGGGAATGAGACATTGGTTGGCGGAACCATCTCAATAACTACCAACAATTATGTAGTATTTGCAAGCAAGTCCTTTGTAGTAGGGAAAATTTTGCTTTTGCAAAATGATGAGACTTAAACCCCCAGCCAAAATGCATATAGTGTTAGAAATTTTATTGTTGTTATTCTCTTCATGACTTGCCGACTTATTCAAAAAGCTGACCTACGGCTACAGCGTCTTATGTTGCGAGAGGTATATTCGATCGGGGAGTGAGGCTCGCTCCGCTTGGCGATTGCCCTTTGGAGTCCGATGGACTCGCTGTACTTCTCGCTTCCATGACATTAGTAGTTTATTTCTCATGAGTTGGCCTTTGGCGAATTTATTCTATTGTAATAAAGACTCTATATGAGAACCGTGTAATAAATTCAGGTGTGATTGAACTTTGATTATTTCATCGATGTCTTGTGAGTACCAACATGATCTTGGGATGAATGCAGACACGGAGATTTGACCGATTTTTGGGTCAGGTCGCTACATCCAACAAGAACAAACTTGACATCACTGCGCTATAGCAGCTATAAGAGGGGCTGAGCAAAGCGGTAACATAGCCAATCAATGGTTTGCTAGGAAAAGGATGGTTAGGGGCTGACATGGCAATATGGGTGGCATGATATAGCAAGTGGTAGGCATCGCAGCATAGGCATAGCAAAGAAGCGAGCAACTAGCATAGCAAAGATAGAAGTGATTTCGAGGGTATGGTCATCTTGCGCAATGTTCTCGAGTTGTCGAAAGCTTGATCCTCGTAAGCGTTCTCAACAGGTTCCTCGTTCACGTACTCGTCTCCGGCTCTACCCAAAACAAGAACACAAACAAAGGAACCACAATAAATCACGGTGCAATGCACAAGCAACATGATGCAAAACATGACATGATATGCGGGATGTGATATGCAATGCGTATCGCGGCGCTCGGAAGGAAAATGATGAACCAGGCATCAACTTGGCAAACCAAGTATGCCACTGGAAAGATGAGATGATTTGGTTGAAATCGATATAAAGATCACCGGAATCGGATGCACGGTTTGGAAATGACAAGCAAAATAAGAATGGCACAAATCTGCCATTAACAGCATGATGCCACTTAGCAAGCAACAAGAAATTAAGCTACTGCACCCAAACGTATCAACAAAGTATATGGCAGTGATCTACACAAGATGCTTGACAAAAGATGAGCACTGAGCTACGGCTAGTTCACATCATAACAGGTTCAAACAAGCATGACAAAAGTGCACAAAATATCAGGATGGACATGGCAAAAACAGCATCAGGTTGCAATGTTCAGAGCAACAAAACTACAAGCTACAGGAACTTATAATGGCAAAACATGGCATGGCATGAATCTACTCAAAGCATAGAACAAAAGTCCCTTACTGACCATAAGCCAAAAGGATCAGAAAATATAATAACACCCATGTCAATATCATGAAGTTTAGTTATGAGATCTGACAACATGGCATGTCAAAACTGATAACAAGTAGGCATATTTAAGAGCTCGATGCACTCACTACAGAGCCTTACATGATAAACTAAGCATACATACATCAAGAAGACATGGCATAGAAGACATACATGGCAAGAATAATAACATAGAATACATGGATCAACCACAACAACCTTGGCAAAATTGAATAACATGTAAACAATCTGCGGAAACATTTGATAGCAAAAGTAGAGCTCGATTGACTCAAGCTATGGCACTCCATAATTGCAAACAATGGCATGTATGGATAGAGCAAGACATGTAGAACAAAACATCCTTACTGAAGTATCTCAAAATATGCATGGATCTCTCGGTAGCATCAAGTTAACATGGCATCAAAACATCAGCTAAACAGGGCTGAAATCAGCAACATCAGAACACCTACTTTGCATGCTTGTGCTAGTCACCACATAGATCACAAAAATACATGGCATACACCCCTGGAAAGATGGCATGGCATACTACAAAACACATGTAGGACTCAAATTCATAGGGTGCACACATCAATCATAGCAAAAATAACAAAAGTGCAAGTTACATTAGAAAGCGAAACTAACATCACATAGCCCTCTTCCAACAGCATTTCAGGCACCAATATGAGCTCAAATGAAAATGATGCAATGAGATGAAATGATCTACCCCTCGAGGCGAACATTTTGATATATTATCTGGCATAAAATGGAGCTACAGATGCAAAGATGTGCTACGTTGAAAATGCCACAAAATATTAGGATTAAAACTTAGATGAAAAAAATGAGGGAAGAAGTCAGCGGCTCGGATCGGGATCGGCCCGATCGAGGCGGCGTGGCGGATCAGCAGCGGGGCAACCGCCGGAGGGAGGCAGGGCGGAGCTGGAGGTGGCGCCCGTGGGAGCCGGAGGCAGGCCTGAAGCCAGGCAGTGAGTGGTGTGAGCGGGCGGGAGGCCGATGGCCGAGGCTGAGGCCGGCGGAGATCCCGAGGCGAGGCAGTGTGCCGAGGCAGCAGCGATCCGGAGGGCAGGGGGCGTGAACACCGGAGGGGCGCCTGTGTGAGGCCAGCAGGTCGCCGAGACCTGAGTGGTGGCGTGGCCTTGTGGCCAGGCAGGGCCCTTTGGGCCAGCGTGGCAGTGTGATGATGTGGCGCTGAAGCGTGTAGCGTGGGTTGGTTGAGACCAGCGGCGTTTCGTCCGGCCGGCGGACGATGTCCGTCTGGTATGAGGAGGAGTTTAGGGTTTGGGGAAGAAGACCGGATTTGGGCAGGAGGTGTTTAAATAGGCATAGAGGAGCTAGGAGAGTCCAAATGAGGTGTAGTTTTCGCCCACGATCGTGATCGAGCGACGGAGAGCATGGAAGTGACTTAGATGGGTTATTGGACCATTTTGAAGGGGTGTTGGGCTGCAACAAAGAGGCCTTTCGAGAGTCACGGTTAACGTTGGAGTACCAAGCGAGCTCCAAATGACCGAAACTTGACGGTGGTCTGGTGGTATACCAAGGCCACTTGACAAACCTCGGTCCATTCGAGAAGGTTTAGTACCCTTTACGGAAAAAGCGTAAAAGGACGCCGGGGAAGATAGGAGTGCGTGTTGCAAAAGCGGACAACGGGAAAAATGCTCGGAATCATGGGGCGAACAAGTATGCAAATGCAATGCACATGATGACATGATATAAAAATGCATGACATGGACAAAATGCAAAAGAAGAACCCAACCACGGAGGAATATCATATCACAATGCGAAAATGGCAAGAGTTGGAGTTACAAATATGGAAAGTTACTTAGGGGTGTTACAACACTCCACCACTACAAGAGGATCTCGTCCGAGATCTAGGACTGAAAGAACTCGGATATTGGAGCGGAGGTGATCCTCGCGCTCCCGGTGGCTTCTCGGTGGAATGGTGTGACCACTTCACTTTCAGAATTTGATTGACTTGTTGCGAGTCTTGCGCTCGGTTTCTTCAAGAATAACAGCAGGGGTGCTCATGGTAAGAGATCTTCTTGAAGGTCAATTTCTTCGAAGTTGATAGTGCGTTCAGGAGTCTTGAAGCACTTGCGAAGCTGTGACACGTGAAACACATCGTGCACATTTGCGAAGTTGGACGGAAGCTCAAGTTGATAGGCGAGATCGCCTCTTTTGCCAATAATCTTGAAAGGACCCACGTATCTAGGAGCAAGCTTCCCTTTGATACGCAGGCGGCGAGTGCCTTTCATTGGAGAGCAGCGGAGATAGAAATGGTCTCCGATTTCAAAAGCCACATCACGGTGCTTATCATCATAATAGCTCTTTGGCGCGATTCTTGCGGCTTTGAATTCTCACGAATGACTTTGCACATTTCTTACATACGTGATCAAGTCATTGCCAAGAAGTTGGCATTCACTGTCTCGGACCAATTGAGAGAGTCGACACTTTACGCCATAGAAATTTGAATGGGGCCTTGCCGAACTTCGCTTGGAAGCTGTTGTTGTAGGAGAACTTCGGCATTTGGAAGACAATCTTCCACTTCATACGAAGGAAATGACACAAGCCCGAGCATATCTTCAAGGATTTGGTTGACTCGCTCGACTTGGCCACTTGTTTGAGGATGGAAAGCTGTCTTTGAAAGCAGATGTTGGTGCCCATGGCCTTACGAAAAGAATCCCAAAACTTGGAGGTAAAGATGCTGCCGCAGTCTGAAGAGATCACTTGTGGAATGCCGTGCAAGGAGACAATCACTGGAGGTGTATAGCTCGCCAAGCGAGCTGCTGTGATAGATTCTTTGATAGGAAGAAAATGAGCCACTTTAGTAAGCTTGTCAATGACAAGCGAAGATAGCATCATTTCACGCTTGGACTTAGGAAATCCAGTCACGAAGTCCATTTCAATATGATCAAACTTCCATTACGGAATAGCAAGAGGTTGGAGGAGACCAGCTGGTCGTTGGTGTTCTGCTTTCACTCTTCTGCGGACATCACATTCATTCACGAATTGAGCAATTTCTCGCTTCATTCGAGTCCACCAATATATTGCTTGAGATCATGGTACATCTTCGTACTTCGGGATGAATGGATAGAAGCGAATTGTGAGCCTCGTTCATAATGACTTTTCTCAGATCACCCTTAGGAACCACAATCCGGTCCTCAAAGAAAAAGTATCTTTGTCATCAATGTGGAAGCACTTGTACTTGGAAATGCCCTTGTCGATACCACGTTTCACCTTTTTCACCATGGTATCCGAAGTTGAGCCTCACGAATCTGATCTTCCAAAGTAGGAGAGACTATGAGGTTGGCAAGAAAGCCTTGAGGAACAACTTGAAGATTCAGCTTGCGGAAAGCTTCACAAAGATCCGGTTGGAAGGGCTTGAGGATTAGGCATTGCGATAAGCCTTCCTGCTCAAAGCATCTGCAATGACATTGGCCTTGCGGAGTATATTCAATACTTGGGTTGTACTCTTGAATCATTTCGACCCATCGAGTCTGCTGAGGTTGAGGTTGGGTTGAGTGAAGATGTACTTGAGACTCTTGTGATCGGTGAAAATGTCCACTTTCCTTCCCAACAAGAGATGTCTCCATGTTATCAATGCATGGACAAGCTGCCGCCAACTCAAGATCGTGAGTGGGGTAGTTCTTTTCGTTGAGCTTCAAGCTGGCGAGAGGTATAAGCCACAACTCTCTTCTCTTGCATTAACACAGCAAGAGACCTTGAAGAAGCATCACGAAAACTTCAAATGGCTTGGATTCATCGGGAGGAGTCAAGGCAGGGAGCTGTGGCGAGTTTCTCTTTGAGGTATTGAAAGCAACATAACACTCGGGGAGACGGACATACTTCACATGCTTACGGAGGAGGTTGGAAAGAGGCTTTGCAATCTTGGAGAAGTTCTCAACGAATCTTCGGCAATAGCTTGCAAGACCAAGAAAACTGCGGAGCTGCTTGACATTCTTAGGAGGTTCCCAATTCACAATTGTAGACACCTTCTCGGGATTAACAGCGATGCCCTTGGCGGAGATGATATGACCAAGGTAAAGCACTTCATCAAGCCAAAATTCACATTTGGAGAACTTAGCATAGAATTGATACTCTCTGAGCTTGTCTAGCACCAATCGCAAATGTTTGGCATGATCCTTCTTATTCTTGGAGAAGACCAAAATATCATCAAGATAGACCAAGGCGAATTCATTGGTGTAGGGGTTGAATATGAAGTTCATCATCGAGAGAATGTTGGAGGAGCATTGACAAGGCGAAAGACATGACGGTATATTCATAAGAACCAAAGCATTACGAATCTTTGTCTTGGGAATATCTTCTTCACGAATCTGAATCTGATGATAACCCATCGAAGGTCAAGCTTGGAGAACACTTTAGCACCTTTGAGTTGCTCGAAAAGCTCATTGATGTTGGGAAGTGGATACTTGTTCTTGATTGTCTTCTTATTCAATGGGCGGTGTCGGCGCTAAAAGTCGGTCCGTGCCATCCTTCTTCGGACAAAAGAACACCACAACCCCAAGGAGATGAACTCGGTCGATCAAACCGGATGCTCTTGTTCATCGAGCTGCTTCTTCAATTCCTTCAGCTCATCAGGTCCAAGCTTGTATGGGCGCTTGCAAAGCGGGTTGATGCGGGCTCAAGATCGATACTTGAACTCAAGCGGCCAATGAGGAGGCATGCGGAAGCTCTTACGGAAAGACATCTTGGTACTCACAAGCATTTGGAATCGAGAGATAGCATCAATTCGCCCTTCTCATTGAGAGAAAACAACCGAATGGTTTCATCACGGCGGCATAGATGATCACATCATTAGAAGAGTGAGTCAATTGAATTTCACAGCAGCACAATCAAGCTAAGCTTTGTCTTGATAAAAGCCGATCCATTCGAGAATAAGATCAATACCGAGTCACCAAGAACAATTGGTTTGGCGAAATCTATAATCGCCCATCTTGATACCGACATTGGAACCACCAAGCTAGAACTCATGTGCTTGCAGAAACAATTGCTAGAGGTTTAACCAAGAATTCGAAGTGAAATCATGCTTGGCAAAAAAGCGGTCTCGACATGAAACAATGCGATGCACGGTATGAAATAAGACTTTTGCGGAATATCATTAACAAGAAGATTACCCATGATCACATCGGAAGAATCCTTTGCTGCGCTGCATTCATCATGTTCACCTTTGCAAACTTGGGATTATGCTTGACCCTTTGCATTGCTGGAAGATTTCACGGAGGAGGCGGAAGGCGCCTTTGGTTGAAGCACTTTTAGCATAGTGACCTTCTGTGACATTTGTTGCAAGTCACCTCGAGCGGACGGTGGTAAGGAGCACTTGACCTTGGAGCTTGAGAATTGGACTTGTTACGATAGCTTTGGGTTGGGTGGGTGGGAAGATCCACGACCACTGAGTTCTTCTGGCGATAAAGGGTGGCGGACGGAGGAGGAGGAAGGTAGAACTTCTGCTGCTTAGCTGCCACTTGAGAGGAAGAAGAAGACTGAACTGCATCCTGATTCTCTTCTTAGAAGCCTCACATTTGAGCTGGGCAGCTTCTTGCTTGATGCCATGTTGTAGAATTCATCATACTTTTACGGCTCAAAAAGCACAAGAGCTAATTGCAGATCTTCTCTCGGACCACCTCTGAATTGATAGATCATACTCTTTTCATCGAGGGGCGTCTTGCTTAGCAAAGCGGCGAGTTTAGGAACTGGATATTGTATTGGTACACAGACATGTTGCCTTGCTTGAGATTGCGGAACTCCTCACGCTTGCTCTCAACAACACTTTTGAATGTGGTGAGCTCACGAAATCTCGGCGGAACTCATCCCGGGTAATGACGACCTCCTCTGGAATCTTTGTATTGCTGGTACCTCTCGGCAGCTTGATCCTTGAGTTGAAGCGATGCAAACTTGACAAAGTCCTCGGTCGACATTGCTACATTCAAAATGCTTCAGATGTCCACAAGCCAATCGTCGGCGTCTGTGGCCTCAACACGAAGCTGGAAGACTTGGCTGATTAGCGAGGCGGTGAGGAGTAGCAAAGTCGGCTGGTTGTTGCCTTGACCTTGATTTCCTTGACTGCCTTGCCCTTGAGTACGTTCTTGCAAGAGTTGCAAAATCATCGAGCATTGGCATTGGTGGCTGCCATGATAGCTTGCCGGGCCTCGGGCGGAGGTGGAGGTGGAGGTTCGGTGATTCCCATCATCACGATCCGGATTCAGGCAGCGTTGGCGGAGCCATCTGAAGAGGTGACATCCGTTAGTCCTTTGATAGACAAATAGTCAAGTTGAATCAGCGGATAGAAATTGCAACATATATTATTCACAATAAACATTGAACAAGAATGAGCAGAATGAATTCAAAAGCTAATCATCCACGTCCATTAAGGTGAGAAGCCACTTGATTAAGGGTTGATGAAAAAAAATAACAAAATACATTTGGAACAAATAAGTGGTAAGGATTACCCAATCACGAACCAAATATCTGCGGGAAGAAATGCTAGGAGCTACTTGAATCCCACCTATAAACTCACGAAACTTTACGGTTATGCAATCGGTGTTGGGGATACGGGGGACACAAAATATATCACCCAAACTAACAATACCTAGATCTAGCTGTATCCATCCGTCAACACATAACCAAGAAACCTTGGAAATCGTGTACCTCGACCTTGAAAAACATCCGTTATACAAGTCATGGCAATACTCCGAGCTCGCCCGATCTTTGGGTTATCGAGGTTATCTCACCAACAAGCTGCACAAAAGAGATTTCGATGTCGGCAAATCTCAGGTATTCGAGCTGCAACTATAAAATTGTGGCGACAACACCTCGGAGCTCAACTCCCGGGACACTGCCACAACCCCTAAATGCGGGAGGCACCAAGAACAATGTTCTCGTCACAAAACCATCGAACGATCCCAAGATACCAGCGTGATCCTAAAATTTTTTAGTGAAATTTGAGAAGAGGAGAGTCAAAACTCTCGTCGAGGATACCTCACGAGGCGACGAAGGGGTGGGGAGTAAAAGAATCTACTCTCCGATATATATAATCCTAAGACTCAAAACATTTTCCATTCTAGACTCAACAACATGACAACAATCAAGTAGGGGGCTCCTAAGTGGGGAAGGCTCGATTACCAACATAGCGCCCTCGATGCGGCTATATCTCCCGTGTCGAGGCACGACTTAGAAACATAACGCATTGAAAGCAATGTACATAAGTGAGGTAATCTTCACACAACCCATGTAATACATAAGGAAAAGATACATAGTTGGCTACGATTAGCCACTTCACACAATACATAAATAAACATCCATCATTGAGTACACTCAAGGTCCGACTACGGAACCAAAATAAAGAAGATACCCCAAATGCTACACGGATCCCGATCGTCCCAAGCTGAGCACCACTCTGATCATCTGGAAAAGACACATAATGCGACCACGTTCCTCGTCGAACTCCACTTGAGCTCGGTTCGTCACTGCCTTGGCATCGTCGGCACACTGCAACTGTTTTGGTAGAATCTGTGAGTCACGGGGACTCGGCAATCTCACACCAGCGAGATCAAGACTATTTAAGCTTATAGGAAGGACAAAGTTGTAAGGTGGAGCTGCGCAAGCGACTAGCATATATGGTGGCTACATTACATAAAGAAGCGAGCGAGAGAAGCAAAGCACGGATGTGAAGCTAGTAGTGATCAAGAAGTGAATCTGAACTACTTCGTCAAACATAACTCCAACACGTGTTCACTTCCCGGACTCCGCGAGAAGAGACCATCACAGTTACACCTTGATTGATGTGTATTTTACTTGAGGTCAACCGGGTTTTCTACAACGGACATTAACAAATTCCCATCGCCTCATAACGGCAGACGCGGCTTTGAAAGATATTACCTGCGGGGGTGTCCCAACAGCCCATTATAAGCTCTCACGGTCAGCGAAGGATATTCCTTCTCTGGGAAGACCCGATCAATCTCGGAATCCCGGACTACAAGACATTTCGACAGCAATAAAACAAGACCAGCAAAGCCACCGATTGTGCCGACAAATCCCGATAGGAGCTGCACATATCTCGTTCTCGGGGCACACCGGATGAGGTCAGCCTCTGAGTAAAACCAGCCCTCGAGTTGCCCGTGGTGGCCCATGATCTGCCGGTTCGAGCCAACACTTTCGAAGAACTGGTCGGGGGGTTAAAATAAAGATGACCCTCGGGCTCGCGAAAACCGGGGAAAAAACTTAGGTGGAAAATGGTAAAACCAATGTTGGGCCTTCTTTGGGCGAGTCTTATTCAAAGCGAACTGTCAAGGGGTCCCATAAATCACCCAACCGTGTAAGGAGCGAAATCAAGGAACATAACACGGTATGGCGGAAACTAGGGTGGCAAGAGTGGAACAAAACACGGGCATAAGGCGAGCCTTCCACCTTTACCAAATATATAGATGTATTAATTATAGCAGATATATATTGTGATATCCCTAACAAGTAAACATGTTCCAATAAGAACAACATCTCCATGTTCAACAAGGAACAAACTTCACTTCACTGCAACTAGCGCTATAAGAGAAAGCTGAGCAAAGCGGTAACATAGCCAATCAGCGGTTTGCTAGGAAAAGGATGGTTAGGGGCTGACATGGCAATATGGGTGGCATGATATAGCAAGTGGTAGGCATCGCAGCATAGGCATAGCAAAGAAGCGAGCAACTAGCATAGCAAAGATAGAAGTGATTTCGAGGTATGGTCATCTTGCCTGCAATGTTCTCAGAGTTGTCGAAAGCTTGATCCTCGTAAGCGTTCTCAACAGGTTCCTTGTTCACGTACTCGTCTCCCGGCTCTACCCAAAACAAGAACACAGACAAAGGAACCACAATAAATCACGGTGCAATGCACAAGCAACATGATGCAAAACATGACATGATATGCGGGATGTGATATGCAATGCGTATGCGCGCTCCGGAAGGAAAATGATGAACCAGGAATCAACTAGGCAAACCAAGTATGCCACTTGAAAGATGAGATGATTTCGGTTGAAATCGATATAAAGATCACCGGAATCGGATGCATGGTTTGGAAATGACAAGCAAAACAAGAATGGCACAAATCTGCCATTAACAGCATGATGCCACTTAGCAAGCAACAAGAAATTAAGCTACTGCACCCAAACGTATCAACAAAGTATATGGCAGTGATCTACACAAGATGCTTGACAAAAGATGAGCACTGAGCTACGGCTAGTTCACATCATAACAGGTTCAAACAAGCATGGCAAAAGTGCACAAAATATCAGGCTGGACATGGCAAAAACAGCATCAAGTTGCAATGTTCAGCAACAAAACTACAAGCTACAGGAACTTATAATGGCAAAGCATGGCATGGCATGAATCTACTCAAAGCATAGAACAAAAGTCCCTTACTTACCATAAGCCAAAAAGGATCAGAAAATATAGTAACACCCATGTCAATATCGCAAGTTTCGTTAATAGATACAGCAACATGGCATGTCAAAAACTGATAACAAGTAGGCATGTTTAAGAGCTCGATGCACTCACTACAGAGCCTTACATGATAAACTAATCATACATACATCAAGAAGACATGGCATAGAAGACATACATGGCAAGAACAATAACATAGCATACATGGATCAACCACAACAACCTTGGCAAAATTGAATAACATGTAAACAATCTGCCAGGAAACATTTGATAGCAAAAGTAGAGCTCGATTGACTCAAGATATGGCACTCCATAATTGCAAACAATGGCATGGATGGATAGAGAAAGACATGTAGAACAAAACATCCTTACTGAAGTATCTCAAAATATGCATGGATCTCTCGGTAGCATCAAGTTAACATGGCATCAAAACATCAGCTAAACAGGGCTGAAATCAGCAACATCAGGACACCTACTTTGCATGCTTGTGATAGTCACCACATAGATCACAAAAATACATGGCATACACCCCTGGAAAGATGGCATGGCATATTACAAAACACATGTAGGACTCAAATTCATAGGGTGCACACATCAATCATAGCGAAAATAACAAAAGTGCAAGTTCTGTTAAGAAACAGAAACTAACATCACATAGCTCAAATGAAAATGATGCAATGAGATGAAATGATCTACTCCTCGAGACGAACATTTTGATATATTATCTGGCATAAAATGGAGCTACGAGATGCAAAGATGTGCTACGTTGAAAATGCCACAAAATATTATGAGATTAAAACTTAGATGAAAAAAATGAGGGGAAGAAGTCAGCAGCTCGGATCGGGATCGGCCCGATCGAGGCGTGGCCCGAGGCGGATCCTTGGCGGGGCAGCCTGGAGGAGGAGGCCGGGCGAGGCTGGAGGTGGGCCGGCGGAGGCAGGCCTTGGGCAGGTGAGCAGCCATGGTGGCCTGTGGTGAGGAGGCCCGTGGCAGGCAGGGCAGCCGGAGATCCGAGGCGAGGCGTGTGGCGAGGCCAGGCCGAGATCGAGAGGCAGGAGGCGGAACCACCGGGGAGGCAGGCTGCCATGTGAGGCCTTGGTCATGGGACTGGTGGTGTGGTGGCGTGAGTGGCAGGCGGGCCCTTTGGGCCCAGCCCAGGCAGCCGTGATGTGTGGCCTGACACGTGTACCTGCGTGGGTTGGTTCGGTTCTGCAATGGCGTTCGTCCGTGGCGGCGAACGTGTCCGTCTGGTGTGAGGAGGAGTTTTAGGGTTTGGGGAAGAAGCCCGGATTTGGATGGGGGAGGTGTTTAAATAGGCATAGAGGGAGCTAGGAGAGTCCAAATGAGGTGTAGTTTTCGCCCTACGATCGTGATCGAGCAGCGGAGAGCATGGAGGTGACTTAGATGGGTTATTGGGCTGTTTTGAAGGGGTGTTGGGCTGCAACTTAAAGAGGCCTTTTGAGAAGTCACGGTTAACCGTTGGAGTACCAAGCGAGCTCAAATGACCGAAACTTGACCGGTGGTCTCTGGTGGTATACCAAGGCCACTTGACAAACCTCGGTCCATTCGAGAAGGTTTAGTACCCTTTACGGAAAAATGTAAAAGGACCGCCGGGGAAGATAGGAGTGCGGATTGCAAAAGCGGACAACGGGAAAATGCTCGGAATCATGAGGCGAACACGTATGCAAATGCAATGCACATGATGACATGATATAAAAATGCATGACATGGACAAAATGCAAAATAAGAACCCAACCACGGAGGAATATCATATCACAATGCGAAAATGGCAAGAGTTGGAGTTACAAATATGGAAAGTTACTTCGGGGTGTTACATGGACCTAAGCACTGGCCAGTGTTTTTCTTTGCAAGCGGTGGACCTTTGGAGCGGAACTGCCCCAAGTATTTGGCGGACAAGAAGGATGGCAAGGTGATCAAAGGTATATGTGATATACATGTTATTGATGTGTACCTTACTAATACTGTGATAGTACAGGTATTTGATCTTGGTTGATTGCTAATATTTGTGACTCGAAGCAGGAAATGCGGATTAGCGAAGATTGGCTAAGGGCGAGGTGACAATGCGGCGTGGGAAATGGTTCCAAAGTCGATGTGATCGCGATTGACACGCTACCTCTACATCTACCATCGGGATTAGTTTTAGACCTAAATAATTGTTATTTGGTGCGGCGTTAAGCATGAACATTATATCTGGATCTTGTTTGATGCGAGGCGGTTATTCATTTAAGACAGAGAATAATGGTTGTTCTATTTATATGAATAATATCTTTTATGGTCATGCACCCTTGAAGAGTGGTCTATTTTATTGAATCTCGATAGTAGTAATACACATATTCATAGTGTTGAAACCAAAAGATGCGAGTTGATAATGATAATGCAACATATTTGTGTACTTGCCGTTTGGGTCATATCGATTGTAAAGCGCATGAAGAAACTCCATCTTGATGGACTTTTGGAATCCTTGATTATGAATCACTTGGTACTTGCGAACCATGCCTCATGGGCAAGATGACTAAAACGCCGTTCTCGGAACTATGGAGCGAGCAACTGATTTGTTGGAAATCATACATCTTGATGTTTGTGGTCAATGAATGTTGAGGAGCCTTGGTAGTATCGTTATTTTCTCACCTTCACAGATGATTTGAGCAGATATGGGTATATCTACTTAATGAAACACAAATCTGAAACATTTGAAAAGTTCAAAAATTTCAGAGTGAAGTGGAAAATCATCGTAACAAGAAAATAAAGTTTCTCGATCGATCGTGGAGGAGAATATTTGAGTTCTGAGTTTGGTTTGCATTTGAAACAATGTGGAATAGTTTAGCAACTCCATACGGAACCCACGGAGAAATGGTGTGTCGAGCGTCGTGTCGTACTTTACTTGATATGGTGCGATCTATGATGTCTCTTCTTGATTTACCGCTATCGTTTTGGGGATATGCTTTAGAGGCGGCGCATTCACGTTAAATAGGGCACCATCTAAGTCCGTTGAGGCGACACCGTATGAACTGTGGTTTGGCAAGAAACCAAAGTTATCGTTTCTTAAAGTTTGGGGCTGCGATGCTTATGTGAAGAAACTTCAACCAGATAAGCTCGAACCCAATTAGAATGTGTCTTCATAGGATACCCAAAGGAGACTGTTGGGTACACCTTCTATCACAGATCTGAAGGCAAGATTTTCGTTGCTAAATTCGGATCCTTTCTAGAAGGAGTTTCTCTCGAAAGAAGTGAGTGGGAGGAAAGTAGAACTTGATGAGATAAGCTGTATCTGCTCCCTTATTGGAAGGTAGTTCACCACAAGAAATGATTCCGTGACAACTACACCAATTAGTGAGGAAACTAATGATGTTGATCATGAAACTTCAGATCAAGTTGCTCTTGAACGTGGAGTCAACGAGTAAAATCGCTTTGCAGTGATGCGGTAATCCTATTACGGAAGTCATGTTACTTGACCATGGCGAACCTACAAACTATGAAGAAGCGATGGTGAGCCAGATTCCACGAAATGGCTGGAAACCATGAAATCGAGATGGGATCCATGTATGAGAACAAAGTATGGACTTTGGTTGACTTGCCGATGATCGGCAAGCCATTGAGAATAAATGGATCTTTAAGAAGAAGGCGGCGCTGATGGTAATGTAGCGTCTACAAAGCTCGACTTGTTGCGAAAGGTTTTCGACAAGTTCAAGGGGTTGACTACGATGAGACCTTCTCACCCGTGGCGATGCTTAAGTCTGTCGAATCATGTTAGCAATTGCCGCATTTTATGATTATGAAATTTGGCAAATGGATGTAAAACTGCATTCTTGAATGGATTTCTAGAAGAAGAGTTGTATATGATGCAACAGAAGGTTTTGTTGATCAAAGGGTGCTAACAAAGTGTGCAAGCTCAACGATCAATTTATAGTGCAGTGCAAGCCTCTCGGAGTTGGAATAAGCGCTTTGATAGTGTGATCAAAGCATATGGTTTTATCTGAGACTTTTGGAAGCTTTGTATTTACAAGAAAGTGAGTGGGAGCTACTGTAGCATTTACGATATTATATGTGAATGACATATTATTGATTGGAAATGATATAGAATTCTGGATAGCATAAAGGATACTTGAATAAAAGTTTTTCAATGAAAGACCTCGGTGAAGCTGCTTACATATTGGGCATCAAGATCTATAGAGATAGATCAAGGCAGCAATTGGACTTTCACAAAGCACATACCTTGATAAAGTTTTGAAAAAGTTCAAAATGGATCAGGCAAAGAAAGGTTTTTTACTGTATTACAAGGTGTAAGATTGAGTCGGACTCAATGCCCGACCACAGCGAAGAAGATAGAGAAAATGAAAGATGTTCCTATGCTTGAGCCATAGGCTCTATCATGTATGCAATGCTGTGTACCGGACACTGGCGTATGCTTAGCGATAAGCTTGGCGGGAAGGTACCAAAGTAATCGAGTGGATCCTGGACATCGGTCAAGAACATCTGAAATACGAAAAGGACTAAGGATATGTTTCTCGTATATGGAGGTGACAAAGAGCTAGTCGTAAATGGTTACGTCGATGCAAGCTTTGACACTGATCCGGACGATTCTAAATCACAAACCCGGATCGTGTTTTTATTAAGCGGTGGAGCTGTCGGTTGGTGCAGTTCTAAACAAAGCGTCGTGGCGGGATCTACATGTGAAGCGGAGTACATAGCTGCTTGAAGCAGCAAATGAAGGAGTATGGATGAAAGAGTTCATTTCCGATCTAGGTGTCATACCTAGTGCATCGGGACCAATGAAGATCTTCGTGACAATCTTGGTGCAATTGCCTTGGCAAAGGAATCCAGATTTCACAAGAGGACCAAGCATATCAAGAGGCGCTTCAATTCCATTGGGACCAAGTCCAAGTGGGAGACATAGAGATTTGCAAAATACATACGGATCTGAATGTTGCGAGACCCGTTGACTAAGCCTCTTCCACGAGCAAAACATGATCGACACCAAGACTCCATGGGTGTTAGAATCATTCTTGTGTAATCTAGATTATTGACTCTAGTGCAAGTGGGAGGCTGAAGGAAATATGCCCTAGAGGCAATAATAAAGTTATTATTTATTTCCTTATATCATGATAAATGTTTATTATTCATGCTAGAATTGTATTAACGGAAACATAATACATGTGTGAATACATAGACAAGCAGATAGTCACTAGTATGCCTCTACTAGACTAGCTCATTAATCGAAGATGGTTATGTTTCCTAACCATAGACATGTGTTGTCATTTGATTAATGGGATCACATCATTAGGAGAATGATGTGATTGACATGACCCATTCCGTTAGCTTAGCACTTGATCGTTTAGTATATTGCTATTGCTTTCTTCATGACCTATACATGTTCCTGTAACTATGAGATTATGCAACTCCGTTTACGGAGGAACACTTTAGGTACTACCAAGCGTCCTGGCGTAAGTTGGGTGATTATAAAGGAGTACTACAGGTGTCTCCAAAGGTACATGTTGGGTTGGCGTATTTGAGATTAGGTTTTGTCCTCCGATTGTCGGAGAGGTATCTATGGGCCTTCTCGGTAATACACATCACATAAGCCTTGCAAGCATTGCAACTAATGAGTTAGTTGTGAGATGATGTATTACGGAGCGAGTAAAGAGACTTACGATAGCGAGATTGAACTAGGTATTGGATCGGCGATCGAATCTCGGGTAAATATTTATACCGATGACAAAGGGAACAACATTATGTCGTTATGCGGTTTGACCGATAAAGATCTTCGTAGAATATGTAGGAACCAATATGGGCATCAGGTTCCGCTATTGGTTATTGACCGAGAATGGTTCTAGAGTCATGTCTACATAGTTCTCGAACCCGTAAGGGTCCTTGCGCTTAACGTTCGATGTGAGTTCATTATGAGTTTATAAGTTTTGATGTACGAAGGTTGTTGAGTCCGGATGTGATCACGGACATGACGAGGAGTCTCGAAATGGTCGAGACATAAAGATTGATATATTGGAAGCCTATGTTTGGACTTGGAAGGGTTCGGATGAAAACAAGTTTTCGGAACAGGGGTTCTGGAACCCCAGAGGTCAATGGTCCTTGATGGGCCATAGGGAGAAGAGGAAGGGCGGCCAGGGCAGGCGCGCCCCCTCCTCTGGTCGAATAGGACAAGAGAGGCGCCCCTCTTCCCCTCCCAATCTAATCCAACTAGGAAGGGGGAAGTCCTACTCGGTGGGAGTAGGACTCCTCGGCCAGCGCCTCCTAGGGCGGCCGCACCTTGCTCCTTTATATCTGAGGCAGGGGCACCCCAAGACACACAAGTTGATCTCGTGATCGTTCCTTAGCCGTGTGCGGTGCCCCCTCCACCATATTCCACTTTGGTCATATCGTCACGGGCTTAGGCGAAGCCTGCGCGATGAAGTCATATCATCGCGGAGCTTAAGCGAAGCCCTCGTCGGTGGAGCATCATCATCGTCCTGCCGCCCGTCGTCTTGTGGAACTCATCCCGGCCTTTCTTTGGATCGGAGCCGGGGATCGTCATCGAGCTGAGCGTGTGCAGAACTTCGGAGGTGCCGTCGTTCGGTACTTGGATCGGTCGGATCATGAAGGCGTCGACTACATCAACGCGTTGTTATAGCGCTTCGCTTCACGGTCTCACGAGTGCGTGGACAGACCTCTCCCCTCGTTGCTATGCCATCACCATGGTCTTGCGTGTGCGTAGGAAATTTTTTGAAATTACTCGTTACCCAACATCACGCGTCGTAGAGTCGTGATGTCGGCGATGAAAGTCCTGCAGTTGGACCATTCAATTTCTTGATGGGCTTTACTTCTATCCACTTGGTGAACTTGTCCACGCGACAAGTAAGTGAGTTAAACCGCCTCGTGCTGCTTTGAGTGGTCCCACCATGTCGGGCCCCAAACAGCAAAGGGCGGCGATGGGGATAGTCTTGAGTCACGGAAGCCGGCTAATCTGACTTGGGCGGAACATCTGGCACCTTGCATTTTGGACTAATTCCTTGGCCTCTTCTAGGGCAGTTGGCGAGAGAAACCGTGTCGGAAGGCTTTGGCGGCAGAGTGCTCTTGAGGCCGCATGGTGGCTACACTCGCCTTGATGAATGTCTTGAGAATCGCTTGGCCTTAGTGCAGCTCGGCCTTAGCTGGTAGACACCGATAGCAGCTGCGCTGACCAGCTCTCTGTTGACTATGGTGTAAGCTGCGCTCGGCGTTGTACTTGCCGAGCCAAGATTTCATCAGTTGGTAGCTCTCTGCTCACTAGGAACTTGAGGATGGGCTGGGCCCATGAGGTGCTACTATTTCTTCAAGCTGCCGATCTTGCTACTTGGGCCGAGGCGGCTGAATTTGGGAGGCGGCGGGCTGGAGCCATGACGCTCTTGGAGTTGATAAGTCCCGGGCGTGAGTGCAGTCCCGGGCGAACTCTGGGGTCTTCATAGCAGTTCTTTGCAGTCCCGGGCAGGTTCACAGAAGTCCCGGGCTGGCCATTGCGGCATTCTTGGAGCCATTGTAAGAATTCTCGTGCCGTCTGTTGAGGCTCTTGAGTCGGATCCGACTTCTTGAGGCCGGCACAAAAATGGAGTCGATTCTGGTGAAGGCAGCGGATAAGCAGGAGGCGCTGAAGGCGGCGCGGATGGTATTACTGGCGGGTGGGCGATTTGTGCGGGGTGTGCTTGAGTCGTTGTCATTTCTTGATCGTGAAGAACTCGCACCCTCAAAATATCCTTTGAGTTCTTTGTGGAACCACAGTCCAGTACTCTGAAGCTGTCTTTGTGATTCCTAACTTCTCCGCCGTGTCCTTATGCAGGATGTTGATACTCTGCCTCCGTCTATCGGCACTTTCATGAAAGTGGCGGCCGCCTATCCATGACAAGGTGGCTCCCAAGACCGGGCGTAGGGCCGGACTCGGCATCACCTCTGGGTGATCGGCTCTGCTCAAGCGATAGGCCTCTCGGACGGTGCATGAACTCTGGAGTATCGATGCTCTGCATTCACCTCTTCTTCTGCTGCTGCCGCTGCTGCGTCAATCGTCGGCCCTGCTTGGTGAACACCACATAGGCTCCATGCTCTTACAGGTACTCGTCTTGCCTTTGCACCGGCTGACGACAGCCGGCTCTTTGAAGGCAGCCAGTGGTGGGGCTGACCCGGCGAGGCGGGGAAGCGAGGCCGTCTCCTTGGCGATCTGGTGAGCAGTGGCACTCCGGGTGGTGTGGTTTGGCGGCTTGGCGCGCTATGGAACTTGCGGGGACCATCTAGAGTGCCTTTCGTAGAGAAGGCTGACAACCAGATTGGACTTGCCGCCTTTACATTTGCTTGGCGGGAGGCTGCCTTTTCTGCTGGTCTTCAGCTGTCATAACTGCGGCTCTTGGAAGCGGCTGTGGGAACTACTTGCGCTTGTGATCGTTCTGTTCTTTGTCATGGCTGGTGTCTCGGCCGGAGTTCTAGGAGCTGATGAGCCACTTTGCGGTCATATGACTTCAATCTCGCCTTCATGGAGAGTCAGCTTATGGCGTACTTATGCGCTATGATCAGCGGCTCGTCGGTCTGCGGCTCGTCGCAAAGGAGCTTGTGCTTGAGGAGGTGCCTTCTACGCACCGTGGTGAAATACTCGATAGCTTGCACCTCGTGCGCCCTCGCGGGGAGTTCAAAGCTCGGCCAGTAGCGTGAGGTAGTCGCGAGTCGACTCGTTGGGCCTTACGCACAAGGAAAATGGCGAGGCTTGGGAGGTCGCTTATGCGTGCTTGTGAAGTTGCGGACGAAGGCTTGGTGAAATCGACCCAGCTGTTGATGCTGCGAGGCTTGGGCTGTTCAACCATGTCCGGGCCGTGCCACAGGCATGGCGGAACATACTACGGCAACACGCTTGTTGCCATTACGCTATATTGGCGGCCATGGGTAGTCGACCAGCGATCTTCGGCTTTCTGAGCGGTGTACTTAGGCGTATCTGGGGGTGTGAACTCTGCGGGAAAGGGCTCGTCTCGGATCACGAGGTCCAAAGCAGGCGGACCTTCGTCTTCTTCTTCCAGCGCCGAGGATCGATGGAGTCGGTCGATCCGGTGGCGGGCGTCATTTCTCCGACTCCTCTCGGCCAAAGCGGTCGCGAAGTCGGATCTCGGCAGGTGGCGGGGAGACTCGCCTTTCTTTGCGAGAGGAGGAGGCGGATAGTCGTCCCTCCGTTCCCTTGCTCTTGGCGGCCGTCTTGGTCTCGCTCGAGGAGATATGAGTCCGATTGTGGCTGACAGCGGATCCTTATTTTTTCTTCGCGGACACCGCCCGGTCGGTGTCAAGGGCGTCAACGCCTTGATCTCGGCGGGGAGGCAGGTCGTCGTTTTGTCGTTCTTGGCGCCTACGTGCGGCAGGCGGCCTCGTTCTTGCGCGGCAGCAGCGTCGAGCTGCTAGAACTTCGCTCCGTCATCGGCGTCGCTCTTCACCCTCGAAGTTGTCCATCTCGTCCGCCCGCGCTGGGCGCGCGGATATTCTCCGCGGCGTGGCGTACCTGCAGGCGATTGGCCCGAACAGGTTGGCGATGGCTACTCCGCTGTTGGACCACGCCTGGCGGCTAGGCCTAGTCGGGGCGGCGAGCCGCCTGGCGCGATCCATCTCCGCTGGTAGGCTTCGACAAGCGTTTCATGCTTGCGGCTTCTTGGCGCCTTGGCGGTGAAGGCAGCGTGCCTCTAACATCTCGGCGTCGGCGTCTTCCGGAATAAAGCGCGGTCAGGTCTCGAGCAGCGTCGAGAGGGTCATGAAGCTCCTTCACGGAATGCTCGCAATGACCGATGACAAGCACCTGTGGCGGTGCTTCGCCGCTCTCCGCGAGGGAGCAGCTCGCCGTAGACCACCACGTTGGTGGGAGCAGCGTCGGCGGCAGCGGTGTGGTCGACCAACATCGGTCGGTGGAGCCTCTGGACTCAAATCCGTGGCAGGCTTCGCCCGGCGGAGTTAGTCGAGGAGGCCCGTGAGGAGGCTCGGGGCCGCCCGTGCACGCATCGGATGCAGGCTCGTCGGGGCGAACCTCGCCCGACAAGTTGGCCGAGCAGCTGGCTGGCGCGCGGCGATCTCAGCGCCGTGCAGCGGCGTCGGCGTGAACTCCGTCTGGCGTGCGAGCTAGCTGCGCTCACCGGGGAGAAAAAAGGGTTCCCGTCGGGGCAGGTCTCGGGCGATGGTGCCCTAGCCCCACGGTGGGCGCCAAATGTCGAGGGTTGGGTGCGACATATGCCAAAGGATGGCTTATCATGGTGAGGCGAGTAGAGCGTCGCGGTGCCTAAGCAGGATGAGGCAAAGGCATGCGCTTGGCGGATCTTACCGGCTTGAGGGCTCTCCGTGGAGATAATACCCCTCTTGCTGCTCTGCAGGGGTCTCCGCATGATCACTATGGCAAAGTGGGTACAAGGTTGCTCCTTGAGCTGTTCGGGGTGAAGAAGGAGAAGGGCTTAACTAGCTCTTCTCTTCCCTCTATGTGTGTCTAAAACTACTAGAGTCCAACCTCTTGCATGGGTGCCCAGGGGGTTTATATAGGCCTACCCCGAGGCTAGCAATAATCCAGGCTGAGCACGGGTCCCAGCCATCATCTCTCGGTCGCCGTCTTCTCCGCCCGGCTGCTGGGGCCCGCCGACTAGTGGGCCCCTTGCCGCCAGGCTGGCATGGGGCCGGCAGGCCTGTCCATGAGGCGGGTCTTGCCATTGCTGCTGGATTCTGTAGCCCGCGCCTCTAATGTGGCTTGGTCATGGGGTCATGCAGTGCATGCTGCCCGCTGACAGGCGATCCTTGTTGCCATTCCTGTCTTAATGCAGTTAATGGCGTGCGGGGCCCGTGGGAGGGCCGGCCGACTCTGAGGCCGACTCCCAGCAGAGTGCAGCTTGTGGCGCTCTGTAGTCTTACGCACCCGCCGCGGTGAAATCCCGCCGTCTCTGGGTGCGTGCAGACGGGCCGTCGTGGGCTGGCGCCGCCCATGGGGCTGATGTGCGGGCGGCATGGCGATGCTGCGCCGGATGGAGATCTCCGTCGATCTGACGCACTATGGCCATGCACGCCCCGCCGTGAGCAGGGCAGGGATGGGCAGCGGTGCCGCACCCCATCCGTCCGTAGTTGCTTGGCGGGAGGTGGTGGGAGTCGCGGGCCGACTCCCCATAGCAACTTCTCTGGAAGCCGCCCGGTTGGAATCGGCTTATCTGAAGCCGTCTACGGGTCCGGCCGTGAGAAGCGGTCGGCGGCTCTGCCGCCGACTCTCAGCAGCTCTTCGTCTTGGGGTGTTTGAGGCGCAGCCTACCCTTTGTCTTGAAAGGTCAGGGGCTCGGGTTTGCCTACCGTGGCCCATTACTCGACAAGATCCTTTTGCCTCCCGCATTGATCAGATTATTGATGCTCGGCGGGTTGTGGCGTTGAGTTTTACGTATGCATATTCTGGTTATCATCGGATCAAGATGGCGATTAAGGACCAGGAGAAGATGGCGTTCATAACTCCTTTTGGAGCCTTCAGCTATGTCTCTATGCCCTTTGGGCTCAAAAGTGCCAGAGCAACTTATCAGCGGTGGGTATAGAACTGCCTTCATAAGCGGATCAGCCGTAATGTGCATGCTTATGTGGATGATATTGTGGTTAAGTCAGAGAAGAAACTACGGTTGATGACTTGAAGAAACCTTTGATAACCTACGGACATACAAGATGATGCTCAATCCGGCTAAGTGTGTTTTTGGTGTCTGCGGCGAGCAAGTTATTGGGTTTTACGGTGTCCAGCGAGGGAATTGAGGCTAATCCGGAGAAGATCACAGCTATCACTTCTCTGGCTAAACCGAAGTGTATTAATGATGTCCAGCGTTTGGCAGGCCGGATTGCCGCGTTGAGCTGGTTTATCAGTCGCCTAGGTGAGAAGGTGATACCTTTGTATCAGATGCTGAAAAAAGCGGATCCCTTTGTTTGGAGTCCGGCTGCTGATGAAGCTTTGGAGGACCTAAAGCGGCAGCTAATAACCCTTTGTTCTTGCTGCTCCGATTGACAAGAACCATTGCTACTATATGTGGCGGCTAATGCTCGTGCGATCGGCATAGCTATTGTGGTAGAAGCGCAAGAGGCGGGCAAGGAATATCCGGTTCAGCGTCCGGTTTACTATATCAGCGAGTGCTTATTGAGTCAAGCAAAGATACCGCATTGGCGAGAAGCTGGTGTATGGAGTTTTCATGGCAAATCGGAGCTCAAGCAATACTTCTAGGGACATCCATCACGATGGTCGATTCTGCTCCTTTGGAGATGTAATTCAAAACAGGAGGCAAGCTGGCGGATTGCCAAGTGGGCTCTGAGCTTGGGCATACGGTTTGAAATATGTGCCTTGGGCGGCGATCAAATCTCAAGCACTTGTGGATTTCATCAACGATTGGGCCGGGCTGCAAGCGCTGAAGAAAAAACGGATCACACCTCTTTGGACTATTCATTTCGATGGATCTAGGCAATTGGAGGGCTCGGGGCTGGGCCGTATTAACTTCCCCACGAGGTGATAAGTTACATTACGTTCTTAAGCAATGTTCCTTGTACTAACAATGCAGCTGAGTCTGACTTTACTCCATTGTCTCCGGATGGCTAAGGAGATGAATCTCAGCGAGTCAAATGCTTGATGACTCGGACTGGTGGCCCAACAAGTGTATACAGTACTTGGGATTCTAAGGACCGCTCATGGAAGCTTATCGCCGTGAGGTGGATGTTATTGCAGGCCACTTCAAGGGATATCGGTGGATCATGTGGACAGAGACGGAAGAACGAAGCGGCGGGCGCTTTAAGCGGCTAGGCTCGGCGTAAACCGGCCCCACCTAATGTCTTCTTAGATGTCTTACATAACCGTCGGTCAAGCTCCTGGCGAGGAGGATTTGGCTATTCGATCTAGAGGCTCGATTGGTGGCAGCTTGCATGTCATTCGGACTGGGCGGTTCCTTACCTTGCGTACATGAACAGGCGCGATTACGAGAGGATGAGGCGCTGGCAGACGGATAATCCGGCGATCAAGTCCATGACTATTGTCAATGGCGAGTTGCATCATTGCGAGTGTATCGAGGAGCATTTCAACGTTGTGTATCGCCCGGAGGAAGGTTGTGAGATCTTGCATGAAATACATGAAGGAGATTGTGGTCACCACGCGGTTCAAAATCTCACGGTGGCTAAAGCGTTTAAGTCATGGTTTTATTGGTTGACTGCTCATGCTAATCACGGAGGACCTGGTTAGGCGATGTGACGGTTGTCGAAGTTCTCAAGGCAGCTCATGTGCGGCTCAAAATTGAGGATGATTCAATTACTTGGCCGTTTGCCACTTGGGGGCTAGATATGGCGGACCTTTCAAAGGTCAAGGACAAGAAGACCCACCTTTTGGTGGCAGTTGATAAATTACAAAGTGGGCGAAGCGGGCCCGTTAGCAAGTGTGATGCAGCCACGGCGGTTCAATTCATTAAAAGGTGATTTTCGGATCGGCTTTCCACGGTATCATTCGATAATGGTACCAATCTGTCTAAGGGTGCTATGAAGGAGTTACGTGAGCGTGAGCACATCCGGCGATGTTTCATCGATAGCTCACCCACAGTCAACGGCCAGCGAGGAGAGCTAACGGGGAGATCTTCTGAGGCATCAAACCCGGCTTATGGTTCCTTTACAGCGGGCGCGGATTGTTGGGTTGAGTTACCATCGTGTTATGGAGCATCAACACTACACCCGGATCAGCAGATACCGCCGTTTTCATGGTCTCTGAGCGGGCGGTCCTCCCAGCGATATCCGTCATGACTCACCTCGTGTAGCAGCTTATGTTGAAGCGGACAACGAGGTAGCTCGGCAAGACTCTTTGGACCCGTTGGATGAGGCGTGATGTTGCAGCTGCCCGTTTGGCGATTTACCGGCGAGAATCTTAAATCGCTATCCACGGTCCCGAGTTAGAACGGAACCTTTCAAGAAGGAGATTTGGTACTCGAGGCTCATTCAAGACCGGTGATATGCACAAGCTATCCCCACCTTGGGAAGGATCTTTCGTGGTCAGCAGAATCACTGCAGGTTGTACTATCGATTGATATTCGAGAGCATAAAGACTCACGTCGTCGGAGGAGGAGACCAACGGGACATGGGACATAGCTCATCTTTGGCCCTACTATATACTTAAGCCATAGGCTATACTTATGTACATATTATGACAATGTATATATTATGATCAATACAATAAATCAGACCTTTGCTAAGCGGGGTCTCTGTTAGTTTTACATCATGAGTGGTTACGGAGTTTTGTCTTAAGCGGTCTCGGTTTACCCCTTGAGTTAGCTTTTAACAAAGCTTTATATTATGTCACATGGGGGCTTGGTAGGTGTAGAACCAATGCAACACCTTTGACGACCGAAAGCCACAAGATCACTTAGGGACTTGGTCACGTCTGAACCGATCCTCCTTTTGGTCGACCTAAGGCCACGAGAATCACAGGGGCTTGGTGAACCAGAACCATCGCTACACCTCTTGATCGGCGTAATGCCACTACATCATTTGGGGACCTGGCTAACATGAACCATAGCTACGCATATTGGGGGCTTGGTCATGTTCGACCATGGTAATGCCACTTGATCGGCTCAAGAAGCCTCTGTTAGCAAAAGATTTTGTCTTTGCCTTTGCTTGCAATTTATTTATCTTTTTGCATATTTCTTTTGTTGTGTTCTTAAGCCGACAAAATGTTAAACCGTTTCGATTGTCAGTTGATGAGATACGGTTTGTTTTTCATCTGGAGACAATTTTTGCCTGGTTTGATTTTTAAACATCCTATTATGGAGTAACACCGGTGTTCATCTTAACCCGGAACGGGTACCTAATAAACTGACCTTATATGTCGGGCTGTCTTCTCCATCAGCGAGGCGGGTTTTTTATGATTCCGCTTCAAGATTGGCACGGCCAAACTTCATGCCCTATGATGGCAGGTATCATATATTCCCATATTTTATTATATGTTTGATCTAAAGTACTATCTTTAGTTTCATATACATGGGTATGATGACCCATCTGGTGGTACAATCACTATGGCGGTTTAAGATTTTTTGGCTGCAGATAACAGTTTGAAGTTGATAATTCAACAAAAGCATAAGTTGCAATAAATATGCGCGAAGGCATATCAACACAAAGTGTGGCAGCTAGTCTATTACAAGGCAACACAGTGCCCAGAATAATAATTGTTTTAAACAGCATGAAGCAGTAATGTAAACCGGACTCCGGTTTATGCTTGATCGCTTGACTTGGCACGATGGTTGTGGATCATCTGCGCTGCTTCAACCGATTCTCTACCGGGTTGAAATCAGCAGTTGTCGATTGATTCCCATTAATGCTTGGAATACAGCTTCATCGTTGATCGGCAGCAGCGGTTCAATATCGAGGGCGTAAGTATGCTTCGGATTGGCGGTATAAGGTTCTCGCTTGAGAATTGGGGCAAACACTCGTTTGTTTTCTCCATCATCTTGGGCACGATAGTGAGACAGATTTGCTTCTTCAACCAGCTGACAGGCTAAAGGGCGCACCTCCCAGTTTATGGCTCGAAGATCTTCTTCTTTGAATTCCGTCTCGTCTTCTTTCAAACTTGGGAAGCCTTGGGCGCTTCAGCGAGGATCAAAATCTGGCACCCATGCTTTGGCGGATTAAAGCATTTATCGCGCGGTTCTAGCAGCAGATTTCTTTAATTCTTCAAACGGGCGGGAAGCCTTGACAACCTCTTAAGGGTGTCTGGATCAAAGTCGGGGCCGTGTTGTGAAGCGATGCGATGATCCGTTGCGCTCGGTATAGAGTTGCTCTATCAATGTATAAAAGCTTTCAATTTTTCCCGCGTCGATCCCAAGTGGTGTCGTGTCCTGTATCATTCAAAGTTATTGAACGGAAATTTTATGAGAAGGCTTTATTATGGCAGAAATCAAAAGGACTTACCAAAGACGGCAGCGGTCATGGCATGTACTTGCCGTTTCGCTGGTCAGTTCATCCACCACGGTTTAAGGGCAGCTTGCATATTACGCTTGCTGAGTTAAGCGACCTTTTGTAGCCCAATCCGCCCGCTCCTTGTTGTAGCCCTCCTTAAGCTTTTCCATGGCGCTTAAAGCCTTTGGTTAATTCGTCTTTTGCTTTGGCGGTTTCGATCTCTTTGGGATTTCAGGTTTTCTTAAAGATCAACAATTTGACTATCTTTCTTGTTCACATCAGCCTACATCTGAGAAAATCATTTAAGGATTGAGATCACGAGTTGAAGTACCAACCCCACAACAAGCTATGCCCTTGGTACTTGGGGGCTAATGCATATTGCTTTTCATCCTACAATTTATATATAAAGTCCCAAGCTCAATACAACTATTCAACTTGGCACTTGAGGGCTAATGCATATTGGCTCTATCATTAAATGATGCTAGAATTCTTATGTTATTCAAGTCGGTTTAACTACATTAAGTTGAACCGGCCCTTGAAACTATCGAGTTGACAATTTGCAATATCTGACGAGAGAGTTATGGAGTTTACCTCATATTTATCCGTCATCATGTTTACCAAACCGGCTTCATAGTCACGGCTGGTATATAACGGTTCAAGTAAGCGGAATGAAGCTCTTGTGGATTCAAAGCAGCGTCGTTGCCAAATCGGCATTCCACTTGCCTTTACCAAGGCATTAAATTCCTCCTTAGCGGTATGCTTGGACAAAGTATTTGGATTACTGGCTCGGAATGGCCAAAGCCGATAATCACAACATCATCATCCTTGGCTTTGCCGGTTTGCCTTTAGGGTCGCGGTTTATCCTTACCTTTGGTGGACTCGCTGCCTTGTCGACTTAGGCGGGACTTGTGGGTTGACTTGGAGGACCGGTGGTATCAACATCGCCTCTTGGCTGATAACATCGTGACCTTGCAATGGTGGATCGGTCGATATATCTTCTGGATGTGTTCCTCCGGGTTTGGTGTTTGGCGGCTCGGGAGCTTCGTCTTCTGCCGCTTTATCGAGCGAGCTTTCTTGCTTGACCTGGGCAGCTCTGAAAGGAAAAAGCGGATCAGTCCAATGAATATTGAAAGTGCTATATCAAACAAGCATTATCGAGAATATAAACTTACCCAAGCACTTGTCTTAAGCGGTGGGAGTTGGGTGCTGTTGACTCGCCCGAAGAAGAATGAGAAGTCACGATAATCGGTCGGATGGATTAAGAGGTTGTGAAAGCACCCGCTTTAGGATAAGCATTGATGAAGCAGTTAGAGACCTCGAGCGGCGTTTCGAACTGGACTGTTTGATAAACGGTGGATGTGACTACGGCATTTGTCTTGGGTTTTGTGACGAGCTTCATGCTGTTGTGTCTTCATAAGAAAGTTCGATCCAAGTAAGCAAGAGGATGAGAAAATTTAACTTTCGGTTTGCCAGCAGTTTGTCTTGAAGGTAAAGGGTTTGAATCGGAAGAAGAAGCGATTACCTCTACAACATCGGCATGACTAGCTTCAGCATCATCACGGCAATAATCATTATCAATAAGGTGTGTAAAAAATAGACCAAGTGAGTCAAGTTCTACCACAAGGTCCGGATTACCCACGTCATCGTCAGCTGGTGGATCGGAGGAGGCAGTGGTTTTCTTTCTATAAGCTGGTTTCTTCACAACTTTGGTCTTGGGCCGGGTTATTGCCACTGGTTTCTCTTGTGGAGTCTTCCTGCTCCAAAATGGGTCATCACCCTGTTGGAAAGAAGTTAAACATCAGCAAAGAGTATTTGAACATAATCAAATTTTATAAATGAATAAGATATGAATCTTACCGCTGGCGGTTTGTTAATGGCAGAAAAGGGAGCCAGGCTGGTTTGTGCATAGCGACTTCGGTTCGTTCAACATCCTCTTAATAGCTTCAATGACTTCATCGTCATCGGTTGGATCTCGATATGCGGAGAGGGTATTTTACATCTTACGTGGATTAGCACATCAAGCCGAACCGCGAGGCTCGAGGCGATATACTCAAGATATCGAGCATCGAGCAAGATCAACTCCATCAACCCGTTGGCCATGAAGGCCGGAGCTTGGATAGTTGGGGTGCATATTTGCTTCTTTCCCTAGCGATCGATCTGTGAGGAGAGGGTGTCTATTGCTTAGCCGTTCGGACGGTAACCCGATAAAGGATTTTCTCCTTGAGAGAGGTATCTTTCTTGATAAAACCATGTTGAGTTCCACTCTTTGGGATGGCTATGCAGCTTGGCGTGAGGTAAGTGACCTCTTTCCGCTTTTGAATCGCCACACCACCCAATTCGGTGTTGGGACCGTCGGAAAATTCAGTCGACGGTTTAGATGGAAGCAATCTCTGAACAGTTCAAGCGAGGCTCCTCTGAAAGAACACCTCGGAGAGCACTTGAAAATGGCAGATATTGGTTATGGAGTTGGGGCCAATATCTTGTGGGCCTTGATTGAAAGTTGGCCAAGACATCTCGATAAAACTTTGAACGAGCGGACTGAAACCCGGGCTAGGTGATCAGCAAAAGCGACAACTTCTCCATCCTTAGGTTACGGAGAACTCTCCGTACAGGGACCCTCCGATGAATGACATTTTCTGGCCTAAAGCGCCGGTGCGAACTAAGTTCTCAGTTGGGTTTCATTCACTCGAAGGGACCCGATTACACTCATACACTTGCTTGGCCATAATGCAATCTGCAAGGCAGTAATACGGTTCAAGAACATATTGGAAGGCTATAGATTGGTGCGTTCATTGTCAAACCGGCGTTACGCAAAGTGACAATATATAAACCGGAAAAACTTTGGCGGTTCAACAAGGGACTAATGTTATATGCGAGTTGTCGACTTTTCTACAATGTTAAACGCTGATGCGAAACATGGATGAACCAAGTGTGGAGGTGAAAACATGTTTCACGAAAACTTGTTACAGCTCTGGATCTGGAGCATATTCAAAAGAAATAAATATTCAAGATATAAAAGCGGGCGATCTTGAATCAACGAGCAAAAGGCAAGGAGATCCAAGACCTTGAGATCGCGAGGTAACGGCGGATGCTACAAAACTACCGCTTCATAAAACAAGGATTCATAGATTTAAGCGGCGGTTATCATATAAGCAAGAAATAAGCGATGAACACCGAAGAACATGGAAACCCTAAGAACAGATCTCGGTGAAAGGATAGAAGATTTACGGGCGGAGGAAGAAGCGGAAGGTCGCGCGATGCTCTTTCAGTGCGTTCGAGGTGATCTGGCGGCCAGCGTTGGTGCGAGAGGTTGGGTGGCGGAGCTCGAAGCTGGGCAGCGTGAGGAAGGCGAAGCAGAGGGCACGAAGGGAAAAATGACCCTTGGTCTACTTATAAAGGCAAAGGACATGTGTCGGTAGCGAGAATCAAGGGCAGCGAGTTTGGAAGCAGAGCTATCGCCTCGATTATCGCAGGTCTATTAAACAAAGATGTTAGATATAATCCTTTATGACGAGATGGCGTCAAGCGGTTCACCACAGTCGAGAAGATGATGTCACGGCGGTTCAACTAAGAAGATGATTGAAGGCGAAGTTTTTTTACTAAGGATTGACATGAACCTGTTCAAATCAATCGGGGCCTAATGTTGGGGATATTACTCTGGCGTAAACCGGCGGGAGAGGCGAGTTAACTTCATCGATAGCCAAGTATGCTTGAGGCCCGTGAGGATATTCAATAAGGGCCCAAGGCCCGGGACGGTTTAAGGGTTGTGGCGTAAACCGGCCTTATATGTAACTTGTATTATAAGTTAGAAATACTAGAACCCGAACCGGACACGTCTATGAGGCGGTCTCGGGACTCTGCAAACCGGCGTGTTTCACCCATGTATATAAGGGGCGACCAGTGGCGATTCAGGACAGAGACAACAACTTGAGACTTAAGCGAAGCTTGTTTGCTCCTAGTCGCCGAAACCCCATCAATTCCATCACAACTAGGCGTAGGCTTTTACCTTCATCGAAGGGCGAACTAGTATAAACTCTCTTGCGTCCTTGTGTCGCTTTAACCCCTTTAATCTAACCCGTAGCGATGGCTCCACGACTAAGTCCTTTCATGAGGACATCTGCCATGACAAAACCACGACAGATGGGGCGTCCGACGCCTAGTCAGACCCATCCACGTCGTCTTCCCCGCTGGTCCTCTCCCCGTCGCCGTCGCTCAAGGAGGAGCTCTCGTTGTAGGCCGAGCTCTCCGTGCAGCACCTAGCTTTGTGTCCGGCCGAAGACCTTGGCGGAGGCAGGTGGCTCTCCACTAACGAAGAGGAGAAAGTGCCCCTACATCAAGAAATGGGCACATGCGAAGGTTTTCAGTCCAGCGAAGGAGCATTACATGAGGAAGGGAACCTTGTGTTCACCCACATGTCGCCATTGAAACACCCCTTCATGTGAAGCCTCGGCCACGCGCGGTGGTCGATCTCAGCACCCATAAGCGCCTCGGGAAGGTGAAGGCGGCTCTGGCGGCTCGTGCGATTGCATGATGAACTCCGGCACCGTATCCCCGACATGGCCGCTCGACAAATCAGAAGGAGACGGAGACGGAGATGGTGATGGAGATGGCGATGTCGCGGGTGTCCCCCTGCCGCACCCGCCTCTGCCTCGACCGCCTCACCGACCGCGGCCCAGTCCAGTGCCTCCACCTTGATCATGGCCTTCGCCTTGGGCGTCTGGCTCTTCCTTGACCGCCGTGGCTCTCTGGCGGGAGGAAGACCTGGCCGCCTCCGCGAAAGAACGGCCATGACCACGCCCTCTCGCCATGGAAGTGGATATAGAATGGAAGTGAAGGGAAGATGCGATAAGATGCCTCCCCTCCTCCTCCTGAGTCCCTTTTTATATAGCTGGGCGGGGAAGGCTAAAAGGCCAGCTCTACGCCTTGGAAGAGCCCGTTCAAGTCCGGCTCATTAAGTCGGCAACAAGCGAGGCCATCAACCGCCCTCCTCGCCCAACCAAAGGCGCATAGGTACCAGCCATAGCGCGCCTTCCCATATCCCATGCGTCTGTCACCTACCCTGCGTCGGTGTACGTGGCGAAAGGGGCGGGCGTAGTGGGAAACATGGAATGGCGGTTCCAAGGCTGGGAGAGTAAATGAGCAGCGGCCCTGCAGTTTTCCCTCTTTTATGGGGAAGACGCAAGCCACCTCTTTACTATTCACCACGGGATGACGTGAGCATGCTGCGGTCATTCCACGCACGACCCCCCATGTCACGCATTCAACACGGGTCGTGGGGAAGCGCAACTGGCGAAGGAGTTACCGCAGTAAAACTCTGCCACGCGTGCCCGCGCACCGTTCTCGGCCTGGCCCAACAATGCTCTGCACTTATGTGTGGCCCAGGCCCCGGGGCTCCTGTTGGTGTACAAAAGTAGGGGCCTTATGCACCCCTTTACTTGTGCACGGGCAGTTGTAGCCGCACCTGCGGCCATGCTTGGTGGGGCAGAGGAAGCAAGGAACAAGGCTACCAGAGCTGCGCTGAGGTCAGAGGCACAAAGAGCGAAGGGGCAAGGTGGGTTTCCCCCGACAAGAGCCTTGCCGGGGACGACCTACGCTGCCCGGCAAGGGCCTTGCCGGGGCAGCCTACCCAACACCAGTGGGACTGCCACCCTTGAGCCTGAGAGTTCCGACACCATCGACAACATTGGAACCAACCTCGGGAGGCACCTACATGGTGGCAGGCAAATCTTTGTGAAGACTGAAGGCCTGCAAGAACAGATAAGAACCAAAAGACGAAGGCCCCCCGACAAGACCCTTGCTGGGGACGCTCACAAGAGGGTCTTTGTAACACCCCCGGTGTAATGATGCTACAGTAACCCCTGGGGTTAAGTTAATTGTTTTGCTAAACATGTGCCTGATCATTATTGTCTCATGCTCTTTCACATTCCGGTTGAATTCAAATTCAAATTACGTGTGAAATTCAAAATGCTCAGAACATGAACACAAAATGTTCATCATGTGCCAAATAATCCACAACTAATATTGGTCGTGAACCAACATTTTTGCAAAAGGTTTAAGTGGCCTAAGCTACTTAAAGCGGTGACCTAAACAATAAATTAAATGCCCTTTTAATTTATAAAATTGGCAACTATTCAAAAGCCTCCCACCCTTTTTGTGGCGGTGCAATATACTTCTTTGAAATTATTTTGGCCAATGGCATAATTTTTGCAAAATCTTTATTGGCTAAAAGAAAAGGCAAAAGCTGCTGGAAAAAGAAAAGGGAAAGCAAAAAAAGGGAAGGGGCGAGCCCTGGCCTCCAAGTGGGCTTTGGCCCACCAGAGAATAGCCCCTGAGCTAGGCCGCCCACTCCCCCTGTCGTCTTCCCCTCCTCCTTTGCGGCGGCGACCAGCGCGCACGTCGCCGCTTGAACCACCTCGTCGGCCACGCCGCCTGAGCGCCCTTGAGGAGGATAAGGGCAGCCCGATGCCTCGGGCTCCCTCCCACTCGCCCACTTGCCCCCTCTCCCCAGATCCAGCTCTCTCCTCTCCCTCTCCTTAGTGCTCGAGAGGGAGACCAGTGATCACCGCCGTTCTCCGTCGTCCTCGCGGCCATCGACCGGCCAGCCATACCGGTGGCGTGCCCCAGCGCTGCCTCGACCTCCACATCCGCCCGAGCCGCCGCGGACCGGGATAGGCCCCACCGCACCGCCACGACCTCGCCGCCGCCCTCGGCTCCGGCGAAGCGCCCTTGCCCGAATCACGCCACTGCTGCTCCCTAGTCATCCACGGGCCACCGTGTGCCCCCAAGGTGAGCTCCGGCCCCTTTCCCTCTCCTCGCGTCTCCGCCTCCGCCGTAGCTAGCTTCGCCCGCAAGCCGTGCTCCGCCGTCCGCCATTGCCGTCGTGAGGTTCGCCACCGAGCTCCTCCGCTCGAGCTAGTAGCTCCGGCGAGCTCTGGGCGCCGTGAGACCTCGCCCAGCTCGCCGTTACGCCAAATCACGCCTTTGCGCCCGATCCGGCGAGGTCCCGAACCCCGCCGCCTCCACTGCGTCGCCGGCGCGATTCCGGTCACCCAGCGTCCAACCGACCTCACCATGCGGCGGCGAGCTCTCCCGTTCAAACGCGCCCGCCAGCGCCCGTGTTAGCCCTATGGCGAATCCGGCCGTCTCGGCGTCGTGCCGCCACGGGAGAGGTCGCCGGAACCTTCTCCGGCGCCACTGCCGGCGTGGCGGTCGAGGCCACCCACAGGTCCTTGCCGGCGGGCCTGATGACTAAGTTGACTCGATCAACTTTGCCGTGGGCGTCCTTGTCAATGACGGCGGGCCCCACTCGCTAATTAACTTTAGTGTAATTTAAATTGGTAAATTAACCTAGAAGCCTTGACACCGGGGCCCACCCCTTAATTAGCTCTGCTTAATTAAAATGAACTCTTTTAGCTCTCTCTATGACATGTGGGTCCCGGTGGACCCAGGTCGATTGACCTTGTCGGTGAGTCACATTGATTCTTGGCGTCATCAACTGCGATCATGTTGATGTCATTTTTCTATTTTTGTTAATTTAGTTAATTCCAGAATATTGTTTAAACTTTAAAAATTCATAGAAATTAAACCGTAGCTCAGATGAAAATGTTTTCTATATGAAAGTTGCTCAGAAAAATCCAACGAATCCGAATACGTGGTCCGTTCATCTGTCACATGCCCCTAGCATGCTGAACATGGAACTTTCCCCCTCTTTTCCTTGTCCGGAATCCACCTAATGTCGGGAATTCACCCTCGGATGTTTCCCCCCTTCGTCTGCAACGTGTAGTACCGCGTTAGAGCACACCTAGCGCTACGTATCGTCATGTCATGCTTAGTGTTACCTCTGTTTGCTATGTATTTACTGTTTCTTCCCCCTCTTCTCTCCGGTAGACCACGAGGCCGCTGATGCCCCGGTGATCGACTACGTCACCGACGACTCCTCCTTGCCAGAGCAACCAGGCAAGCCCCCCCTTTGATCATCCCGATATCTCCCATTCCATTCTCTCATGCTTGCATTAGATTTTGCTACTGTTATTGTTTGCACCTATTCTGATGCATAGCCTGCTTTTGTACCTATTGTTGTACCTTACCTGCTTATCCTAAACTGCTTAGTATAGGTTGGATAGTGATCCATCGATGACCCCGCCTTGTCCGGCCTTGTTGAATAATAAGAAGACCGATCAAGCGGGATCAAAGACCAGGCCCGACACCGCACATCACTTCCCTTAGTTGCTCGACACTCTTTGGGTTACTATCCAGTACCGAGGGTGAAACCTCTCTGACACCGATATTAACCCTATAGTATAGCTATCCGATTCGTGGTCATCGAGGGTGATTTCCTCTTTAACCACTTCCGATACTGAGTGCTGTCGTGCAACCCCTCAAGTGTGGACCTCGGGGTGAATCCTCTTACGTTCACCTTGATAACTACATTGAGTGGAATTCACCGGGGTGATTCCTCGGGTTTTCCTTGATGTTTAGACACACCATTACTTTGATTACTATGACTTTACTGCTGATCCATGTTACTAAAAGGCGAATTCGACCACGAGGGGTGCCAGCGAGCTTAATTGCGGTGATGTGGAGTTAGGTTGACTGGAGGTGCCAGCGAGATAATTACGAGGCTTGGCGGGCATTCCTAGCCCTTGCCGCAAGTCCTCGAGGCAGAGACAGCGAGGTCACATCTTTCGTGAGTCTCTGCTTGTTACCGCGTTCCTAATCCACTACGATTTGGATATTCGATCCGAGGGCCTCGGCTGATAGCACTAACCATCACGTGGGCATAGTATGGGCATTCTGCGTCGTATACATCAGCCGAAGCTTAATAGATGTCGGCGTTGGCCCGGTGGCGCGGGTTGGACTGCGTGGCGCTTTGCCTTGTTGAAGGAGGTAGCTAGGTCTGCTCACCGGCCGTGTACGCATAGCGTCACGGGGAGTTCTCGGGGAGATGGCCCATGACCCTGAGGGCATAGGTTTAGTCCGCGTCTTGGCCTCTCTATTAAGCCTAGGTCGGGTTGCGGCGTATTGTTTGGCGAGGCGGGCATGACCCTAGAAAGTGTGTCCGGCGGAGTTAAGCGGCGTGGTGGGTAAGTTGGTGCACCCTGCGGTGAAGAAAACATCTATCGATAGCCTGTCCCACGATAACGGACACTTGGAGTTGTATCGATCGATACAACTAGAAGCTGGATACTTGTGATGAGAATTGGATGGTGATGATAAATGGATTGTGATGATAACTGGATAGTATGGCTCTGGGATTGCTTTCTCGCAGGGAGTCGGGAAAGGATCTCTGGCCGAGGTTGATAACAGTACTACCTTACGTTATGCTACTCTACTCCCTCCTATTTGCTTCAAGATGGTGTGAGGGAGTCCCGGATTAGGGGGTGCCCGGATTGCCGGACTACCATCATCGGCCGGACTATCATCATCAACCGGACTCCAAGACTATGAAGATACAAGATTGAAGACTTCACCCCGTGTCCGGATGGGACTTTCCTTGGCGTGGAAGGCAAGCTTGGCGTCTGGATATGTAGATCTCCTACCATTGTAACCGACTCTTTGTAACCCTAGCCCTCTCCGGTGTCTATATAAACCGGATGGCTTTAGTCCGTGGGACTACAATCACAACAACCCTTACAATCATACCATAGGCTAGCTTCTAGGGTTTAGCCTCCTTGATCTCGTGGTAGATCCACTCTTGTAAACATCCACAATATCAATATCAATCAAGCGGGGCGTGGGTTTTACCTCCATCAAGAGGGCCCGAACACAGGTAAACATCGTGTCCCTTGTCTCCTGTTACCATCCGCCTAGAGGCATGCAGTTCGGGACCCCCTACCGAGATCCGCGGTTTGACACCGACATTGGTGCTTTCTTTGAGAGTTCCTCGTAGCGTCACCGATAGGCGTGATGGCCTCTTCAATCGATAACGGCGCAATCTGGGTGAGATCTTTCTCCGGGACAGATCTTCGTATTGGCGGCCGCGCTGCAGGCCAACTCGCTTGGCCATATGGAGCAGATCGAAAGCTCGCCCTGGCCGTCGAGTCATGTTTGGAAGCTTAAACTTCACGGCCGATATCCGGGGACTTGATCCTCGATGGATCGAGCCACAACCCGGCGTGCCGTCTTTGTCACGATGGGCGTGACCTAACTCTGCCGCGGACAGCACCTTGGTGGCCGCACCGGATCGCTCCGACTCATAGTCCGGGCTGATCGCTCGAATCGAGGGCGGATGGCTGGACACCGCCTCGGGAGCCGCAATTTCTCTGGCGATGGGCGAACACTTACCTTGTCCCACGTAAAGCCCATGACTCCGAGGTGCGGACTCCTGCGGACTCGAACCTCCTGCGCCCCGCGGTCGAATCCGATTAGGCGCCGATCATGGAATTCACCGCTGCGGTCATCTTTCGGCTTTTCGCCCTTGGCGATATCATAAATTCATTGAAGCATCTCTCGCTATCCGGAGAGTCCTGGCGAACTACGGCCGGGGCGGTTAGAACAGCGGATAGCGAAGAAATTCAGATCCCACCACCACCCACCGAAGCCACCGTCGGCGATTTAACCGACATACTCGACTACGACTCCGAAGACATCGGCGGTATGGGCGGCGATGCGGAGACTCCCAGAACCGGTGCCTACAGGACCTTTGGAAGACCACCTCGTCATCGACATATACATGGTGGACACCTCGAAGGAAGCGATAACGAGGAACAACGGGGCGGCGGGAGGATAATCTCGCCGATAAAGAACCAAAGCGGCGGCATAAGCGCGCCCTAAGTCCGCCTCGATCAAAGCAGCCTTCCTAACGACCCAGCGATAAGCGAGGCAAGCCGGCGGACGGCGCAAACGGGGCGAGCGGATAATCAACCCCTTCACGGAGCAATCAGCAGTCCAGCCACAACACGAGCATAAGAACATCGCAAAAACTATTCGCCATCGCAAGAAGTTTGAAGAAGGCGAAGCGGAAGCTCAAAACAGCGGAAGACGCGCTCGAGAATGAAGTGGAGCAAAGTATTCAAGACCGCGGAACAAATATGGCAATGGCCATCAAACTAAGAAACTACCGAAGCGCAAGTTCTTTGCCAGAATTTGTGAGGAAGCCATCGAGCCTTCACGGTGAAAAAATAAAGAGGCCGCTGGCGGATAGGCGGCAGATGACAGGCCCAAAGTGACAAGCGGGGCTGCACACAAGCGAATTATAATCTGGTAAAGCAGACAGCCCAACTAGGTCCATCTACGGGCCAAAAAGAGGACCCAGGAAGTAACACACCACGACAAGTGTTAGAAGACAGCGGCACACCCAAATCAGAGGCGCCGCACACGCTATGTTTCACCGATGAGGTCTTTGGATCATGAATTTCCAGCGAGGTTTAAACCCATAAACATAGAGGCATCTGGCACAATGAGACCCGGATGCTGGATAGAAGACTACATACTACACATACACATGGCTAGAGGAGATGATCTCACGCCATAAAATACCTACCCCTCAAGCTCAAAGGGCCAGCTCGGCATTGGCTCAAAAGCCTCCCGAAAACAACTGTTGGAAGTTGGGAAGAGCTTGAGGGCGTGTTTAAACAAATTTTCAAGGGACTTATGTCCGCCCTCCGGATCTTGACGATCTGAGTCATATAACCCAACAGCCCGGAGAGTCGGTAGCGCAAATTCTGGAACAGGTTCCTTACCAAAAGAACCAAATAGTCGATTGTCAGGACGCGGAAGCCTTAGCAGCTTTTAAACACAACGTCCGAGGCGAATGGCTCGCCGAGACACCTCGGCCAAGAGAAGCCAAGAACAATGGCGCGCTAACAAGCCTCATGATGCGCTTTTTGCGAGGAGAAGACAACTGGCTAGCAAGATGCAGCACCAGTGACCAGTACATCCGAGATCGGAGATGGAAGCGGAAAGTCACGGCGCGAGGAAAGACCAGCGCGGAATAAAGAAAAAAGCCCACAGGGCGGCGGTCAACGCCCGATTCAAAAGCAAGTGGCGGATAATAAAACCACGGCCTCTTAAGGACAACAGAGCGAGCTATCAAATTTAAACAAAAATTTAGATCGGATATGTCAAATCCTGATACCCGGAAGGCACGCAAACCATACCAACCAAAATTGTTGGGTTTTAAACAGTCCGGCAGACTTAATGCGGACACAAAACTCGATCATGGCGAGGACAATAGCGAGCCCCACCAAGAGAGCACCGGAAGTCAGCGGACTTTCCCTCGAGAAGTCAAAACAGTAAACTTGCTTCACGTGATAAACACGGAAAGCCAACACGGCACTTCGCCAAGACAAGTGTCGGACGATCCACCCAGTGGACCAGGTTGGATGTCAAAACCAATCACTTTCGACCATCTGGATTAGTCGGAAGTATCCGGAGCGCAGGATAGACTGCACGATATCGGATCCCATAATAGAGGGACTGCAATTAGCGCGGTGTTGATGGGCGGCGGCGGTGACTTAAACCTGCTATATCCGGACACAATCCACAAGTGGGGATAGACCCTATTACAATTCGGCATAGCCGCACTTCCTTCAAAGGGTGGCGCGGGCCCTTAAGCCAGCTATCAAGCACCCTTGGGCGGGAAGCTCGTCCGCTTCAATACAATACCACATTCGCGTCTCTTACGCTTAAAATGCCGGTCCACGTGGCATCGCTTCATCATAGGGTCGCCGGAGACCCCGGAGGCGGCTGGGCGAGTATGGAATAAATAAGCTAGGGCTACCTAGCGCACACCCTTCACAAGGGTTTGCGCATATAAGCCATAATGAGCTAGCATAGGCTCAACTTTCTTAATCTATATTTCAATTTTTATGCACTTTCTCGCACGATTTCTTTTCCAACCAAGTTCTTCTCTTTTTCAGAGATGAACAGCGTGCACACCCGTCGAGATGCGGCACAACAAAGACACGGCGCAGGCGTGCGGTAGGGACCCGTTGCAAGGACTCTTTTCGGACTAAGACCCTCGTAAACCTTTCTTCTGTCTCTTGTTGCTATAATCCCTGGTTTATCATTATAACAGAGTGGAGACTGGCGTTTTGGCATCGG
This sequence comes from Aegilops longissima, assembly GCA_021605205.1. Lineage (NCBI taxonomy): Eukaryota > Viridiplantae > Streptophyta > Magnoliopsida > Poales > Poaceae > Aegilops > Aegilops longissima. Next base: position 382,122,435 of record CM038678.1, on the reverse strand, counting down.
GCGCGCGAAGAACCTGCCCGCACACGGACACAAGGGGCTTAGGGCTTTGTTTTGCCGCTATTATAAAGACCGAACACCTTGGGAGTGTTGGCGTCTCGAGTTAGGCCTTATATGCATCATCTCGAATCATGTCTTGGGTCAAATGTTGGGTTTGCCCGGCTCCGTGTTTTGCTGCCTTCGTTTACGTATCATCGGCTAACGGCTCGGAGAACTCTGCGATTATGCCCCGATTAATTTGGCGAGCACCTCGATGAAAGCCGGCCGGTGTCATGATCTGGCGAGACTGGTCAACCACTCGATCGACCTTAGGAATGTTTAGGATTCCTCTGCTTTGTGAAGGGCGTTTCGGCCGAGGACATCTGCGCCCGAATTCGGAGAGCACGGTGCCCTCAGGGGCTATGTCATAGCCCCACCCTCGAACTCCATGGCTAAGTGAAAGTGATAAAGCATTATAGTCCGGTTGCCTCGTTTGCTACGCTACCACCTCCTTTACAGGACCGAGACGTCGGATTAAGTGTGAAAACGCGCTATTTTTTGCGAACACCCCCGCACCTTATGCGTGGGGGCTGAAGCCGGCGACTGCCATCTTTCAGGTTATACATACGTATCCATGAACGGCCGCAAAGGAGATATTCTATTACTTGAACGCATAAGTATAAAAGGCGCTTACATCATAAATATCATTTTTACATCATATAAGCGTTCATTCGAGCGTAACATTTTTGAGCACCGCGACTCTATTACGAGAACCGGGCAGCACTTCGCCAAAATAGTGCTCGGCGGGTAGCGGTTATTATCCGAACCGGGGTCACAACAGCGGTGGCATCCATCTCTGTCAATGTGTCTTCACAAAGCGGCGCCATCCGCGCACCCTCTATGCAGGCCGACCGCTTCATCGCCTTGATATGCGGCACCCAAGAAATTGCTGCAATAAGCCAAAGTAACTCTTGGTGAGGCCTATCTGGCGGATATGGGTCACTATATCCGCCATAGCAAGCCGGACAACCTATTTAGCTCAGCCCACTCAGCCAGCGATCGGTCGTGAAGTGAGCGCTCCGGACTATGGAATTGACACCAAAACAGCTCTTCCGTCTGGTGATCCTTCGGCGAAAATGCACTGCGACATCCGCCGCTTTTCGCTGCTAAGTCCATATAAAGGTCCTCCGGACACCACAGTTAGCCCAGCTGAGCATATTTTGGATCCGTGAACCTTGGCGCAGCGAAAAGGCTTACCGGCTACAATCTCCCGGCTGGCGCAGCTCTTCCTTCATAGCCCGCATTGCAGGCGGGCATTCTTAACCGGCGGTGGCCTTCCGCAGGTCTTCTTGCCCCGCTAGGCGCTCCTTCCAAGAGCCTCATTGCGGTCGGTAGCCTCTTTTAACTTCACAGCCATTTCGGCTATCTCTTCCCTGCTCCGGCAGTGTGCGGCCCTTTCGGCCGCTAACTCCTCGGCCGCCTTCGAGGCTGCCGCATTACTCCTTCTGGCCTGCTCCTTGGCTTGAGCAAGTTCGGCCCGAAGACTCTCCATGGCAGCGGCACTATCTGCATTTCACGCACATATTGTAAGGAGTTGGCTTCGGCTCCCTTACCACGTGACCGTGTAGTAACACTTACCTTGCGACTCGTCAAGTCGCCTATTGATCAGCGCGATGTCTTCATCCGCCACATCGAGTTGCCGCTTTAGTTCAGCAAATCCATCAGTCCGGCTGGCCCCCGGACGACCCGCCACCTGCATCGGCACGACGGGAATTTAAACCTGCAATTTTGATCCTCAGCACGCTGTCGATATCGACAACCTACCGAGTCTCAGGGGCTACTATCTATCTGAGCGCATTCTATATGCAAAACTGTTAAAAGGTGTGTCATTTTACGTACCTCAAACTCCGCCGATAAACTCGGCGGCATCATGCAACCCGCCTTGGCGAACAAATCCTTTCAATCACCATGCTCATCAATGCGTGCTGATCTTACGAGATAAACGCCTTCTCAAGCAGATCCTTGACCGTACACCGAGTTGGCGCCGAACTATCGGCTTTGCCACACCGGGAGCTCCCTCGTGGCGACACTTCAGGCTCGTCCGCCCTATCCAACGGCGCCCGGACGTGGGCGTCTCGCTCTCTATCATCTCGGACGAAGGTCCCCGAAAACGAGCTCATCTGCGAAGGGCGGAGATCCGAACTACAAGGTAAAAACTTTAGTTATCCTCGGAAGCACAAATAGGGATGTCCCTTATTATAAAACTCCTTTCTTTCTACTTACGGCTCGTTGGAGGCTGGCTCATTAAGGGAGATTGTGCGGCGGGGCCTCCCGGACGCAGGACCCTCGGCGAAATTTCTTCCCCGTTTGGGGCTTTTTCCCGGGTCCTCGGAGGCAGTCCTCTTCTCCCTTGGTAGGAGGATTCTCGATCCCCTCGTTCAAGAGCCTCCTCGAGCGAGGCAGTAGCTTTCTGCTTTCCCTTCGCCTTCCTCCGGCGCAACCTCAAACATCCGGACCAGCCACGGGATCCGTAGCGGTCTCTGGGAGGGCGGACACCGTATTAATTTTGCTTCCGCTATCCACTCCTGTGTAGAAGGAGATCGGTCATAAGGTGGATCATCGAAAGGAAAACAAACGGTATGTCCGGACTTGGAACTACTTACTTGAGTATCCGGGCGATTGCAGCTTAGTCCAGCATCCTCGGTCAATTCCAGACGCACCTCTTGCGATCCGAAGAATAAGTTATACATCTCCGGGGTGTCATACCCATGAAGTGTTGAAGAATCCGTGGGCCCTCGGTTGAACTCCCATAGCCGGAGAGGACAGCGTTTGCGAGGCAGGAGGCGCCTAATTAGCATAAACTGCATCACCACCACCATATCGATCTCCCTCGTTAGGAGATCTCGAATCCGACCTGCGATGAGGGGCACGTCCTTGACAGCCCCTAGTTGAGCCCTTGGTTGACCCACGATATCAATCGTCATGGAGGTCCCAGGCGGAATAGGGAGGCGGCTTTGTCTGCGGCCCCTCGGGCGGTAATATAGAACCACTCTTGCTGCCACAGGCGAGCTCCTCTTGGAAGGAGCCAGCGGGCCACGGGCATCGACCCTCCTACTTATGGCGGCCCGCCACACTCGCGCAGCGCCCCTCGATCATCTTGGCGCCACATTGAAGGTCTTCAGCCACAGGCGAAGTGAGGGGTGACGCGGAGGAAGGCTTCATGACGACAATAAATGCGAGAGATATGGAGGATGGACTCCGGAGCCAAATCATGGAATTCCAACCCATAGTAAAACATGAGCCCTCTCACAAAAGGATCCACGGGAAGCCTAAACCCGGCGGAGGTGGGAAGCGAAGGCGACATACTCGCGGGCTCGGGGTGGGGATGGCCTGCCCTTGGCAGCAACCTGTCTGAAATCTCGTAAGGCAGTACTTGGCCTCCGCAGCTTCAGACGTCCTCCTCCGTAGCGGAGGAGGGCATCCACCGACCTGGAGGTCGGAACCGGACATCGTTGAAGGTCGAGCGCTCGAATCTGGAGCTCGGGTGCTAGAACTTGGGCGTGGAGAGGATTCGATGGAAGATTGAAGAAAAAAGCGAGCCTTGGTCCCGTTATAAAGAGGAGGATACCAAGAGCCGTCTCCGTGGCCGTTCGGGACTCGTCTTTGATAGAGGCGTGGCGAGCGGCGCGGTTGGGTTACTACGCCCGTATTGATGAGAATCCGGATTAAGGAAACACGATCTCTGCCCGACAAGGCGTGCCAAGAAACCGCTTCGCTAAATCGCTAAAGGTGGTAAAGTAAAAAACAATTTGAGTAATGGCTTGGTAGTGGTGTGGCGTCATGCCACGGAAAGCGTCGCAGATTGAACTCGTGTATATATTATTATTCTCTCGATGGAATGTGGAATTTATTTTGCGAGCGGACACTATCACTGGTGTTCACAATCTTCTATCATTTGGAGGAGGAACCCGCCTTGCAATGCCAAGCAATATACACACGGACTTATCGTCATTAAAGCCTGGTTCGAGGGAGCTCTTGAGGAGTCCCGGATTAGGGGGTGTCCGGATTGCCGAACTACCATCATCGACCGGACTATCATCATCAACCGGACTCCAAGACTATGAAGATACAAGATTGAAGACTTCACCCCGTGTCCGGATGGGACTTTCCTTGGCGTGGAAGGCAAGCTTGGCGATATGGATATGTAGATCTCCTACCATTGTAACCGACTCTATGTAACCCTAGCCCTCTCCGGTGTCTATATAAACCGGATGGCTTTAGTCCGTAGGACTACAATCACAACAACCCTTACAGTCATACCATAGGCTAGCTTCTAGGGTTTAGCCTCCTTGATCTCGTGGTAGATCCACGCTTGTAAACATCCACAATATCAATATCAATCAAGCGGGGCGTGGGTTTTACCTCCATCAAGAGGGCCCAAACACAGGTAAACATCGTGTCCCTTGTCTCCTGTTACCATCCGCCTAGGCGCATAGTTCGGGACCCCCTACCGAGATCTGCGGTTTTGACACCGACTTGGTGGTTTCGAGAAGATGCTAGTCTTCGATAGGACTAGGCCTTCTCTCTATTACGGCATTTCGCAGCCCGGTCCACATATCTGACCTTCCTTTGATAATGTTGCATATGTAGGTAGATCCTTGCTTGCGAGTACTTTGGATGAGTACTCACGGTTGCTTTGCTCCCCCTTTTCCCCCTTTCTTTTTCTTTCCGGTTGATGCAACCAGATATCAAAGCCAGAGGCGGATGCCACCGCCGATGCCTACTACTACGTGGAGACCGACGATGACCAGGAGTAGTTAGGAGGCTCCCAGGCAGGAGGCCTTGCCTTTTCGATCGTAGATGCTTTTATGCTAGCCTTCTTAAGGCAAGCTTGTCTAACTTATGTCTGTACTCAGATATTTTTGCTTCCGCTGACTCTTGTGTATTCGAGCTTATGTATTCGAGCCCTCGAGGCCCTTGGCTTGTAACATAAAGCTTGTATTATTTTAATTTGTGTCTAGAGTTGTGTTGTGATATCTTCCCGTGAGTCCTTGATCTTGATCGTACACATTTGCGTGTATGATTAGTGTACGGTCGAGTCGGGGGCGTCACAAGTTGGTATCAGAGCCGACTGCCTGTAGGTAGCCCCCTTTCCAACTCCTTGGCCGAAGTTGAGTCTAGTCACCGAAAAACGTTTACTAACATTGGCTCTGTGGCTTACGGTCCCACGTCACCATTGGGTGGTATTAGCATCTTTTACTCCTTGTCTATACTCTGGGACTCTAAACTCTCTTCTACTCGGGTTAAACGAATTTACTAACATTATGATCCCGTGACCACATTCACCCCGAAGTTGGATAAAGCCATAGTTATTCCTTAGAATAGCCTCTTGAATAGTACACACACTGTTGTGTTGACTACTGATGGAATCCATCGTACATCTTTCCTTATGCATGTTTCATCATGAATGATCCTTGTCTTTGCAAATGCTCAATGCTGAACTACCTGTTACATGTTAGTAGGATGGTTAGACCCGCTGGTGCGTGGCCGTGGTGCCAATGATCCACCACCGCACAAATTCTTTCTTTGGAATGATGCAACAATTTGAGCTGAACCGCCCGATTCATGGAAGGAATGATGGCTCGGTTTCCTCGTCGAACATGAATCAACAGCCAACCCAAAGTAACTGCAGGACTTCATGCGCCTCAACCCGACTATTTACGCAGCTCAACTCAACCCCTTGATGCTGATGGTGGCTCCGCGACATCACATATGAAATGGAGTGCGCTAGTGTTGCCCCTGCCAGCTATGTCACCTTCGCATCCTTCTTCCTCAAGGGTCCTGCTGCTAAATGGTGGGACAGCCACAGTGTACCCTACCTCTGGAGCGGTCATTACTTGGCGGTTCCAAGCTGCCTTCCGTGCCCGTTTCATTCCTCGGGGAACCATGGACGGGAAGAAGCGAGAGTTCATAACCTCACCCAAGGCAACAAGTGCGTAGATGCTTATCAGCGGGAATTTACGGACTTGTCACGTTATCTTTGAAGAAGACATTGCAAGCGATGCTCGTAAGCAAGAGAAGTTTCGTGATGGACTTCACCCGATATCAAGCTAGCATTGCTCGTTCATGACTTTGCCGACTTTGCCACCTTGGTGAACAAGGCTATTCAGGTTGAGACTGGTCTTGGGAACACGAGGATCCCTTAGGCGTAGTCGCGACGTTGGCTCATCTTGGGACCGTCGGTAGCGAAGCGTCGGATATGGATTCCCCGGCATGTATCGTCCAAGCACTGCACCAAGACAGTCCTATGTTGCACCTCGTATGCCTCCTCCACCTTGAGGCAGCCCCTTCAGGCTATACCACCCCAAGCTTCTGCTCCCAATCCCAATGATGGTCTATGCTTCAAGTGTGGCCTTCTAGGTCACCGCTCTAGGAAATGCCCTCAGAATCAGAATCAGCTGGCTCTGTCTTCAACTGACTGTAACAATCAGCCCCATAACAACAATGCCAGACCTTATGGTCGTGGTCAGGCTAATCATGTTGATCTGAATGAAGCTCAAGACCAGCCTGCCACTGTGATGGGTACTCTCCTTGTTAATTCATACCAGCTTCATTTTGTTTGATTCAGAGCATCACATTCATTTATGTCAGAAAGGTTTGCATACACACACGACATTCGATGCGAGGCCATGAACACCCGATAGTAGTACGCACCTGCGAATCAATGTCAAACTACCATGATTGGTCGCGACGTTCCCGTTGAGATTGAAGGGCTGGAGTTCCTTGTTTCTCCCATTATTCTAGAGTCTTCCAATATTGACCTCATTCTGGGAATGGAATGGTTGAAAGCGCATCTGCCTCTATTGTTTGCGCCACCAAGGTTGTTCACCTCCTACATCCTTCCAATGAAATACTAAGCTACCATGCTCGGCTTGTTCGGATATTGAAGCACGACTTTATGCTTTGAATCGTTGACGCAGCACCTCTTGAGGAATTGAAAAGATTCCAGTTGTTCGCGACTTCAAGGCGTATTTCGGAAGAACTTCGAGAATACCCCTGCCGGGCTGTTGAGTTCGTCATCGATTTGAAACCGAGCACCGTCCCTATCGCCAAGCGGCCCTACAAGATGCCGCCTCATGAGCTCCTTGAACTGAAGGAGGAAATCGACAAATCTCTTCGCGATGGTTTCATTCGTCCAAGTTCCTCTGCTTGGGAAGCACCTTCTCTCTTCGTCAAGAAGAAGGGCGATCTGAACCGTTTGGTCCAAGACTATCGTCCTATCAACCAAGCTACAATTCAGAACAAATATCCCTTCCTCGGATCAATGATCTATATGATCAGCTGGCTGGATCATCGATATTCTCTAAACTTCGACTTGAGGTCGGGTTACCACCAGATCCGTGTTCGTGAAGAGGATATTCCAAAGACCGCATTAAATCACTCGTTATGGTTCTTACGAGTACACCGTCATGTCATTCGGTTTAACCAATGCTCCAGCTACATTCTCTCGTCGATGAACTACATATTCATGGATTACCTCGACAAGTTCGTCAGTAGTCTATCTGGATGATATCTGGTATATTGAAGAATAAAGAAGAACATCTTGAACATCTTCGTCTTGTTACGGAGAAGCTTCGAGAGCATCAACTTTATGCCAAGTATTCCAAGTGTGAATTCGGCTGCGAAGTCACCTACCTTGGTCATGTTATCTCCACGGATGGTATTGCCGTCAACCCGAGCGCGTTCAGGCTATTCTTATTTGGACCCCTCGTAAGACTATCAAGCAAGTCGAAGCTTTCTCGGACTAGCCAGCTATTATCGCCGCTTTGTTGAGAATTTCTCCAAGATCGCCAAGCCAGCGACTAATCTGCTTCACAAAGGCGTTAAGTTCTCTTTGGACGGACAAATGTCGGGAAAGTTTCCGGACACTCAAGGACAAGCTGACTTCTGCTTGATGCTTTCTCCCCCGATTCTCGCAAGGACTTCGTCATCTATTGCGGCGCATCACGACAAGGATTAGGCTGTGTTCTAATGCAAGAGCGCAGGTGATTGCTTATGCTTCCCGTCAAGTCGTCCTCACGAGGAAAACTACCGGTTCATGACCTTGAGCTTGCGGTGGTTATCTTTGCATTAAAGCTATGGCGACAGTACCTTCTCGGTAATCGTTGCGAGATCTTCACTGATCATCAGAGTCTGAAGTACCTGTTTACTCAACCAGATCTAAACCTCTGTCGGTAGCGGTGGATGGAAGCTATTGCAGACTACAACTGCGGTATATCTTATACCCCTGGTAAGGCTAATGTAATGGCTGATGCCACGAGCCATAAGTCTTATTGCAATAATCACATGGTCTACAAAGCTCAACCCCGCCTTTATGAAGAGCTATGCAAGCTAAACCTTCAACTAGTTCCACAGGGTTCTCGAATAACCTTGTCTGGAACCAACTCTTCTAAAAGCAATTAAGTCTTCTCAAGCCAAAGATGCTCACATTGATTTGATGAAAAAGGATCTTGCCTTAGAAATCTAGAGATTTCTCACTTGGTGAAGATGGAACCTTATACTTGAGAGATCGCATTGTAGTACCCGGTTCGAGCTTATGAGAGAAGGTGATGAAAGAAGCGCATGACACCCTCTCTCTATTCATCAGGGAAGTACCAAGATGTATCTAGACATCCGTCGAAATCTTGGTGGTCTAAAATGAAGCAAGACATTGCTCGATATATCGAAGAATGTGGCGTTTGCCGTCGCGTCAAAGCGAGAACATCGAAACCGGCTGGACTTCTACAACCGCTTCGATTCTGAATGGAAGTGGGATAAGATCCAAATGGATTTCGTCACATGCCTTCCCAAGTCTCGGAAAGGTAACGATGCTATCTTTGTTGTCATCGACCAATTCTCGAAAGTTGCTCACTTTACGCGATCAAGGAGACAATCACTTTGCTAGTCAATTAGCAAATTTGTATATCTCGAGTGTGTCACTCCATGGCATTCGAAGGAGATCGATTCGAACCGTGGCGGTTTATTCACTTCAAAGTTACGGGATAGTTTCAAGAGGCAGCGGGAACTCATATTACAGAGCACGCTTATCATCCCCAATCCCAAGGCCAAGTCGGCGAGTCAATCAAATTCTTGAAGACATGCTTGAGCTTGTGTTATTTCTTTGGCAAGAAGTGGGAAGAATCTCTCCCTTATGCGGAGTTCTCTTATAACAACAGCTATCAAGCCAGCTTGAAGATGGCACCCTTGAAGTGCTCTATGGGCGTAAGTGCGAACCCCTCTGAATTGGTCGAAGCTGGGAGCAGGCACTCATTGGTCGAACATTATTCAACAAGATGAAGAGCAGGTTCGCATTGTCGGGATAATCTCAAAGCGGCCCAGTCCCCGGAAGAGCAACTATGACCGGAAACACTTGGGGTTCAACTTATCAACACTGGTGAACAAGCTTATCTGCGTGTCACTCCTTTGAGAGGCACTCATCGGTTCGAGTCAAGGGCAAGCTAGCTCCGCGCTACATTGGTCCTTTCGCATTACGGCCCGTCGTGGGCTGGTAGCTTATCAACGAGTTGCCACCTCGGTTCTCTCATGTTCATGGCGTCTTCCACGTGTCGCAACCGTCGATACTTCAAGGATCCGGAGCGTGAAGTGGATCCGAATTGATTGAAATTCAAGATGATCTCACATACAAGGAGCATCCGATCTGCATTCTTGAAGAAGCTGAGCGTCGAACACGCCGGAAGGTTACCAAGTTCCTCAAGGTGCAATGGCCAAATCATTCTAAGGATGAAGCCACTTGGGAGCGAGGATAACCTCCGTGCTGAATACCCGACTTGTTCCTTCTACCTCTTAATTCTCGGGACGAGAATTTCTTTTAGAGGAGGAGAGTTGTAACACCCCGGTGTAATGATGCTCTGATAACCCACAGGGTTAAGTTAATTGTTTTGCTAAACATGTGCTGATCATTATTGTCTCATGCTCTTTCACATTCGGTTGAATTCAAATTCAAATTCTGTGTGAAATTCAAAATGCTCGAACATGAACACAAAATGTTCATCATGTGCCAAATAATCCACAACTAATATTGGTGGTGAACCAACATTTTGCAAAAGGTTTAAGTGGCCTAAGCTACTTAAAGCGATGACCTAAACAATAAATTAAATGCCCTTTTAATTTATAAAATTGGAAACTATTCAAAAGCCTCCCACCCTTTTGTGGCGATTGCAATATACTTCTTTGAAATTATTTTGGCCAATGGCATAATTTTTGCAAAATCTTTATTGGCTAAAAAGAAAAGGCAAAAGCTGCTGGAAAAAGAAAAAGGGAAAGCAAAAAAAAGGGAAAGGGGCCACAGCCCCTGGCCTCCCAGTGGGCTTTGGCCCACCCGAGCTAACTTGGCCCGAGCTAGGCCGCCCTCCCCCATCGTCTTCCCCCTCCTCCCTTTGTCGGCGGCCGCGTGCACGTCGCCGCCGAACCACCTCGTCGGCCACGCCGCTACAGGCGCCGCGGGGAGGATAAGGGCAGCCCGATGCCTCGGGCTCCCTCCCCACTCGCCCACTTGCCCCCTCTCCCCAGATCCAGCTCTCTCTCCCTCTCTCCGTTACGGAGAGGAGACCCGCCTTGATCGCCGCCGTTCTCCGTCGTCCTCGCGGCCACCGACCGGCCTTCGCCTCGCCGACGTGCCCCCAGGCGCTACCTCAACCTCCACATCCGCCCCGCCGAGCCGCACGGACCGGGACGGCCCCGCCGCACCGCCATGACCTCGCCTTCGCCCTCGGCTCTGACAAACGCCGCCGCCCGAATCCACGCCACTGCTGCTCCTAGTCACCCAGCAGGCCACCGTGTGCCCCAAGGTGAGCTCCGGCCCCTTTCCCTCTCCTCGCGTCTCCGCCTCCACGTAGCTAGCTTCGCCCATAAGCCGAGCTCCGCCGTCCGCCATTGCCGTCGTAGGGTTCGCCACCGAGCTCCTCCGCTCGAGCTAGTAGCTTCACGAGCTCACTGGGCGCCGTAGACCTTGCCCAGCTCGCCGTTCGCCAAATCACGCCTTTGCTGCGCCGATCCCGGCGAGGTCCCGAACCCCGCCGCCTCCACTGCGTCGCCGGCGCAGTTCCGGTCACCCTGCGTCCAACCGACATCACCACGCTGACGCGCGAGCTCTCCCGTTGAACGCGCCGCCGCGCCGTGTTGGCCCCCATGGCGAATCCGCCCGTCTCGGCGTCGTGCCGCCGCGGAGAGGTCACCGAGCCTTCTTGACGCCTGCCGGCGTGGCGGTCGAGGCCACCTGGTCATTGCCGGCCGGCCCCATGGGTCCTGTTGACTAAGTTGACTCGATCAACTTTTCTCACTGGCGTCCTTGTCAATGACAAGGCGGGCCCCACTCGCTAATTAACTTTAGTGTAATTTAAATTGGTAAATTAACCTAAGCAGCCACTGACACCCGGGCCCAACCCCTTAATTAGCTCTGCTTAATTAAAATGAACTCTTTTAGCTCTCTCTCTATGACATGTGGGTCCCAGTGGACCCACCGGTCAGTTTGACCTTGTCAGCGAGTCTATTGACTGCTGACGTCATCAGCACGTCATGTTGATGTCATTTTTCTATTTTTGTTAATTTAGTTAATTCCAGAATATTGTTTAAACTTTAAAAATTCATAGAAATTAAACCGTAGCTCAGATGAAAATGTTTTATATATGAAAGTTGCTCAGAAAAATCCAACGAATCCGAATACATGGTCCGTTCATCTGTCACATGCCCCTAGCATGCTGAACATGGAACTTTCCCCCTCTTTTCCTTGTCCGGAATCCACCTAATGTCGGGAACTCACCCTCGGATGTTTCCCCCTTCGTCTGCAATGTGTAGTACCGCGTTAGAGCACGCCTAGTGTTACGTATCGTCATGTCATGCTTAGTGTTACCTCTGTTTGCTATGTATTTACTGTTTATTCCCCCTCTTCTCTCCGGTAGACCCGAGGTCGGCGATACCCGGTGATCGACTACGTCACCGACGACTCCTCCTTGCCAGAGCAACCAGGCAAGCCCCCTTTGATCATCCCGATATCGCCCATTCCATTCTCTCATGCTTGCATTAGATTTTGCTCTGTTATTGTTTGCACCTATTACGATGCATAGCCTGCTTTTGTACCCTCTTGTTGTACCTTACACCTTATCCTAAACTGCTTAGTATAGGTTGGATAGTGATCCATCGATGACCCCGCCTTGTCCCGACTGCCTGTTGAATAATCAAAAGACCCGATCAGCGGGATCGAAGACCAGGCCCGACACCGCACATCACTTCCCTTAGTTGCTCGACACTACTTGGTTACTATCGAGTACCGAGGGTGAAACTCTCTGACGCCGATATTAACCTGTAGTATAGCTATCTGGTTGTGGTCATCGAGGGTGATTTCCTCTTTAACCACTTCGATCGAGTCGTCGTGCAACCCTCAAGTGTGGACCTCGAGGGTGAATCCTCTTCGTTCACCTTGATAACTACATCGAGTGGAATTCACCGGGGGTGATTCCTCGGGTTTTCCCCTTGATGTTTAGACACACCATTACTTTGATTACTATGACTTTACACTGAGCCATGTTACTAAAGGCGGAATTCGACCACGAGGGTGCCCGCGAGCTTAATTGCAGTGATGTGGAGTCGGGTTGACACGGAGGTGCCCGTGAGATAATTACGAGGCGTGGCGGGCATTCCTAGCCCTTGCCGCAAGTCCTCGAGGCGGGCAACGGGTCACATCTTTCGTGAGTCTCTGCTTGTTACCGCGCGTTCCTAATCCACTACAATTTGGATATTTGATCCGAGGGGCCTCGGCCCGATAGCACTAACCATCACGTGGGCATAGTATGGGCGTTCTGCGTCGTATACATCAGCGAAGCTTAATAGGCGTCGGCGATCGGCGGCGCGCGGGTTGGACTGCGTAAGCGCCTTCCTTGTTGAAGGAGGTAGCTAGGTCTGCGCTCACCGGCAGCGTCACGCATAGCGTGCAGGAGTTCCGGGAGATGGCCCATGACCCTTGGGGCATAGGTTTAGTCCGCGTGTCTGGCCTCTCTATTAAGCCTAGGTCGGGTTGCGGCGTATTGTTTGGCGAGGCGGGCATGACCCTAGAAAGTGTGTCCGGCCGGAGTTAAGCGGCGTGGTGGGTAAGTTGGTGCACCCTGCGGGGAAGAAAACATCTATCGATAGCCTGTCCTACATAGCGGACACTTGGAGTTGTATCGATCGATACAACTAGAACTGGATACTTGTGATGAGAATTGGATGGTGATGATAAATGGATTGTGATGATAATCTGGATAGTATGGCTCTGGGATTGCTTTCTCGCAGGAGTCGAGAAAGGATCTCGGCGAGGTTGATAACACTACTACTTTACGTTATGCTACTCTACTCCTCCTATTTGCTGCAAGATGGTGGTTTCCAGAAGATGCTAGTCTTCGATAGGACTAGGCCTTCTCTCTATTCTGGCATTTCTGCAGACCAGTCCACATATACAGCCTTCCTTTGATAATGTTGCATATGTAGGTAGGTCCTTGCTTGCGAGTACTTTGGATGAGTACTCACGGTTGCTTTGCACCCCCTTTTCCCCCTTTCTTTTTCTTTCCGGTTGATGCAACCAGATATCAAAGCCCAGGAGCCAGATGCCACCGCTGATGCCTACTACTACGTGGAGTCCGACGGTGACCAGGAGTAGTTAGGAGGCTCCCAGGCAGGAGGCCTTGCCTTTTCGATCGTAGATGCTTTTGTGCTAGCCTTCTTAAGGCAAGCTTGTCTAACTTATGTCTGTACTCAGATATTGTTGCTTCCGCTGACTCTTGTGTATTCGAGCTTATGTATTCGAGCCCTCGAGGCCCCTGGCTTGTAACATAAAGCTTGTATTATTTTAATTTGTGTCTAGAGTTGTGTTGTGATATCTTCCCGCGAGTCCTTGATCTTGATCGTACACATTTGCGTGTATGATTAGTGTACGGTCGAGTCGGGGGCGTCACAGTCTTGCCAGGGACATCTGCGGGGCCACAAGCGGGCTCACACCTACCAAGGTATCACTACCACGTGTCCGTCCCGACGCAACAGCCAGCCTGCCAACTAGGCACGCACCTACGTGGCAGCATTCAGCTCCTAGGCCAACCAAGCAAGCACCTGCGTGGTGGCATGCAGATCTTCGTGAAGACCCTGCCACCGCACCACCGCACCAGCCAGCCAGCCAGCGTGGCGTTGCATGCCTCGTCAGCTTGGACGCGCGTTGAAGCGAGGCGAGGCAACGACGGACGAGACAAGCTTCCTTGTCGTCCCTGATAAAGGAAGAGGACACGTCGGCAGCGCATTTAATGCGTTTTGTCCCACGATGTCAGAGATAAACTTGTACACTGTAGACACTTTCCACCTCCTGTGTTCCGCTGTGGCAGCCCCTTTGACATATAAAAGGAGGCCCGAGGCGTACCGAGGAAGGACTCGAACTTTTTTGGCTAGGCATGCACCACAGCTAGTTCAAGATCTCATGAACAACAAATATACACCAAAGTAGGACTAGGGTATTACGCATCGCTTGCGGCCCGAACCTGGATAAAATTCCCTCGCGTTGATCTTCTAAACCCGCTCTTTTTACAGCCCCACGCCCCAGCAACTTTAGTAGGGATTCCCTGTGATCCCATAGGTGTCGTTCTTGAACCCTGACAGAGTGGACTCCGCTAATCATTCACGAGAAAATGGATGGTAACCGGGATGCCTAGTCCCATGCTCAAATCAAATCAAAATAATTGCAAACAAAACTCCCCCGGTACTGGTGCGCGTCAGTCCTAAACAAACGGTTTTTAACCCCTTTCCGCGACGACATTTGGAACCGTCGCCAAGTGAGTGTGTGCGATAGGGTGTCCTTCCCACGCGACTCAGAAATCGTCGGGGATAGGCCCTCCCGGGACCCTGGTTGGGGCCGTGTGTGATCGGGTGAGGCATCGAAACCCATTCATTTCCGTAGGTATGTACATCCGACACGGTAATCCAAGAAAATCATTTTCGTAGGTATGTACATCCCACACGGTGAATCCCAGAAAAACATTTCCATTCGTATGTATATCACACATAGTCAATCCAAGGAATACGTTTCCGTTCTTATGTACATCCCACACAGTAAATTCAGGGAAAATGTTTCCGTTCGGATGTACATCCCACACGGTTTTATGTATACGCTCGTGTGTGAAAGGTGTAACTATCACACACGCTCTGCCTTGGTTAACTGTTTGCTTTCATTAACTACATCACACACGATTTGATGTAGAAAACTGTGTGGCATTGGGCTATCCATCACAAGCGCTTTTACTGCCAGAACCGTTTGCAAAGTTCCATGACCGTCTGTTCTCTTTTTATTTTTGCCTGTAATTTACTATTCTAATTGGAAATTTTGAAATACGAAATGTGCAATTCAAATTCCCAGCACAATGGTTCAACAATGAATCCATAAATAAAATTGCTAGTACAATATGTTCAATAATTACAGGATTAGGCAGCAATTAACTATGATGAACCACAGTATTTAAAGGCGGTAAAGGTGAAGAGACAAGTGTAAATCATTTTGACTGCCGACGGTGTTAAAGAAGCATAATGCCCAGAATGTGCCTTCCTGCATGCCATAGGCACGAACCACTTTTGTCCAACCCCTTGTGATGATCGCCCGCCCATCCTTCACCTCCTTCAGGAAGACTCCTAGAGCATTATCATGGTAGCATGAATTATATACTTTAACCTTAGTTGCCTCCACTCCGGTCATGTAGTTTGCAAGGTAATCATCAGTAAATAGCTTCGAAACCACCGAAAAGAAAAATATCGAATCTTGAGGTCTAATAGAGTAACTTGTTGTTGGCGGGGGAAAAGGCAACACATTACTTACCATCCTAAAGTTCACTTTGTTGTCTTCGACAAAGTGTAAATAAAGAGCTTAATTCCAATCACCCGTTTCTTTCGCCTAACAATCTTTCTTAGTTTCCTCACTTACGCTTGTTCATGAATATCTCATTGCCCCATACGCAAAAGGGATCGAAGCATGGATCAGTACCCCTCATATATGTACCTAGAAGCATCCAGTAAATGTTAGAAGCTAAACTGAGATTGCACAAATGATGTAAAATACAACTACCTATGTTCCTAAGTACACGTATTTTTTTGAGATTTCAATATGAACTACATACAGATGTATATAGAATTATAGATATAGTTTAGATTAGAATCTAGATTCACTCATTTTGCTCCTTATGTAGTCTATATTGGAATCTCTAGAAATACTTATATTTAGGAATAGATGGTGTATAAGACATGGGATGCAGCTAACCTCGACGGCAAACAACAACATCGCCCATTGTAGCCCTATGTAAGTACATGGAAAGCAAATGTTAACTACAACGGGGTTAACATACACCAAAAATAGCAAATGGTAATAAAACGGCAGCATCTGTAGTGATATCTTCATTTTGAAAGAGTAGCACGGTAGCAAAGGGACGGATTAAAAAATGGATACAACTGTTAATTGCAACAGGCTTGACAACATCCTAATTCATGTTTTGTAAGTTCGTAGCCACTGAAATACAACTCTTTAAAAATGGATACAACTGTTAATTGCAACAAGCTTAATGGCCATTGAAACCGGTACTGATAAAAATGCAATTGTCAGAGTTAAACATCACAGGGCAGGTGTTGCCAGAGCAGATAATGGCCAAGTTGTCTGTAAAAAGGTAGGGAAAATAGCTCAAATGTGTTAGGCATGTTTACTACAAACAAGCTTAATACATCGACAGTACAAAACATAGCCATTAATTGCAACTGGTATTGGTAAGATTGAACTGGTGGGTACATACTTGGTAAGTCCTGAGAGGTAGTTGCTAGGGCACTTCATCTTGGCCAGAGCCCGCCCAAAGTTAGCGGCGGCAGAGGCGAGCTGTTCCTCCGGTCGAGCGTGGATCGATTGCCAGCGACATGTGTACCTACAGGCAACCAGTAAATGGTAGAAGTTAAACTGCAATTGCACAAATGATGTGAAATACTGCAAGACATGGGATGCAGCTAACCTTGACGGCAAACAACAGCATTGTCCGTTATGACCCTACGTAAGTACATGGACAAGCATGTTAAGTACAACAGGGTTAGCATCAACCAAAAATAGCAAATGGGGCAGCATCTCTAGTATATCTTCATTGCGGAGAGTAGCATGGTAGAAAATGGACAGATTAAAAAATGGATACAACTGTTAATTGCAACAGGCTTAACAACATCCTAAGTCATGATTTGTAAGTTTGTTGCCATTGAAATACAACTGTTTAAAAATGGATTCAACTGTTAATTGCAACAGGCTTAATAGACATTGAAACCGGTATTGATAAAAATGCAATTGGCATAGTTAAATATCACAAGGCAGGTGCTTCCAGAGCAGAGAATGGCCCAGATGTCTATAAAAAGGTAGGGAAAGTAGCAAAAACGTGTTAGGCATGTTTTCTAGAACATGCTTAATACATCGACCATACAGAACATAGCCATTAATTACAACTGGTATTGGTAAGATTGAACTGGTGAGTACATACTTGGTAAGTCCCGAGAGGTAGTTGCTGGGGCACTTCATCTTGGCGAGCTTCATTTAAAGTCAGACGACCCGAGGCGAGTTGTTCCTCCGGGTCGAAGCATGGATCAGTGCCACTGACATGTGTACCTACATGCAACCAGTAAATGGTAGAATTTAAACTGCAATTGCACAAATTATGTGAAATACTGTAAGACATGGGTTGCAGCTCACCTCAACGGCAAACAAAAGCATTGGCCGTTATGACCCTGCGCAAGTACATGGATGCTACCTCTTGAGCACTGCGTTGGATTTCCTTGAAGAGGAAAGGGTGATGCAGCAGAGTAGAGTAAGTATTTCCCTCAGTTTTTGAGAACCAAGGTATCAATCCAGTAGGAGGCTACGCGCGAGTCCCTCGTACCTACACAAAACAAATAGCTCAACGCAACCAACGCGATTAGGGGTTGTCAAGCCCTTCACTGTCACTTACGAGAGTGAGATCTGATAGAGATGATAGATAATATTTTTGGTATTTTTGATATAAAGATGCAAAGTAAAATAAAAGGTAAAGTAAAAAAGCAAAGCAATAATAAAGTGTTGGGAGATTGGTATGATGAGAATAGACCCGGGGGCCATAGATTTCACTAGTGGCTTCTCTCAAGAGCATAAGTATTCTACGATGGGTGAACAAATTACTGTTGAGCAATTGATGTAATCGAGCATAGTTATGAGAATATCTAGGTATGATCATGTATATAGGCATCACGTCCGAGACAAGTAGGTGACTCTCCTGCTGCATCTACTACTATTACTCCACTCATCGACCGCTATCCAGCATGCATCTAGAGTATTAAGTTCAAGAAAACAGAGTAACGCCTTAAGCAAGATGACATGATGTAGAGGAATAAATTCATGCAATATGATAAATACCCCATCTTGTTATCCTCGATGGCAACAATACAATCGTGCCTTGCTGCCCCTCATCCTTTGGGAAAGGACACCGCAAGATTGAACCCAAAGCTAAGCACTTCTCCCATTGCAAGAAAAACCAATCTAGTAGGCCAAACCAAACTGATAATTCAAAGAGACTTGCAAAGATAACCAATCATACATAAAAGAATTCAGAGAAGATTCAAATATTGTTCATAGATAACCTTGATCATAAACTCACAATTCATCGGTCTCAACAAACACACTGCAAAAAGAAGATTACATTGAATAGATCTCCACGAGAGAGGGGGAGAACATTGTATTGAGATCCAAAAAGAGAGAAGAAGCCATCTAGCTACTAATTATGGACCCTAAGGTCTGAGGTAAACTACTCACACTTCATCGGAGGGGCTATGGTGATGATGTAGAAGCCCTCCGTGGTGGATTCCCCTTCCGGCGGAGCTCCGGAAGAGGCCCCAAGATGGGATCTCGTGGGTACAGAAGGTTGCGGCGGTGGAATTAGGTTTTGGCTCATGTCGATCACTTGGGGTGCGAGGTATATATAGGAGGAAGGAGTACGTCGGTGGAGCTTCGGGGGGCCCACCAGGCAGGGGGGCGCGCCCTCCACCCTCGTGGCCGCCTCTGTTCTTTCTTGACGTGGGGTCCAAGTCTCCTGGATCATATTCGGTGAGAAAATCACGTTCCCAAAGGTTTCATTCCGTTTGGACTCCGTTTGATATTCCGTTTCTTTGAAACACTGAAATAGGCAAAAAAACAGCAATTCCGGGCTGGGCCTCCGGTTAATAGGTTAGTCCCAAAAGTAATATAAAAGTGGAAAATAAAGCCCAATATGGTCCAAAACAGTAGATAATATAGCATGGAGCAATAAAAAATTATAGATACGTTGGAGACGTATCAATGGACATGCATGTTAAGTGCAACAGGGTTAATATCCACTAAAAGTAGCAAATGGGCAGCATCTCTAGTGATATCCTGACTCATGTATTGTAAGTTTGTTGCTGGTATTGGTGAAATTGAGCTGGACACGGTAATATTTGAACATCACACTTTGTGTAGTACTGAAATAAACAAGGCACGAACATGCTTAATACATCAACCGTACAAATCATAGCCGTTGCAAGTGGTATTGGTATGATTTAGCTGGTTAGATCTTAACTGTTAAGTCCTAGGGGGTAGTCACTGGGGGACTTCATCTGGGCCAGAGCCTGCACCATGTCGTCGGCAGCGGCAGAGGTGAGGTGTTCCTTCGAGTCAACACACACAGCGGCCATCGCACCATGGACCGCCATCAGCTCCTTGCGGGGGGGGGGGGGGGATTTGGAGGCATGAGGATGTTTCGCAGGCGCCATTTAAGCAATCAGGCCGGGGACGTGATAGAGATCGGTGGGTTACCTGACTGGATCCGAGCAGAATGTAGATGTGGTTGAAGCTGTGGTTGCGATGGCGGCGGTTTGAGATGCCGGTAGGGGGAGGCACGAGGGAGGGGGGATACTGAGGGGAAGGGGATGTGGTCAGAGGAATAAATTCTGAAATCGTGCACCTAATGAAAATTTCGGTGCGAAACTTGAAACTTGGGCGGGGGAAACACACAACACAGATGAGAGCGTAAAATACTCGTGCGCGAGAAAAAAAGAAAGTTGGCAGATCCTGTCTCCAAAAAAATGTACACATGTACTTGATTTTTTTGGTCAATGGTATGCTTGGTTTATTAGGAAATATCGCACAAGTAACTGACTTATGGGTCATTAACGCAAAAAAACGCAGACGGGTACGGCATAGAAATGAAATCGTATTTTTTGTGATCTTCTAATGATTAACGCAAAAATTGCACACGGGGACACATGCTAATAAACGCTCAAAGCCCTCAAAGGATGCTCTTACCGACATTGTACGTTAATACTACAAACTTAAAGTACTACTGGTAATTTGCTCTAATACTACAAACTTAAACTACTTCTCACATGCTGCCATCAGGGCATGCTGGCCAGATGCCGGTGTTCTCCTTCCTGGCCTTGTTGGCGGCAACCCACCGTGCTTCGATCTCCGCCAAGCTATCCTCACCACGGCGTGCAGCCTCTTTTTTCTTGCGGCGGCGGGACTCTCTTTTCTTGACTGCTTTCTGCCGTTTCTGCTCCTTCTGTGCGGCTTTGGCCGCCTCTAGATCTACCACCCATTCGACCATGGCAGCCTCAAAGTCCTCCCATGTAACTGTCTGGCCGCCGGCGGCGATGACTCGGTGCGGCGAGATGCCATTGCTTCCTTACCATGTGTGTGTCGCGGGCGGCGGGGAACGCGACGCGGCGAGATGCCATCGCTTCCTTACCCGTTACTGTGCACCGCGGTGCCATGGACAACGCATGGAGAGAGCTCTGGGATGGAGGGGCCGGGCAGCCGTACAGTGCAGAGGTATTCAAGAGCTCAACCACAAACAAACAGAAATTTGGCTTCCCTTACAATTTTGCTCGTTCATTATCGCACACGGTTCATCTCCGTCGCTTCCGGAAACAGTGTGCGCTGAGCCTATTGTGTGTTGTGTTATGCTTGGCTGGAACCCAAGCCACGCGGATCACGTGTGTGCACCATTGGATGCGCCACGATCGAACGACAATCCACGTCCCTCACATCACACCCGTGCACATGTAGCTGGATTGGATTTATGTGCGCTAAATGCCTAGAAAATGCACATAATCCCCTAAATATGGTAAATGAGCCCGGAAAAATGCCAAATTTGAACACGGTGATTTGCAGGATGTATGTTTGTCATAGAAAAAACTCCAGGGCAAAGAACAAAAAAATTTGGATTCCCCTTCAATCTTGAGGATTTCCCTTTCGAAAGGATGGAACTTCCTCGGTGATGGTTCGATTTATGAAGGGCGTGCATGACGACATAAGCTAAACCTTCTCAAATTTTTACCAGGGCATGGTGAGGTCATACCATGGCACCATGCCAGGCGTCATGTTTTTTAAGCATTTATTTCATTTTTTCTATAGTTGAAAACCCAACAAACAAAGATTTGTGGTTGACTATTGCCACACATTTCATGAAAATATCTGTCCATTCCTTGTAAAAGGCATGAGAATTTACTAAATGGCACGAGCATGGTTTTCTAGGCCGTTCTTGTGGACCCTTTCATGCATCGGTTGTTTGAACTTTAATTATGTGCATTAATGCCTAGGAAATGCACATAATCCCTTAATATGGAAAATGAACCCGGAAAAGTGCCAAATTTGAACACGGTGATTTGCAGGTTGTATGTTCATCATAGAAAAAAACTCGTGGACGAAGGACAAAGGAAATTTGGACCCCCTTCAATCTTGGTGATTTCCCCCTTGAAACCATGAAACTTCCTCGGTGATGGTTCGATTTATGAAAGGCGCGCATCACGACATAAGGAAACATTCCCCAATTTTTACCAGGGCATGGTGAGGCCATACCATGGCACCACGCCAGGCGTCATGTTTTCCAACCATATGTTTCATTTTTTGTATAGTTGTTAACCGAGTAAACGACGTGTTTATGGTTGACTATTGCCACACATTTCCTTGAAATATCTACCCATTCCTTGTAAAAGGCAAGAGAATGTGCTAAATAACACGAGCATGGTTTTCCAGACCGTTCTTGTGCACCTTTTCATGCACCGATTGTTCGAATTTGAATTATGTCCCTTAATGCCTAGAAAATGCACATAATCCCCTAAATATGTGAAATTTGAACACGTTGCAGTTGAGGCGGTATGTTGATCGTTGGAAAAAACTGAATGACAAACTAGGATGGAAATTTGGATTCCCCTTCAATCTTGGGGATTTTCCCTCTCGAAAGCATGGAACTTCCTCGGTGATGGTTCGATTTATGAAGGGCGTGCATGATGACATAAGCCAAACCTTCTCAATTTTTACCAGGGCATGATGAGGTCATACCATGGCACCATGCCAGACGTCATGTTTTTAAGCATTTATTTCATTTTTTTTCTGTAGTTGAAAACCCAACAAACAAACATTTGTGGTTGACTATTGCCACACATTTCAACGAAATATCTATCCATTATTCCTTGTAAAAGGCATGAGAATTTACTAAATGGCACGAGCATGGTTTCTAGGCCGTTCTTGTGGACCCTTTCATGCACCGATTGTTTGAACTTGAATTATGTGCATTAATGCCTGGGAAATGCACATAATCCCCTAAATATGGCAGATGAACCCAGAAAAGTGCCAAATTTGAACACGGTGATTTGCAGGTTTTATGCTCATCATTAAAAAAAACTCGTGGACAAAGGACAAAGGAAATTTGGATCCCTCTTCAATCTTGGTGATTTCCCCCTCGAAACCATGAAACTTCCTCGGATGCAGGTTCATTTTATGAAAGGCGTGCATCACGACATAAGGAAAACATTCTCTAATTTTTACCAGAGCATGGTGAGGCCATACCATGGCACCATGCTAGGCGTCATGTTTTCCAACCATGTGTTTAGTTTTTTGTATAGTTGTTAACCAAGTAAACGACGCGTTTATGGTTGACTATTGCCACACATTTCCTTGAAATATCTGCCCATTCCTTGTAAAAGGCATGAGAATGTACTAAATAACATGAGCATGGTTTTCCAGACTTTTCTGGTGCACCTTTTCATGCACCGATTGTTCGCATTTGAATTATGTCCATTAATGCCTAGAAAATGCACATAATCCCCTAAATATGGTAAGTGAGCCCGGAAAAATGTCAAATTTGAACACGTTGCATTTGAGGCGGTATGTTGATCGTTGGAAAAAACTGAATGACAAACTAGGACGGAAATTTGGATTCCCCTTCAATCTTGGTGATTTCCCTCTCGAAAGCATTGAACTTCCTCAATGATGGTTCGATTTATGAAGGGCGTGCATGACGACATAAGCCAAACCTTCTCAAATTTTTACCAGGGCATGGTGAGGTCATACCATGGCACCATGCCAGGCTCATGTTGTTTAAGCATTTATTTCATTTTTTCTATAGCTGAAAACCCAACAAACAAACATTTGTGGTTGACTATTGCCTCACATTTCAACGAAATATCTATCCATTATTCCTTGTAAAAGGCATGAGAATTTACTAAATGGTACGAGCATGGTTTTCCAGGACGTTCTTGTGGATTCTTTCATGCATCGATTGTTTGAACTTGAATTATGAGCATTAATGCCTAGGAAATGCACATAATCCCCTAAATATGGCAAATGAACCCGGAAAAGTGTCAAATTTGAACACGGTGATTTGCAGGTTGTATGTTCATCATAGAAAAAACTTGTGGACAAAGGACAAAGGAAATTTGGATCCCCCTTCAATCTTGGTGATTTCCCCCTTGAAACCATGAATCTTCCCGATGATGGTTCGTTTTATGAAAGGAGTTCATGACGGCATTTTTACCAGGCTACGGTGAGGTCATACCATGGCACCACAACAGGTGTCATGTTTTTCCAAGCATGTATTTCATTTTTGTATAGTTGTTAACCGAGTAAACGACACGTTTATGGTTGACTATTGCCACACATTTCCTTGAAATATCTGCCCATTCCTTGGAAAAGGCATGAGAATGTACTAAATAGCATGATCATGGTTTTTCAGACCGTTCTTGTGCACCTTTTCATGCACCGATTGTTCACATTTGAATTATGTGCATAATTAATGCCTAGAAAATGCACATAATCCCCTAAATATGGTAAATGAGTTCGGCAAAATGTCAAATTTGAACACGTTTCATTTGAGGCGGTATGTTGATCGTTGGAAAAAAAATGAATGCCAAAATTGGACGGAAATTTGGATTCCCCTTCAATCTTGGTGATTTCCCTCTCGAAAGCATTGAACTTCTTCGGTTATGGTTCGATTTATGAAGGGTGTGCATGACGACATAAATCAAACCTTCTCAGCTTTTAACCAGGCCACGGTGAGGCCATACCATGGCACCATGCCAGCCGTCATCTTTTTCAAGCAGATATTTCATTGTTCTATAATTGATAACCCAGTAAATGACGCGTTTGTGGTTGACTATTGCCACACATTCCATTGAAATCTCTGCCCATTCCTTATATAAGGCTTGAGAAATTACTAAATACCATGAGTATGGTTTTTCCAGACCGTTCTTGTGTACCCTTTCATGCACCGATTGTTTGAATTTGAATTACGTGCATTAATGCCTACAAAATGCACATAATCCCCTAAATATTGTAAATGAACCCGGAAAAGTGTCAAATTTGAACACGGTGATTAGCAGGGTTTATGTTCATTGTATAAAAAAACTCATGGATGAAGGACAAAGGAAATTTGGATTCCCATGGAATCTCGGTGATTTACTATCGCACACGATTCATCTCCATCGCCTCTGCGAACCGTGTGTGTTCACTCACACATGCAAAAGGAAAAGAAAACCCTTGCCCACTTCGTCCCCACTCACTCGCCGCGGAATCCTCCGCAACTCTGCACCCTAAGCTCGACGGCTGTTGGTGGCGGGCGTAGGTCGCGCTCCAAACGGCACCGGATTTCGCCTCCATCGCTTTCTGCCGCCTATCTGCACCGACATTCAAGACTCTGGTCGACCGGGGTTTTCTGCGGGATTGGACCGGGGATTTTTCTCATGGAGAAGGTAATCAACTTAATTAGCAAAATATTCACTCATCTCTTGTCGCAGTCCGTCCGTCGCTGTTAATCAACCGGCGGAAATCGCCGTGGAATCATTGTTGTTCTAGCTGATTCGTGGGCGTTCATTCATGTGTCCACAGTCGAGCACAAATCGGGCAACTGTAGTCGTGGCGATCGAAACGAAGTTCTATCTCACCATTCGGATGACTTCGGGGAGCGCTCGGTATGTTCAATCTCAACCTACCACGGTCGGCATGGCCTAAATTTGTGAACATATACCGTCTGTTGCTACATTATCTATATATTTGCATCAAATATTTGTTACATTAACTATTTTTAATTCTATATTTTTGTACTTTAGTTTCATCTATATATATATATATATATATATATATATATGGATCTGTTCTATCAGTTACTCCCATATCTGCATCTTGCTCTGTTATTTCAATATATCTAATTTACGGTCTTAATTTTCATTTCAAGCAGTACATCCCCTGCTTTGCAAGAACAAGAGTAGAAGGAAATCTTGGGATTTACTTTGCTGATGACTCCAAGGATGTCATATTGACAACACAGCATGGATTTACAATGACGGTTAGCGTAAAACTTGATAAAGATGGTCACTCCTATTTTAATGCGGACCTATGGAGAAAAATGTCTAAGTGTTATGAACGGAAAGCTGGCAATAAAATTCTAGTGCGTGCACCACAGCCTGGTCTAATTAACATGGATGTTTACTTCCCCAACGTCATCAGCCGATCAAAGTCTGATCGAGGTTAGTGTCCTTTCAACTTTCTCCTTGCTGTCATATTACTATTTAAGCAACCAATTGATCACTATTTAAGCAACCAATTGTGATATCATATTCTGACTCTGTTCCTAGGCAGTAACAAATCCTATTTACCAATTTATGCGCACTATATATTCTTCTGCCATGTTCTGAACGATCTGTATGTTACTAAGTGTACCAAATTTCACTGGAAGGACTTGAAGCATGGCATAAACTTTGTTGACAATCTGGCAGAGATAGCACATCGTATGAATGCTGGATTTTGGATGAGATTAATTAGACCTATGGTGCACACACTTAATAAGACCAATTGTGTGCACAAAATGCTGGTAAAAAGTCTTATTTTAATGTTGATGCTCATAAACTATATATATCTTCAACGATATGTTACAATTGTTTTTTATTCTACATGTCAACAGAAATTGCCCCCTGTAGCAGTTCCTGGATCGATTGCCCGGCGTGGTTGAATTACACTTGTGCTTGCTAATAACGCCAAAGTGATTGCAAGGTACTGCATTTCCCGCAGAAATGGAACCATTCAAATTAACAAGTTCTCGCTTCTCGTGGCAATGCATCCATATTGGAAAATTGGAGACACTGTTCTACTCATGATCTACCAAGGCATGGGAGGGCTCTTCCTTTTCATTGACGAGATGCCGAGTCACCATGATCAAGCTGCTTCCAGTGGATAGTTGTGGTTGTTGGCCCTCATCCTCATAAAATGTGCTAGCTGTTACTATATATGTTAAATATGTAGATATGGACCATATGGTTGTTGGCCCTTAGCCTCTTAAAATGTGATAGTTGTTACTATGTTAAGTATGTAGATATGGACCATATGGTTGTCAAAACCGTGTTACGAAGATCCTCGTTTTGTCAAATAGTGTAACCACTATATATATGTTACTCAAATGTTGTTACCCAAGTTCATAAATTTTCATACACAGTTCATTGAGTTTAAGCGTGTGCCCGATGACCAGAAGCCATTTGCAGATTAAATGTCCATATTGCAAATTCACACACATGTTAACATAAGGAAACGTATGCGTAACATACTAATCAGCGCACACGGGTACTCACAGATGCATCGTGTGCGATACTCCACCACCCCAAGCAACCAGTTTGCATTTTTCAAAGTTTTTTGTACACACAGAATCACACACAAAGTAACTGCATTGACCGTCTGTGTTGTAATTTCTCATCGCAAACAGTTCATCCGAGTCAACTGTTTGCCATGTATCACACACATCTTGTTTACACGACTTGTTTGTGTTCTTTTGGCTCATCGCAAACAGTTCATCCATGTGAACTGTATGCCGCATATCTGTAGCGATCCGACCTCAAACGGCCAAATCCCGTGCTTAAGTGTCATCGCTGGATCGGTAATGCTGACACACACAGTACTTGAAGGATTTATAACAGAGTTCAATCACACACTTATTACATCGAATGTCTCAAAAGAGAACTTATTACAATAAATATGGTTTAAGGCCATCTAAATAAGATAACAGCAGAAGGCTTGGAAGATAAAGTGAGTCCATCAACTCCAACGACATAGTTGAGTGCATGACCTAGCGCACCTTACTCTTCGTCTGAAAAGTCTGCAACATGATATGTTGCAGCCCGAAACGGGTCAGCACATGGAATATGCTGGCAATATAACACAGTAGAGCAATGAACAAAGTAAATGCTATCACTACATGCATATATGGCTGGTGGAGGCTCTATGGTTATAATGTTTTGCAAAAAGCCAATTTTTTCCTACAAAAAAGGAATATATTTTGTTTAACTATCATGGTAGTTGATAAATATTGAGAATGGTAAATCCCCATCTCAATCCCAATTAAACAAGTAAGTAACAACCCAGCAAATTAGAGTGATGAGATCAACATGATAATCCAAGAACTAGATACTCAAGATTGTCCATAACCGGGGACACGGCTAACCACGATTAGTTTGTACACTCTGCAGAGGTTTGCGCACTTTTCCCCACAAGACTCGATCTCCTCCTTTGGATGTCTCGCACTACATGTTGTTTGAGGAACGGATGACCGAGACATAGTCTTTCAGAAACATTAACTCTTTACTCTGGGTGGACAGTTACACCTACTTTCGCCTACATCTACTAGCCCACCACTGAAAGAGGTCATGCAACATACTCAACTATGCTAGAGCCCATAATAGCTTGTGGCTGCACACGGAAGTTTCTAGCATGAATAATCTTATGATCCCTTTGAGCCTGGGTGGCGAACCAAAAGGACAACACTGGTATATCCCCAGGCGCCCGCAACCAATCCATCCCGATGTGTGTTTAAGTAGCCATCTTAAGTTAACCATTAAACTAACAATCTCACATCTGTCATGGATACACTCAAACCCAATCAACGTCTACGAGCATAGCATGGCAATATAAGCATAACGTAGAAGTAACTGCTAAGGGTTTGATAATAAAAGGGCAATAGGTTCTACCTCATCAACTACTTCCCAATACCCACATGTTAAGAGATCCTACTCATGCAATGTTTGAGGGTTGTAACTAATGCATAAAAACTGGGTATGAAAATAGCATGATCAATGTGTTACTTGCCTTGCTGACGAACTGCAAACCCTAGAGACTCGTAGTAGCACGCTTCGCACTCCAGGAATTCTATTGCAAACAAACAATAGCATAAATAAGCACTCAAGCATAGATGCATGGGTAAAACTTCAAATAAGAAAATCAAATCTGAAATTTCAACTGAACAGCTTCGATTTGCAAAAAGAATCAATCGAATCGGAGCTACGGAACTGAAACTATGATCAAAAGAACCTCCAATTCAAATCTGCTTGAAACCAAATTTTAAATTGTCAAAACCATGTTCAAGTTGATTAAACAGAAATAGGGGCTCGAGACGAATATTTTGGCGTTGGTTTCACTGGATTTGGACAAACATTTATGAAACGGCGAGGGTTTGAAGATCAGGGGCTAATCTGCAATAAAAATAATTGCGGATAGGTCCCTGGCCGAAAAAGAAAATAAAAAGAAAAGTCTATCAGAGGAACATCCGCTAACAGAGACGAACGAGGGAATTTGTTCGTTAAAACGAACGAACGAACGAACGTTTGGAAACGAACTAAACCGAGAAAAAAACCGAACCGAACCAAAACGATCTAAATAAATAAAAAAACTGATCTAGGGTTTTGAAGAAAACCGGGCGGTTTTTACCTAAACCGAAAAAACCCGGCAGCGAGATCCGCGAAGTCCGGGTGGCTCGGCGACTTCCATGGTGGGGCGACAATGAGGTGGCTTGGTGGCGACTTGACGCTGGCGGCTTGTGAGGTCATGCGGGTTGCTGTGCCAGCAGCATGGGCAGGCAGGCGCAGGCTTGGCGGCGGCGGCGGCTGACTCTGCGGCTCGGGGTGGCGATGTGGGGGGGGTGGCGGCTTATAAGGAGGGAGGCGGGCGACTTGGAGGAGGGCAAGGGCGGCGGTCTCGGGTCGGCGACGGCGGCGTGCAACAGGCGGAGACCGGCTCGGGGTCGGTGGCGACGGGCGCTGAGCCGGCTGGGCTTCAGCCAAGTCGGTTCGAAACTTTTTTTTAAAATACAATTCCGCCGAGAAAAATCCTAATAAAAATATAAAAAAATACTAAAAATGCCAAAACAATTTTCACCATCTAAATAGAATATTTAGAACACAGTGAACACTTTCTTGGCCTAAAATGCAATTTTGAAAAATGCATATTTTTCTAATTCAAATAAAATAGCAATAAAATCCAAATAAAATTATTTATTTGATTTTAACATTTTCCTCAATATTTATTTTATTTTGCAGAAGTCATATTATCTCCTCTCATTTATTTTTATATTGAAATATTTTGGAGAGAAAAACAATTAAAACCAAAATGATCCTCTTTTCAATATTTGAGAAAATTCAAATATGAAAATAATAAAATCCCCAACTCTCTCCGTGGGTCCTTGAGTTGCTTAGGATTTTTAGGATCCAAAACCAAAATGCAAATAAAATATGATATGCATATGATGACCTATTTATAACATTCCAAATTGAAAATTTGGGATGTTACAACATCACACACATCTTGTTAAGTTGAACCGTTTCTGTTGTGTCCCTAATCGAAAACAACTTGTCCGAGTTAACCGTATGCCGTATATCACACACACATTGATATGGCTGCCCGTTTCTATTGTTCGACCTCATTGCAAACAGTTCGAATGGATTAACCGTGTGTCCTGCATCGCCAACACATTGTTATGGCTGCCCGTTTCTGTTGTTCTGCCTCATCGCAGACAGTTTGAATGGATTAACAGTGTGTCCTGGATCGCACACGGAACTAAAATCTGAACCGTGTTGGATGGCTTCATCATTGCAAACATTTTGCACCTTTTTTCACGGGATTTTTACACCATCGTTTGTGATTATTGCATCGCACACAATTTTGGCAAAGGGTCTCTAATCGTAGTGTCGTGTTAGCAGTATCCTGCAGTAGTGCAGGTCTGTTGTTAGTTGGACGGTACCCGTTGATGACCCACAAGTATAGGGGATCAATTGTAGCTCTTTTCGATAAGTAAGAGTGTCGAACCCAACGAGGAGGAGAAGGAAATGAAAAGTAGTTTTCAGTAAGGTATTGTCTACAAGTGCTGAAATTGTAAGTAGCGAGTAGTTTGATAGCAAGATAATTTGTAACGAGCAAGTAACGATAATAGTAACAAGTATGCAACAAGGTAGCCCAATCCTTTTGAGGCAAAGGACAGGCCAAAACGGTCTCTTATGATAAGCAAAAATTTGAAGTTAACTGTGTTCCTCTATCTGATACAATTGTCCTCGAAACTCCATGCAGACATACGATCCTGGTCATATATATCTTGGCCAACTTCTCACTCGTATAAGTGGTTTTCACTGGGATAAAGTGAGCCACTTTGGTCAAACGATCTACTACTACCCAGATGGAATCATATCCTGATCGGGTCCTGGGTAATCCGGTGATAAAATCCATGCCAAGCTTATCCCACTTCCATTCGGGTATCGGCATAGGCTGCAGTAATCCTGCTGGCTTCTGATGTTCTGCCTTCACTCTCTGACATACATCACATACGGCTACATACTCGGCAATATCCTTCTTCATACCAGTCCACCAGAAACGCTCCTTTAAATCCAAATACATCTTGGTGTTTCCGGGGTGTATCGAGTATGACGAGTCGTGAGCTTCCTGTAGTATCAACTTCCTGATCTCTACATTATTGGGCACATAAACACGGTCCTCAAACCACAGGGTGTCGTGCTCATCCTCACGAAAACCTTTGGCTTTTCCTTTGCTCATCTTCTCCTTTATCTCAGCAATTTCTTTGTCATCCTTCTGAGCTTCTCGAATTTTTCCCAATAATGTCGACTGAACTTCCAATGTTGCCACAAAACCTCTAGGAACTATCCAAACGAAGCTCCCTGAGATCTTCGGCTAACTCCTTTGGAAATCCTCCGCTTACGAGGGTATTGGCGTAACTCTTCCGGCTCAAAGCGTCTGCTACGACATTGGCCTTGCCTGGATAATAGTGTAACTTCATATCGTAATCCTTTATAAGCTCCAACCATCTCTTTTGCCTGAGATTCAGCTCCTTCTGTGTGAAAATGTACTTCAAACTCTTATGATCCGTGTACACATCACGACGATTTCCAACAAGAAAATGTCTCTAGGTCTTGAGCGCATGCACTACAGCTGCTAACTCCAAATCATGCATGGCATAGTTCAACTCATGTGGTCGAAGCTGGCGTGAGGCATATGAAACAACTCTTTCGTTTTGCATAAGTACACCTCCAAGTCCTAAGCGAGATGCGTCGCAATACACATTGGAAATCCTTGCGTATATCTGGCAAAATCAGCACTGGGGTTGTAACCAAATGTTTCTTCAACTCCTAGAAACTTGCCTCACATTCATCTGTCCATTTGAACTTGATGTCCTTCTTCAACAACTCCGTCATGGGCTTCGCAATCTTAGATAAATTCTCAATGAATCTCCTGTAGTATCCAGCGAGTCCAAGAAAACTGCAGATCTCTCCTACTGAGGTGGGTGCTAGCCAATCAGTGACGGACTGAACCTTGGTAGGGTCTACTGCTATACCTTCTCCTGATATAACATGTCCAAGAAATCCAACTTCCTTCAACCAAAACTCACATTTGCTGAACTTGGCATATAACTGATGTTCCCTGAGCTTATTGAGAACTAAACGCAAATGCTCCTTGTGTTCCTCTTCATTCTTCGAGTACACCAAAATATCATCAATGAACACCACAACAAACTTATCCAAGAACTCCATGAACACCTTATTCATCATACTCATGAAATAGGCAGGGGCATTAGTCAATCCAAATGACATAACCGTATACTCGTATAACCCGTACCTTGTGGTGAAAGCGGTCTTAGGTATATCCTGTTCTCGGATTTTCATCTGGTGGTATCCTGATCGCAGGTCGATCTTGGAGAATACTTTAGCTCCTTGCAGTTGGTCAAACAAATCATTGATCATCGGTAGTGGGTACTTGTTCTTGATCGTCACTTCATTCAGTGCCCGATAATCAACAACCATTCTCAAAGATCCATCCTTCTTCTCAACCAAAAGTACCGGGGCTCCCCACGGTGACGAACTTCATCGAATATAACCTTTCTCCAATAATTCCTTGATCTGCTTCTTAATCTCCTCCAGATCATTTGCGGGCATCCGATATGGTCTCTTTGATATCGGTCCGGTGCCTAGCAACAGCTCTATCAAAAACTCAATGTCTCGATCCGGTGGCATGCCTCGTAACTCCTCTGGAAATACATTCGGATAATTCTTCACTACAGGCACTTCCTCCTGAAGAACTCCGGAGAGGGAATTTACTTGGGTTCTCCTTGGTGCATGCCTGGATACATACTTGATCCTTTTTCCCTCCGGTGTGGTGAGTAGAATTGACTTGCTGGCGCAATCGATGTTTCTCCCATACATCGATAGCCAATCCATTCCTAGTATCACATCCAATCCTTGTTATTCCAAAATTATCAGGGCGGAGGGGAAAACATGCCTACCTATGGTTACTGGCATCTGAAAACATCCTTGGCTTGCCATATACTCCGCTCCTGGCGAGCTTACTAAAATAGGGGTCCTAAGAACTTTGGTGGGCAACTTATACTTATCCACAAATCCCCTTGAAATGTATGAATGCGATGCACCAGTATCAAAAATAACGATTGAAGTAAATGACTTAACCAAAAACTTACCGATAACTGCATCTGGCTGCTCTTCAACCTCCTCCCCGTTCACGTGGTTCACCTGTCCCCTGTTGAAAGGGTTGGGCTTCTTCCTAGAGCTTCCATTGCCATTTCCATTCTTTGGTTCAGGACACTCATTGGCATAGTGTCTAGTCTTCCCGCACTTGAAACAAGTAATGTGACTTTGGTCCTTCTTGGCGGGTGTGGCTGGGTTAGAGCGGTTCTTATTACTGCCTGCTCCATTCCCGTTTCCATTCTTGGGGCCACTATGGTTATGCGAACTTCCTCCATTGTGGATATGGCCTCCATGGTTATGGGTATATCCTCCCGAGTTCGGGGTAAAACGAGGCTTCTGCTGAGCTCCTGAATTGTACTTCCCTTATCCAGACTTCCTTTTGTGGCTCTCAATCTGTTGCTGCTTCCCTTCAATCATAAGAGCCTTGTCTACCAGCTCCAGGTAGTTGTTAAATGTTGCCACCATTAACTGCACACTCATCTCATCATTCAGCCCTTCCATAAACTTCTCCTGCTTAGCGGCATCTGTGGCCACATCATCTGGGGCATAGAGGGCTAACTTACTGAACTCATCCACGTACTGCCCCACAGTATGATTTCCTTGGCGCAAGTTGCAAAACTCATGCTTCTTCATGCTCATAGCTCCCGTTGAGACATGAGCAGTGTGGAATGCTTGCTGAAACTGCTCCCAAGTGACATTGGCTATTGGGAAAGTGGCTGTTTAATTCTCCCACCATGAGGCTGCGGGTCCGTCCAATTGATGTGCGGCAAA
This sequence comes from Aegilops longissima, assembly GCA_021605205.1. Taxonomy (NCBI): domain Eukaryota; kingdom Viridiplantae; phylum Streptophyta; class Magnoliopsida; order Poales; family Poaceae; genus Aegilops; species Aegilops longissima. The sequence continues at coordinate 382,088,550 of CM038678.1, read as the reverse complement.
ATGCACCTTCTCAGCATCTGTGCAACCTGCGGTGGTCAACTCCCTTCCAATCCTTCATAGCCAGTCATCAGAAACTATTGGCTCGGTGCTACTGGAAAACATCGACGGCTGCAACCTCAGAAAACATGCTAAGTTGTCAACTAGAGGTGGTGGCGGTGGGTTGTTGTTGTTGTTGTTGTTGTTGTTGCTGTTGTTGTTGTTGCTGTTGTTGTTGTTGTTCTTCTTTGTTGTTGTTGCTGCTTTATTCTTTCTGTTATTCTTTATTCTTCGCTGCTGCCTTGGTTCTGGACTAGTAGCTGCATCAAGGCATTCTGCTGTTGGATCAACTGAGTGAGCTCCAGTGGGAAGGCAAATCCGGGGTCACGTCTCGGAGGCATCTGATAGGTTTAGAGGGGAGAGATTAGAATAGAATGAGATCTAATGAGAAAACACTACCCATATGCACATGAGACAAACACATTCATATCACACCAAAATCAATTCAAACAAGGGCATACATCGATCTAACTATCATTACAGTGCTCGGACTACTAATATATACATGGGGGAAATTACTCCTAATAATATGGTGGTCTACTAGAAATTTTGATCGGTGGAAGACTCCATGATATGAGCTCCATCTTCGTCTTCATAGTCATCATCACTACTGTCGGGGTCGGAGTCGGTGTTGTCGATGATGATGTAGTCCTCAGAAAGAATGTCATCGGGATGGTCGTCATCTCCTCCTGGCGCGGGGTCTCCCATGAACACTCCTAGCTTCCTTGTTAGGTCGTCATTCTTCTCCACTAGTATTGTGATTTCCTCCTCGTATCCGTCGCGTGTAGACTTGAGTTCCTCTTCTAGCTCCATGTTCCGGGTCATCACTTTCTTCAGGTCTATCATGCTTGCACACATCTGGTTCTCCTGTCTATGAATGTGCTGGTTTAACTCCTGGATGAAAGATGCAATGGACCTGTCCCTCCTGGTGCTGATCATCTCCCATTGCTCATCTCGGCGCCCACATATCTGGTAGATGGTTTCCTTAAGATCCTTGTGATAAACTTCGTCGATACGTCCCATGGTGATGTGTGCTGACATACTCTTACCTAGACTCCAGGTTGGTGCATCAAAGGAAAACTCTATGGGCCCAGTGACCGGCGTGAATGTCCTTCCTGGAACTTGAACTCGAATCATCCATCGCTCCTCTTCTGGTTAAGTGGCGGTGTAGGTCCCGGTGAAGCTTGGTATTCCGATGTTCAGGTACCTAGTGACTTCCTTCAAGTGTCGTCCAAAAGGTGTGTCTTCATCCGGTTGTGCAAACTTGTTCCTTGAGTCCACCATCCTATAGAGTGGAAAATGGAGAGGAGTCAGAAATGAGTAGAGAAGAGTGACCTATGGCTCATCTTAGTGGTAGTGTCCTACAATCAGCGTGTGCTCTGATACCATCTTGTAGCGATCCGACCTCAAACGGTCAAATCTATGTGCTTAAGTGTCATCCCTGGATCGGTAATGCTAACACACACAGTACTCGAACGATTTATAACAGAGTTCAATCACACACTTATTACATCGAATGTATCAAAAGAGAACTTATTACAATAAATATGGCTTAAGGCCATCTAAATAAGATAACACCGGAAGGCTTGGAAGATAAAGTGAGTCCATCAACTCCAACGGCATAGCTGAGTGCACGACAACGACCTAGCGCACCTTACTCTTCATCTGAAAAGTCTGCAACATGATATGTTGCAGCCCGAAACAGGTCAGCACATGGAATATGCTGGCAATATAACACAGTAGAGCAATGAACAAAGTAAATGCTATCACTACATGCATATATGGCTGGTGGAGGCTCTATGGTTATAATGTTTTGCGAAAAGCCAATTTTTCCCTACAACAAAGGAATATATTTTGTTTAACTGTCATGGTAGTTGATAAATATTGAGAATGGTAAATCCCCATCCCAATCCCAATTAAACAAGTAATTAACAACCCAGCAAATTAATTTAGAGTGATGAGATCAATATGATTATCCAAGAACCAGATACTCAAGATTGTCCATAACCGGGGACACGACTAACCATGATTAGTTTGTACACTCTGCAGAGGTTTGCACACTTTTCCCCACAAGACTCGATCTCCTCCGTTGGATGTCTCGCACTACATGGTGTCTGAGGAAAGGATGACCGAGACACAGTCTTTCAGCAACATTAACTCTTTACTCTGGGTGGACAATTACACGTACTTTCCCCTACATCTACTAGCCCACCACTGAAAGAGGTCATGCAACATAATCAACTATGCTAGAGCCCATAATAGCTTGTGGCTGCACACGGAAGTTTCTAGCATTAATAATCTTATGATCCCTTTGAGCCTGGGTGGCGAACCAAAAGGATATCACTGGTATATCCCCAGGTGCCCGCAACCAATCCACCCAGATGTCTGTTTAAGTAGCCACCTTAAGTTAACCATTAGATTAACAATCTCACATCTGTCATGGATACACTCAAACCCAATCCACGTCTACGAGCATAACATGGCAATATAAGCATAACGTAGAAGTAACTCCCAAGGGTTTGATAGCAATTGGTTCTACCTCATCAACTACTTCCCAATACCCACATGTTAAGAGATCCTACTATTGCAATGTTTGAGGGTTGTAACTAATGCATAAAAACTGGGTATGGAAATAGTATGATCAATGTGTTACTTGCCTTGCTGACGATCTACAAACCCTAGAGACTCGTAGTAGCACGCTTCGCACTCCGGGAATTCTATCGCAAACAAACAATAGCATACATAAGCACTCAATCATATATGCATGGGTAAAACTTCAAATAAGAAGATCAAATCTGAAATTTCAACTGAACAGCTTCGATTTGCAAAAAGAATCAATCGAATCGGAGCTACGGAACTGAAACTACCATCAAAAGAACCTCAAATTAAAATCTGCTTGAAACCAAATTTTAAATTATCAAAACCTTGTTCAAGTTGATTAAACAGAAAGAGGGGCTCGAGACAAAGATTTTGGCGTTGGTTTCACTGGATTTGGACAAACGGTTAAGAAACGGCGAGGGTTTGAAGATCAGGGGTTAATCTACGATAAAAATAATCGCGGATAGGTCCCTGGCCGAAAAAGAAAATAAAAATAAAAATCTATCGGACGAACGTCCGCTAATAGAGACGAACGGGCGAATTCGTTCTTTAAAACAAACGAACGAAGGAACATTCTCAAATGAACTAAACCGAGAAAAAAACCGAACTGAACCGAACCGAATCGAACCAATCTCAATAAATAAAAAAACCGAAAAAAAACCGGCGGCGAGATCCGCGAAGTCCGGCGCGGCTCCGACGGCTTCCGGCGGGCGGGGTGGCTACGCTGGGCGGCGGCGGTGGCGTGGGTGGCGGCGGCTGCTGAGGCTGCTTGGGGCAGCAGGGCAAGGCGCTGAAGGCGAGGCAAGGTGTCTTGGCGGTGGCTCTGGTGGCTGCTGGCTGCGTCTTCTTGGCTGCTCGGGTGGTGGCGATGTGGGGCGGCGGCTTATAAGGAGTGGAGGCGGGCGGCTTGGAGGAGGGCAGGCGGCGGCGGTCTCCGGTCGGCGACGGCGGCGTCTGGCAAAGCGGAGACCGGCTCGGGGTCGGTGGCGACCAGGCTGGGCACTGGGCTTCAAAAATAGAATATGTAGAACATAATGAACATTTTCTTGGCCTAAAATGCAATTTGAAAAAATGCATATTTTTCTAATTCAAATAAAATAACAATAAAATCCAAATAAAATTATTTATTTGATTTTAACATTTTCCCTCCAATATTTATTTTATTTTGGAGAACTCATATTATCTCCTCTCATTTATTTTTGTATTGAAATATTACGGAGAGAAAAACAATTAAAACCAAAATGATCCTCTTTGCAATATTTGAGAAAATTCAAATATGAAAATTATAAAATCCCCAACTCTCTCCGTGGGTCCTTGAGTTGCTTAGGATTTTTAGGATCCAAAACCAAAATGCAAATAAAATATGATATGCATATGATGACCTATGTATAACATTCCAAATTGAAAATTTGGGATGTCACAATATCACACACATCTTGTTAAGTTGAACCGTTTCTGTTGTGTTCCCTAATCGAAAACAGCTCGTCTGATTTAACCGTATGCCGTATATCACACACACATTGATATGGCTGCCCATTTCTATTGTTATACCTCATCGCAAACAGTTCTAATGGATTAACCGTGTGTCCTGCATCGCCCACACATTGTTATGGCTGCCCGTTTCTGTTGTTCTGCCTCATCGCAGACAGTTTGAATGGATTAACAGTGTGTCCTGGATCGCACACGGAACTAAAATCTGAACCGTGTTTGATGGCTCCTCCATTGCAAACGTTTTGCACCTTTTTTGACGGGTTTTTTACACCACCGTTTGTGATTATTGCATCACACACAGTTTTGGAAAAGGTTCTCTGATCGTAGTGTCGCGTTAGCAGTATCCTGCATTAGTGCATGTCCGTTGTTAGTTGGACGGTACCCGTTGATGACCCACAAGTATAGGGGATCAATTGTAGCTCTTTTCGATAAGTAAGAGTGTCGAACCCAACGAGGAGCAGTAGGAAATGACAAGTAGTTTTCAGTAAGGTATTGTCTACAAGTGCTGAAATTGTAAGTAGCGAGTAGTTTGATAGCAAGATAATTTGTAACGAGCAAGTAACGATAATAGTAAAAAGTATGCAGCAAGGCAGCCCAATCCTTTTGAGGCAAAGGACAGGCCAAAACGGTCTCTTATGATAAGCAAAGCATTCTTGAGGGTACACGGGAATTTCATCTAGTCACTTTCATCATGTTGGTTCGATTTGTCTTCGCTACTTTGATAATTTGATATGTGGGTGGACCGGTGCTTAGGTGCTGTTCTTACTTGAACAAACCTCCTACTTATGATTAACCCTCCCGCAAGCTTCGGCAACTAGAGAAAAGTATTAAGAATAAATTCTAACCATAGCATTAAACTCTAGGATCCAACCGGTCCCTTACGAAATAGCACATAAACTAGGGTTTAAGTTTCTGTCACTCTCGCAACCCACCATCTAATTCCTACTCCACAATGCATTCCCTTAGGCCCAAATATGGTGAAGTGCCATGTAGTCGACGTTCACATGACACCACTAAGGGAATAACAACATACATACTATCAAAATATCAAACACATAACAAGTTCACATGATTACTTGCAACATGATTTCTCCCGTGACCTCAAGAACAAAAGTAACTACTAACAAATGATAAACATACTCATGATCAGAGGAGTATTAAATAGCATCATGGATCTGAACATATAATCTTTCACCATGTAAACCATATAGTAATCAGCTACATGATGTAATCAACACTACTAGTCGCCCCTAGCACCAATCTATAGTTCCAGTAACAAGATTGAATACAAGAGATGAACTAGGGTTTGAGATGAGATGGTGCTGGTGAAGATGTTGATGGAGATTGCCCTCCCCAAGATGGGAGAGTTTTTGGTGATGATGATGACGATGATTTCGCCCTCCCAGAGGGAAGTTCCCCCGACAGAATCGCTCAGCCGGAGAACAAAAGTGCTCTTGCCCAAGTTCCGCCTCGAGACGGCGGCGCTCCCTCCCGAAAGCCTTCTCCTTATTTTTTTTCTAGGTCAAAATTACTTATATACCAAAATATGGGCACCGGAGGTGGGCCGAGGAGGCCACAACCCACCAAGGCGCGTCCTGGGGGGCTGGCATGCCCAGGTGGGTTGTGCCCACCTGGTGGCCCCCTCTGGTGTTTATTGGCTCTAATATTTCTTAAATAATCCATAAAAAATCTCTGTGAAGTTTCAGCTTATTTGGAGTTGTGCAGAATAGGTGGCCTGTCGTAGCTTTTCCAGGCCCAATTTTCCAGCTGCCAGAATTCTCCCTCTTGGTGTGTTCCTTGCAAATCATGAGAGAAAAGGCATTAGAATTACTACAAAAAGCATTATTATGGATAAAAACATTATAAATAACAGTAAGAACACATGATGCAAAATGGCCGTATCAACTCCCCCAAGCTTAGACCTCGCTTGTCCTCAAGCGAAAACCGAAATCGAAAAACATGTCCACATGCTTTGAGAGAGAGGTGTCGATAAAAACAAAATACAGACATAGAAGCATCATGTTGATTATTATAACAACAACAAATTTAAGCATTTGACTTTTATCATATAACTTGCATAATAAACTTCCTATGAATAAGTAACAGTTCATCACACAATCGAAGTATAAAGCAAAAACTCTATTAAGAACCAACAAACTATGTTCTCAGTCAACTTTGCAACTACAATTCATCATATTTTTAGGAAGAGTCACATGTTGGAGCCTTTAAAGCAAGTCCACATCCTCAACCATCATATAGTCTTCTATGATTGCTAACACTCACCTTGTACCCATGAGCAAAACATTTCAACCGGACACATAGAAAGATAGGGGCTTATAGTTTCGCCTCCCAACATACTCACCTCAGGGGTGATTGATGTTTACTACGCAACCTTTTTCTTGTAGACGTTGTTGGGCCTCCAAGTGCAGAGGTTTGTAGGATAGTAGCAAATTTCCCTCAAGTGGATGACCTAAGGTTTATTAATCTGTGGGAGGCGTAGGATGAAGATGGTCTCTCTCAAGCAACCCTGCAACCAAATAACAAAGAGTCTCTTGTGTCCCCAACACACCCAATACAATGGTAAATTGTATAGGTGCACTAGTTCGGCGAAGAGATGGTGATACAAGTGCAATATGATGGTAGATATAGGTTTTTGTAATCTGAAAATATAAAAACAGCAAGGTAACTAATGATAAAAGTGAGCACAAACGGTATTGCAATGCTAGGAAACAAGGCCTAGGGTTCATACTTTCACTAGTGCAAGTTCTCTCAACAATAATAACATAATTGGATCATATAACTCCCTCAACATGCAACAAAGAGTCACTCCAAAGTCACTAATAGCGGAGAACAAACGAAGAGATTATGGCAGGGTACGAAACCACCTCAAAGTTATCCTTTTTGATCGATCTATTCAAGAGTCCGTAGTAAAATAACACAAAGCTATTCTTTCCGTTCGATCTATCATAGAGTTCATACTAGAATAACACCTTAAGGCACATATCAACCAAAACCCTAATGTCACCTAGATACTCCGATGTCACCTCAAGTATCTGTGGGTATGATTATACGATATGCATCACACAATCTCAGATTCATCTATTCAACCAACACAAATAACTTCAAAGAGTGCCCCAAATTTTCTACCGGAGAGTCAAGACAAAAAAGTATGCCAACCCCTATGCATAAGTTCAACTAAACCTGCAAGTTGATCACCAAAACATACATCAAGTGAATCACGTGATATCCCATTGTCACCACAGATAAGCACATGCAAGACATACATCAAGTGTTCCCAAATTCTTAAAGACTCAATCTGATAAGATAACTTCAAAGGGAAAACTCAATCCATTACAAGAGAGCAAAGGGGGAGAAACATCATAAGATCCAATTATAATAGCAAAGCTCGCGATACATCAAGATCGTGCCAAATCAAGAACATGAGAGAGAGAGAGATCAAACACATAGCTACTGGTACATACCCTCAGCCCCGAGGGTGAACTACTCCCTCCTCGTCATGGAGAGCGTCGGGATGATGAAGATGGCCACGGAGAGGATTCCCCCCCAGGTGCTTGAACAGGTCCCGATTGGTTTTGGTGGCTACAGAGGCTTTATGGCGGAACTCCCGATCTAGGTTATGTTCTGGAAGTTTGGGTATATATAAGAGGTTTTGGCGTCGGGAACAAGTCAGGGGGGTCTCCGAGGCGGCCACGAGGTAGGGGGGTGCGCCCCCACCCTCGTGGGTGCGTCGGGACTCTTCTGGCCCATCTCCGATGCTCCGTGGGTTTATTGTGGTCCAAAAATAATCTCTGTCAAATTTCAGGTCAATTGGACTCCGTTTGGTTTTCCTTTTCTGCAATACTCAAAAACAAGGAAAAAACAAAAACTGGCACTGGGCTTTAGGTTAATAGGTTAGTCCGAAAAATCATATAAAATAGCATATAAATGCATATAAAACATCCTAGATGGATAATATAATAGCATGGAACAATCAAAAATTATAGATACGTTAGAGACGTATCAGTGATGTCAACAATAATAACACATGCTATCTATATACAACTGGACATATGTGCCTAGATCTTTCCTCACCACATGATGCTTGCCAAAAGAGTAAATGAAAAGGAATAGAAGGAAAACTTTGACTCTTTGCATAAAAGTAAATACATAAAAGTAAAAGATAGGCCCTTTGCAGAGGGAAACAAGGGTTGCCATGCGCTTATTTGTTCGCATGCTCAATCCCTTAGTGCAAGAGAACGTCACGTTGCATTGCCCCTTAAGATGAAAACCTTTATTATGCAGTCTATCGCTTTTATTCTTTGTCATCCAAGTTCGTACAACGCTCAATTTTCTCTTACACTAAATGATCTCACATATTTAGAAGCAATTTTTATTGCCTTTTTGCACCGATGACAACTTACTTGAGGGATCTTGCCCAATCCATAGGTAGGTATGGTGGACACTTGAAGAAGATTTGGGTTAAAGGGTTTTTGGATGCACAAGTAGTATCTCTACTTAGTGCGGAATTTTTGGATAGCAAAGATAGGGGGCAAGCACCACATGTTGAAGGATCTATGACAATATGACTTCTTTGTGAATATAAACAAACATGAACCATTAAGTTGTCTTCCTTGTCCGACATCAACAATTTTGGCATATAATATTTTGATGAGGGTTCACAATCACAAAAGATTTTTAGGATGGTATATTTATATGTGAATCTTCTCTTCCCTTATTAATTCTTTCATGAGTTGCATCATTGACAAATGCTATGTTTGTCAATCTCTAATAAAATTTTCTTACTTATACTTTTCCTTATGTGGTGCTATCACCTACCATAGGATTAGTATATAATCTTATTGATTTATTTCCTTTATTTTATTTACTTTCTTTTTTTCTTTCTGTCTTATTCTTTTCTTTATTTGCAACATGAAAGTAAAGAAAGCAAAAACTCAAACTAACTTTATTATATAACTTGCACACGATTACAATGATAGATCACTAAGCAAACTCTCAAAGAGGAAAGGATCGAACTAAACTTTATTTCATCTAAAGCAAAAGATTGAACCAAGATAAATAAAAGCAAAAGATAGTGGGATGATACGATACCGGGCACCTCCCCCAAGCTTGGCAGAAGCCAAGGGGAGCGCCCATACTTGATACTTAGTTCTCCTTGGGTGGTGAATAAGATGATGGTGGTGAAAATTGTGCCTTCAACTTTTTCATATTGTAGTTGAGGAGAGCAATCTTGTGACGCCCGGATAATTAAGCTACAGTAAACCTCTGTTAATGATGCCATGTCACCATAATTACTATTGCTAATCTCACGTTAGTTCGAAACCGATTCAAATTCAAATTCAAAATCAACTCAAACGGTAAAAGTTTTCAAACATTAAAACAAAAATGTTTGGGTTGTGCCAAATAATGCATAGGTATCTATGGTGGAGAAACCACACTTTTATAAAATATTTAAATACTCTAAAATGATTTAAAAAGTAGCAAAAACAATTATTTAAACGCTTTGAAAATATTAAAATAAATGAAAAACTATTTTATTTAAAGTTGCCATTTTAATGTGGTTGTGGTATAATTAGAACTACCAATTTAGGATCTATTGCTATAATTAATAAAACTAATTAAACTTAAGAGATAAGTGAAAACATAAAAGAAATAAATAAAAGAAAAGGTAAAAAAGTAAAAGAGAAAACTACTAGCACTTAAGGCCTGTGGCTACAGGATGCCGGGCCAGCCCACCAATGCCCCTCATCCCCTACCTCTCTGTTCACCACACCCCGTGGACACAGAGGGCTCGTCCATGGTCGGGGATCGCCACGCGGCGTGCATCCAGCCCCCCGGCGTCCTACTTGACTCCCCTCGATGCCCTGTGAACCCTAGCTTGCCATTCCCCCTTCCCTCGCGCCGCTTCCTTCTTCCCCGCGCACATCGGAGCCGCCGCCACCATGACCCTCCTCGTCCACGTGGTCACCGAACTCCTCTCCGGCTAGAAGTGTGTCCAGGAGCTCCTCCGTGGTCGTCTTCATCGTCTACGCGCATCAGTTCGAGCAAGGACACCATCATGCCATCGCCATCATCGGATCTCATCGCCACGGGCGCTGTCTCGATCCGCTCCACCCCAAGCCTCTCCGACCTCGCCGTCCGCTCCTCTGCGTCCGCGGTGAGCTCCCGATGCTCCTGTGCCTTTTCCCACTACATCCCTCGTTCTGTATCGTCATTGTTGTAGCTGCCGTAGGTGCACCGCCGCGGGGCTCGTCGTTCCTGGAGATTCTGGCAACCCCAAAGCCACTCGTGACCTCCCAAATCCACGCGTGCCTGCTACTCGAGCGCTACCGCTCTGTTGCACGGCGATTGCTCTAGTGTTGCTCCTGCATTGCCTCTGTCGTTGCTTCTACTTGATGTTGTCGCTGCGTCCTGCTACGGTGCGATGCTACTACCGCCCACTACCCCGGCCGCGGCTCCCCCTCCCACGTCCCACACGCCCGCCTGCGCGCCTCCTCCTTTCTCCCTTGTCGTGCTGTCGCGCCCTGCTCCTCTGCTGCCCGCGCCATCGCCATGCCTCGCGCCGTAGCCGCTTGTCGCCCGCTCGCCCATGGCCTGCTCACCCACCACCGGGCCCGCCTCACGACGCTGCAGGACCAGCGCCGCCCGCTGCCGCCGCCCGCCTGCTGCGCTGCCGCCCCTCCCGATCGCGGCCTCGCTCACCCGGTGGCGCCGCCGCCGTGCGTGCCGCCGCAGTTCGAGCTCCACCGCCGCCCGCCATCGACGCCGCTGCCACAACCCACCACCGGCTCCCCCACGGCCACCGTTCGACTCGCCCCGGAGCGCTTGTTCAAACGCCACCATCCAAGCGAGCTCCCGTGGCCGGAGTCGGCCTGCCGGCGATTGCCGGAGCCGCCGGATTAGCGCCGGTGGTTACACTGACGTGGCACCTTTAGATTAGGTTAATCACGCGCTTAATTACCTCCCCTTTTTATGACAATGGGACCCGTTGTTTAATTAGAACCATTTAATTAAAGGAAATAAACTCTTAGTTTTAACCTGAGTCACCGACTAGTGGGTCCTGCTGGACCCATTTGACTAGTCAACTCTGCTGACTAGGGACTCCCAGTCAGTGACAGGTGGGACCGCCTGGGCCCCTTTGACTTCGTTGACCAGTCAATTGGTCAACAGTTGACTGGGCTGACTTGGCCCCTGGCCCCACATGTCTGTCTTAGTAGCACATATGTGGGTACACTTCTGTGTACCCGTAGTAATATCCCTTTTATATTCGATTTAATTTAAATTCAGAAAATGAATAAAACTTTGAAAATTAATATAAAATAGTCCGTAGCTCGGATGAAAAAACTTTGTACATGAAAGTTGCTCAGAACGACGAGACGAATCCGAATATGTAGTCCGTTTGTCAGCCACACGTCCCTAGCATAGCGAACATGGAACTTCCCCCCTCCGGTCCGTTTGTTCGAAAACGTCAAACACCGGGAATACTTTCCCGGATTTTTCCCCCATTGCCGGTATTACCTATCGCTGCGTTAGATCACCCCCGGCACCGCGTATTGCCTTGTTATATTTTGTGATGCTTTGTTTGCTCCGTATTTACTGTTTCTTCCCCCTCTTCTTCTCCGGTAGACCCCGAGACCGGCACAGATGCCACTGTGTACGACTACGTCACCGATGACCCTCCTTCTCGGCTGAGCTTCCAGGCACGCCCCCCTTGCTCACTAGATATCGCATATTCCTTCTCTCTACTGCTTGCATTAGAATAGTGTAGCATGTTACTGCTTTCGGTTAATCCTATTCTGCTGCATAGCCTGTCTTTGCCACTACTGTTGTTACCTTTACCTGCAATCGTAAATGCTTAGTATAGGATGCTAGTATTCCATCAGTGTCCCTACACTCTTGTCCGTCTGCCATGCTATACTACTGGGCCATGATCACTTCGGGAGGTGATCACGGGCATATGCTATATACTTTATATTGTTACATTACTTATGATATTGTTCGGAGATGGGGGCTGAAGGGGCAGGTGGCTCCATCCCGGTAGAGGTGGGCCTGGGTTCCCGATGGCCCCCAATGGTTACTTTGTGGCGGAGCGACAGGGCAGGTTGAGACCACCTAGGAGAGAGGTGGGCCTGGCCCTGGTCGGCGTCCGCGGTTACTTCAAAATAACACGCTTAACGAGATCTTGGTATTTGATCTGAGTCTGGCCACTGGCCTATACGCACTAACCAACTACGCGGGAACAATTATGGGCACTCGACGTCGTGGTATCAGTCGAAGCCTTCTTGACGTCAGCGACTGAGCGGCGCGCGCCGGATTGGACTGGAACGCCTACTCTTGTATTAGGGAGGCTAGGTCTGCTTACCGGCCGCGTGCGCAACGTGCAGGTGTGCAGTGGGTGATGGGCCCAGACCCCTGCGCGCATAGGATTTAGACCGGCGTGCTGACCTCTCTGTTGTGCCTAGGTGGGGCTGTGGCATGTTGATCTTCCGAGGCTGGGCATGACCCAGGAAAGTGTGTCCGGCCAAAGGGGATCGAGCGTGTTGGGTTATGTGGTGCACCCATGCAGGGAAGTTTATCTATTCGAATAGCCGTGTCCCTCGATAAAAGGATGACACGGAGTTGTACCTTGACCTTATGACAACGAACCGGTTACTTAATGAAACACACCCTTTCAAGTGCCATATACAACCCGGTGATCACTCTTTCACAAGGCGACGAGGAGGGGATCGCCGGGTAGGATTATGCTATACGATGATGCTTGGTGAACTTACCATCTACTCTCTTCTACATGCTGCAAGATGGAGGCTGCCAGAAGCATAGTATTTGACAGGACTAGCTATCCCCCTTTTATTCTGGCATTCTGTAGTTCAGTCCACCGATATTGCCCCTTTACACAAATACCCTTGCATATGTAGTGTAGATCCTTGCTTGCGAGTACTTTGGATGAGTACTCACGGTTGCTTTTCTCCCTCTCCCCCTCCCTTTCCTTTCTTCTTGGTTGTCGCAACCAGATGCTGGAGCCCAGGAGCCAGACACCTCCGTCGACGATGACTCCTATTACACCGGAGGTGCCTACTACTATGTGCAGGCCGCTGACGACGACCAGGAGTAGTTTAGGAGGATCTCAGGCAGGAGGCCTGCGCAACTTTCGATCTGTATCCCAGTTTGTGCTAGCCATCTTATGGCAACTTGTTTAACTTATGTCTGTACTCAGATATTGTTGTTTCCGCTAACTCGTCTATGATTGAGCACTTGTATGTGAGCCCTCGAGGCCCCTGTCTTGATTTATGATGCTTGTATGACTTATTTTATTTTTAGAGTTGTGTTGTGATATCTTCCCGTGAGTCCCTGATCTTGATCGTACACGTTTGCGTGTATGATTAGTGTACGATTGAATCGGTGGCGTCACAAATCTCCTCCTTTAAATCATCAACCTCCAACTCTAGCTTCAAGATCTTGTCACATAAATCCCCCTTGCCTTTCTGCCTAAAACAAAGAGGAATAGAGCGGTTATTAGATCGATTAGCTCTTTTAGGGAGACTGGACTTCTTGAACTCCACGTGCATATCCTCAGGTTGAGGTAGAGGGATATCCTCCTCCTCCGAACTTGAATCATCGATCCTCATCAAATGAGCATCCTCCTCATGATCTGTAGTTCGAACACAAGGAGATAGATCCCCATAGGTCTTTGGGTCAGCAATGAGGTGGGAGACAAAGCTCTCTCCGTCGGAGTCTTGGGACGACATATTTTTTGAACTGCGCAGAAAACTGAAAGAAAAGAGAACAGAGGATTTCTTCGTGATACGATGGTTAACACGTTCGGGAAGTATATATAGATTTTTTATCTTGGTGGTCAAGCATATGGAAGAAAAACAGAGTATGGAAGGTGTCCCAGGTGGGCACAACCCACTTGGGCACGCCAGGCAAGCCTGGCGCACCCTGGTGTCTTGAGCCCACCAGGGGACGCTTCCTGGTAGTTTCTTTATTTCTAAAATTCTAGAATATTCCAAAATTGATAAAAAAATATTTTTGCAGATTTTTCAGAGTCCGTTTACTTACCGTATCACGTACCTCCTTATTTTCACGATTCTGGAGTGTTCCGGAAGGACTCTTTTATGTGTTCTTCCGGTGTCAAAGTTTGGATAATATTACTTTCAACATTAATAGGCGTACCTGAGATATAATGCTTTATTTGTTGCCCATTGAAAACCTTCAGAATTATTTATTTTGATGGCACCAGACCGGTAAACCTCCTCGATGACATATGGGCCTTACCATTTCGAGAGGAGCTTCCTTGCAAAAAATCTAAAACGAGAGTTGTACAAAAGAACATATTCTCCGACTTTTAACTCGCGCTTTTGGATTCTTTTGTCATGCCATCTTTTAACTTTTTCTTTAAGTAACTTTGCATATTGATAAGCTTGGGTTCTCCATTCATCTAATGAGCTAATATCAAATAACCTCTTTTCACCAGCAAGTTTGAAATCATAGTTTAGTTCTTTAACTGCCCAAAATGCTTTATGTTCGAACTCAAGAGGCAAATGACAAGCTTTTCCATAAACCATTCTATAAGGAGACATACCCATAGGATTTTTATATGCTGTTCTATAAGCCCAAAGTGCATCATCTAATTTCTTAGACCAATTATTCCTGGACCTATTGCCAGTATTTTGCAAAATTAATTTTATTTCTCTATTGCAAAGTTCAACTTGACCACTAGACTGAGGATGATAGAGTGATGCAATTATATGGTTAGCATCATACTTGGCAAGCATTTTACGGAAAGCACCATGAATAAAGTGTGAACCACCATCAGTCATTAAATATCTAGGGACTCCAAACCTTGGGAAAATAACTTCCTTAAGCATTTTAATAGAGGTGTTGTGATCAACACTACAGATTGGAATAGCTTCTACCCATTTAGTAACATAATCAACAACAACCAAAATATGTGTATACCCGTTAGACGAAGGAAAAGGTCCCATGTAATCAAATCCCCAAACATCAAATGGTTCAACAGCAAGTGAATAATTCATAGGCATTTCTTGACGCTTACTGCTATTACCTATTCTTTGACATTCATTGCAAGATGAGACATACTTACGGGCATCCTTGAAGAGAGTAGGCCAATGAAATCCAGATTGCAATACCTTGTGAGCAGTTCTATCTCCAGCATGATGCCCTCCATAAGCTTCAGAGTGACATTTCCGTAGGATTTGTCCCTTGTGAGCAGTTTTAATATTTCCGTTCTTACCACCTCTTTCATCTTCGGATTTAACCGACGTTGGTGATCAACAACGGGTTTAGCATCAGGTTCCATATTAATTTTGTGCTGACATAGAGTGGGATTAATGCCCTTTAAATCTTCAAGAGTATATCCAATACCAGCTCGGTGCTTCCTTAGAACTTTCAATAATCTTTATTCTTCATGTTCTGAAAGGTTAGCGCTGATAATAACATGATATATCTTATTTTCATCAAGATAAGCATATTTCAAAGTGTCTGGCAATTTTTTTAATTCAAACACGGGATCACCTTTAGGTGGAGGAGGGCCTCCAAGAGTTTCAATAGGCAAATTGTGTTTAAGCAGAGGACGTTATTCAAAGAAAACTTTATCTATTTCATTCCTTTCATGCATATGTAAATCATTTTCATGGTCTAGCAAATATTGTTCTAAAGGATCAGTAGGTGGCACAACAATAGAAGCAAGACCAATTAATTCAGTCTTACTAGGCAATTCTTTTTCATGATGATTTCTACTGAACTTGGAAAATTTAAGCTCATGAGACTCATCACCAAAGCTAACACCCAAAGTTTGTTTCTTACAATCTATCTTACCATTAACTGTGTTCAAGAAAGGTCTACAAAAGATAATGGGACAAAAATCATCTTGTGGGGAACCAAGAACAAGAAAATCAGTAGGGTATTTTATTTTCCCACACAAGACTTCAACATCTCTAATAATCCCAAATGGTGATATTGTGTCTCTATTAGCAAGTTTAATAGTAACATCTATGTCTTCTAACTCTACAGGTGCTATGTCTTTCATAATTTCTTGATATAAAGTGTAAGGAATAGCACTCACACTAGCACCCATGTCACATAAACCATGATAACAGTGATCTCCTATTTTAATTGAAATAATAGGCATGCCAACAACAGGTCTATGTTTATCCTTTCCATCAGGTTTAACAATTCTAGCAGCTTCTTCACAGAAGTAAATAACATGCCCATCAATCTCTTCTTCCAAGAGATCTTTAACCATAGCAATGCTAGGTTCTACTTTAATTTGTTCATCATTTTAGGTGTTCTAACATAGCTTTTGTTAACCACAGTTGAAACTTTAGCATGTTCCTTTATCCTAGCAGGGAAAGGTGGTTTCTTAATATAAGAAGAAGGAACAACGGGATCAACTTACAAAGTATAGTTTCTTATTTAATTGGTACCAGTTCTTTAATTTCTTCTTCAATAGGTGGGTGATATTTAAACCACTTCTCTTTAGGGAGTTCAACATGAGTAGCAAATGATTCACAAAAGGAGGCTACTATCTCAGAGTCAATTCCATATTTAGTGCAAAACTTTTGAAAAGCGTCGGTATCCATAAAAGATTTAACACAGTCATACTTAAGTTTTATACCTGACTCTTTACCTTCTTCGAGTTCCCAATCTTCATAGTTGCGTTTATTTCCTTCCAAAATATCCCACCGGAATTCAATATTCTTCTTCATAAAAGAACCAGCACAAGAAGTATCAAGCATGGTTTGATCATTATGAGAAAGTCGAGCATAAAAATTCTGGATAATAATTTCTCTTGAGAGATCATGATTGGGGTATGAATATAACACTGAATTAAGACTCCCCCAAGCTAGAGTGATACTTTGTCCTTCACGAGGCCAAAAATTATTTATATATATATATATATATATATATATATATATATATATATATATATATATACATGATGAACTAGATGCATAGGATAAAATTTCTGGTGGAACTCCAATTTCAAACGATTACAATTCCATGATCCAATATCATCACATAGCCTATACCATGCCAATGCTTTTCCCTTCAAATATAAGGGAAAACCTTCTTCATAACTTGATCCCTGGGTAAACCTGCAAGCTTAAACAATCCACAAATTTGTTCTACATATGTCAAGTGCATATCACGATGTTGGATTCCATCTCCTTCATAAGGATTAGCTAGCAGTTGTTCTATCATACCCTAAGGAATTTAATATTCAATATTTTTAGTAGGCGCAGTAGGTTGAGGGGTAGCTAATTGTGGTTCCGTACGAGGTGAAGATACCCCAAACAAACCCCTCAAAGGATTGTTTTCCACAGTAACAAGTGACAATAAGTTTCAGCACATTATATAAATGTTTCCTTACAAAAATTCCACTTACCAAAGGCGCTTCACTCCCCGACAACGGCTCCAGAAAATAGCCTTGATGACCCACAAGTATAGGGGATCAATTGTAGCACATTCGATAAGTAAGAGTGTCGAACCTAACGAGGAGCAGAAGGAAATGACAAGTAGTTTTCAGTAAGGTATTGTCTGCAAGTGCTGAAATTGTAAGTAGTGAGTAGTTTGATAGCAAGATAATTTGTTACGAGCAAGTAATGATAATAGTAACAAGTGTGCAGCAAGGTAGCCCAACCCTTTTGAGGAAAAGGACGGGCCAAAACGGTCTCTTATGATAAGCAAAGCATTCTTGAGGGTACAGGGGAATTTCATCTAGTCACTTTTTTTACCGAAAAAGGCTTTCGCCCCGCTTTATAAATAAAGCAAACCGCCACAAGACATACAACCAAAGCAGGTTCACACACACACACCACCCGAGTCTCACAACAAAGTACATAGGTTCTGCTGAGGGCACAGCTCATCTAGTCACTTTCATCATGTTGGTTCGATTTGCGTTCGCTACTTTGATAATTTGATATGTGGGTGGACCGGTGCTTAGGTGTTGTTCTTAATTGAACAAACCTCCTAATTATTATTAACCCTCCCGCAAGCATCCGCAACTATGAGAAAAGTATTAAGAATAAATTCTAACCATAGCATTAAACTCTAGGATCCAATCAGTCCCTTACGAAATAGCGCATAAATTGGGGTTTAAGTTTCTGTCACTCTCGCAACCCACCATCTAATTGCTACTCCACAATGCATTCCCTTAGGCTCAAATATGGTGAAGTGTCATGTAGTTGACGTTCACATGAAACCACTAAGGGAATAACAACATACATACTATCAAAATATCAAACACATATGAAGTTCACATGATTACTTGCAACATGATTTCTCCTGTGACATCAAGAACAAAAGTAACTACTCACAAATGATAAACATGCTCATGATTAGAGGGGTATTAAATAACATCATGGATCTAATCATATAACCTTCCACCAAATAAACCATATAGTAATCAACTACAAGATTTAATCGACACTACTAGTCACCACCAACACCAATCTATAGTTCCGGTAACAAGATTGAATACAATAGATGAACTAGGGTTTGAGATGAGATGGTGTTGGTGAAGATGTTGATGGAGATTGCCCTCCCCAAGATGGGAGAGTTGTTGGTGATGATGATGACGATGATTTCCCCCTCCGGGAGAGAAGTTCCCCCGACAGAATCGCTTCGACGGAGGGCAAAAGGGATCCTGCCCAAGTTCCGCCTCGGTACGGCGGCGCTCCGTCCCGAAAGCCTTCTCCTTATTTTTTCTAGGTCAAAATGGCTTATATACCAAAAGATGGGCACCGGAGGTGGGCCAAAGATGCCACAACCCACCGACCCCCTCTGGTGTTTATTGGATCCAATATTTCTTAAATAATCCATTAAAAAACTCCGTGATGTTTCAGCTTATTTGGAGTTGTGCAGAATAGGTGGCCTGACATAGCTTTTCCAGGTCCAGATTTCCAGCTGCCAGAATTCTCCCTCTTGGTGCGTTCCTTGCAAATTATGAGAGAAAAGGCATTAGAAATACTCCAAAAAGCATTATTATGGATAAAAACATTATAAATAACAGTAAGAAAACATGATGCAAAATGGACGTATCACCCGTTGTTTCGGACCAGCCGTGGAGTGTGCTTGTTGGTGGTGGGGGAGTATAAACTTTACCATTCTGTTTGGGAACCGCCTTAATGCATGTAGCATGGAAGATACCGATATCTCTTAGTTGTTATGTTGACAATGAAAGCATACCGCTCAAAATATTATTTATCTCTATTTCAAAACTTGAGCTCTGGCACCTCTGCAAATCCCTGCTTCCCTCTGTGAAGGGCCTATCTATTTACTTTTATTGCTGAGTCATCATCTCCTTATAAAGAGCACCAGTTAGAGACCACCACTGTCATTTCTATGCATATTTATTAATTTATATTGAGTATGACTGTGACTAGATCTCCTTTACCATGAATTACAATGTCTAGTCAGTCCTTGATCTTCAGGGGTGCTCTGCATTTATGTTTTTCGGTCTCAGAAAGGGCTAGCGAGATACCATCTTGTTATATCATATCATGATTGTTTTGAGAAAGTGTTGTCATTCGAGATTTATTATTATTGCTTGCTAGTTGATTATGCCATTGCTATGAGTAAATGTGAGACCTAAACGTTGTTGTGAATATGGTTAGTTCATAATCTTTGATGAAAATTTGAATGTTGGCTTTACATATTTGCAACAAATAGATCAAACAGAGTTTGTAAAAGTTTATCTTTATCACTTTCAGTTTCTTAAATAAATTGCTTGAGGACAAGCAATGGATTAAGCTTGGGGGAGTTGATATGTCTCTATCGTATCTACTTTTCCAAACTCTTTTGCCCTTGTTTTGGACTCTAACTTGCACGATTTGAATGGAACTAACCCGGACTGACGCTGTTTTCACCAGAATTGCCATGGTGTTATTTTTGTGCAGAAATAGAAGTTCTCAGAATGTCCTGAAAATTCACGGAGATCATTTTTGGAATTAATAAAAAAAATATTGGCGAAAGAATCAACAGAAGGGGGCCCACACCTTGGCCACAAGGGTGGGGGGCGCGCCCACCCCCCTTGTGGGCCCCCTGGACCTCCACCGACCTCAACTCCAACTCCATATATTCACTTTCGGGGAGAAAAAAAATCTGAGAGAAGGGTTCATCATATTTTACGATACGGAGCCGCCGCAAGCCCTGTTCTTGCTTGGGAGGGTAGATCTGGAGTCTGTTTTGGGCTCCGGAGAGGGGAATTCGTCGCCATCGTCATCATCAACCATCCTCCATCACCAATTTCATGATGCTCAACGTCGTGCGTGAGTAATCGTAGGCTTGCTGGACCGTGATGGGTTGGATGAGATTTACCATGTAATTGAGTTAGTTTTGTTAGGTTTTGATCCCTAGTATCCACTATGTTCTAAGATTGATGTTGCTATGACTTTGCTATGCTTAATGCTTGTCACTAGGGCCCGAGTGCCATGATTTCAGATATGAACCTATTATGTTTCCATGAATATATTTGTGCTCTTGATCCTAGCTTGCAAGTTATAGTCACCTACTATGTGTTATGATTCGGCAACCCCGGAGTGACAATAGTCGGGACACTTCTCGGTGATGACCGTAGTTTGAGGATTTCATGTATTCGCTAAGTGCTAATGCTTTGGTTCGGTACTCATTAAAAGGAGGCCTTAATATCCCTTAGTTTCCAATAGGACCCCGCTGCCACTGGAGGGTAGGACAAAAGATGTCAATGTATTACGAAATGAGTAAAGACACTTGCCGGTAACGAGATTGAACTAGGTATGAAGGTACTGACGATCGAATCTCGGGCAAGTAACATACCGATGGACAAAGGGAATTACGTATGTTTTCATAAAGGTTCAATCGATAAAGATCTTCGTAGAATATGTAGGAGCCAATATGGGCATCCAGGTTCCTCTATTGGTTATTGACCAAAGAGGTGTCTTGGTCATGTCTACATAGTTCTCGAATCCGTAGGGTCCGCACCCTTAACGTCCGTTGACGATATAGTGTTATATGAGTTATATGATTTGGTGACCGAATGTTGTTCAGAGTTCCGGATGAGATCACAGACATGATGATGAGTCTCTAAATGGTTGAGAGGTAAATATTGGTATATATGACGATGGTATTCGGACACCGGAAGTGTTTTGGAGGATACCGGGTACTTATCGGGTCACCGGAAAGGAGTTTCGGGCACCCCCGACAAAGATATAGGCTTGATGGGCCAAGAGAGGGAACACACCAGCCCACAAGGGGCTGGTGCGCCCCTATAGTGGCCAGCCCTATGAGGAGGAGAAGGAGGGGAGGGAAAGGAAAGTGTGGAGTAGGACTCCCCTTCCTTCCCTCTCCCCCCTCTTTCCTTCCCCCTCGGTTATATATGGCAGGGGGCGCGTGGCTTGGGATGGACTCCAAGTAGGATTCCTCCTACTTGGGTGTCTCCTATGGCTGCTCCTCCCTCCCTCCCACATATATATATATATATATATATATATATATATATATGTGTGTGGGGGCCTATCACACACAGCATAATTGCCTAGCTGCAGCGGCACCCCCTCCATCGTTTACACCCCCGGTCATATTTTCGTAGTGCTTAGGCGAAGCCCTGTGATGACCCACAAGTATATGGGATCAATTGTAGCTCATTTCGATAAGTAAGAGTATCGAACCCAACAAGGAGGAGAAGGAAATGACAAGTGGTTTTCAGCAAGGTAATGTCTGCAAGTGCTGGAATTGTAAGTAGCAGAGTAGTTTGATAGCAAGCTAATTTGTAACGAGCAAGTAACGATAGCAGTGACAAAAGTGCAGCAAGGTAGCCCAATCCTTTTGAGGCGAAGGACATGCCAAAATGGTCTCTTATGATAAGCAAAGCGTTCTTGAGGGAACACGAGAATTTCATCTAGTCACTTTCACCATGTTGGTTCGATTGGTGTTCGCTACTTCGATAATTTGATATGTGGGTGGACCGGTGCTTAGGTGTTGTTCTTAATTGAACAAACCTCCTAATTATGATTAACCCTCCCGCAAGCATCTGCAACTAAGAGAGAAGTATTAAGAATAAATTTTAACCATAGCATTAAACTTTTGGATCCAATTGGTCCCTTACGGAATAGCGCATAAACTAGGGTTTAAGCTTCTATCACTCTCGCAACCCATCATCTAATTGCTACTCCACAATGCATTCCCTTAGTCCCAAATATGGTGAAGTGTCATGTAGTCGATGTTCACATGACACCACTAAGGGTATCACAACATACATTTTGACGCCCCCGATTCGACCATACACTAATCATACACACAAATGTGTACGATCAAGATCAGGGACTCACGGGAAGATATCACAACACAACTCTAGACACAAATTAAAAAAATACAAGCTTTATATTACAAGCAGGGGCCTCGAGGGATCGAATACAGAAGCTCGATACACAAGAGTCAGCGGAAGCAACAATATCTGAGTAAAGACATAAGTTAAGCAAGGATGCCTTAAGAAGGCTAGCACAAACATCAACGATCGAAGAGGCAAGGCCTCCTTCCTGGGACCTCCTAACTACTCCTGGTCGTCGACGGTCTCCATGTAGTAGAATCCGTCGGTGGTGGCATCTGGCTCCAAGGATCCACCGTTTAGTTGCATCAACTGGAAAGAAGGAAGGGAAAAAAGGGGTAGCAAAGCAACCGTGAGTACTCATCCAAAGTACTCGCAAGCATCAGATCTATGCTAAGTATGCATTGGTATCAAATGGAAGGGTTGTATCTGTGGACTGAACTGCAGAATGCCAGAATAGAGGGGAAGGCCTAGCCTATCGAAGACTAGCATCTTCAAGCAGCTCCAAGCATCTTGCAGCATGTAGAAGAGTAAAGAATAGCAGATTATATTTAACAAACATGTTGTAGCATTAACGCCCAGAGATCCTTCCTCGACTCCCTACAAGAAAGCAATCTCGGAGCCACATTGTCACAACCCCAGTTTAGCCTTTGCTTGTCCTTGCATGATCATCATGTCTAAATTCTGAAAATTGAATTAAGGGAATTTTCAAGCCTCAGAAACCTGTTAAAAAATAATCAACATTTAATCCTCATCAAGTGAGTCCAAAGAAATGTTCCTGTTACTCTGTGAAAATATTGGTAAGGGGTAAAATCCAAACCAATATTTTTGGAATCACAGAAATATTTATTTTGGGCCTTTGACTTAAATCAATGACATATTTGAGTTGAATTTATTTCTGTTATATAAGAAATAAAGTTCAAATATTTTTGTAAACTGCATGTGACCTTGGACCAGTTTCTGAGCTTACATAGCAATTTACAGAAAGTTCAAAAAATGATTTGATGTTTTAAATCAAATCAAAACAAATTGCATAAAATAGAAAACATTAATAAATAGAAAATCAGAGAGAGAGAGAACCTACCTGGGCCACATACCTGGCGGCCCATCTCCACCAGCCCAGCCCACTGGCCTGGTGCCAGTCATCGCCTACCTCTGCCAGTAGGCAGAGGAGAGACACCGCGACACCGCCGAGCTCGCCACGCCTCCTCCTGCTTGCCACCGACCGCCTGGAGCTGGCTGGAGACGCCACGCACCCCCCAGGCCCTCTCACTCCTCCCCCCGTGCTCATCCCCTCCCCTGTCCCTCTCGCGCGCACCACCCGAGCACAGCCGTCGCCGCCGCTCGTCGCTGCCGTATCCTGAGCCTCCCCCTCACCTCTCCGACATGCCCAGGGGCTCCACCACCGTCGCCTATGCCTACCTGTTGACTCACGCGACTCCAAACGCCGCCGAACGCCGTCTTCGCCTTCGTCTTCAACCTTGGGCACCCGAGCCCGTCTCCGGTCGATTCAACGCCGCCAGGACTTCCCCGAGCACGCTGAGGCCACCTCTGCACTCGTCGTGAGCTCCTGATTTTCCCCCTGTGTTTGCCCCCTCCATTTCCGTCTCCTAGCTCCATCTTCCACCACGGTCGAAGCTTGCCGCCGCCACCGCACGTCGCCGTCATGGCCACAGCCACTTGGGCTTGATCCCGAGCACGTCACCTTCTTCACCGCACTCGCAGGAGCCCAACGCACCACCCCACGTGCCTCGCCGTGTCCCGTAGCCTCGGGTTCGACCTTGCCCGAACTTCGGCAACCGCCAAGGTCATCGCCGGCGACGTTCCCGGCAACCACGAGCTCCACCACTGCCACCAAACGACGCGACTCGTTCCCAGCTTCGCGTAGACGGTCTCCGCCGTCCATTTGGTCGCCGGAGCATGAAACCGCACTCCCACCGCCGCGTCTGGCCTCGCCGGCGGCTAAACGCCGGCGGGTTTGACCACGTTGACTTTGACTGGGTGGGCCTAGGTTGACTCCCCCCTGAGTCGATGACAAGTGGGGCCCGCCCTGCTAAATAACTTAGGTTAACACTAACTAAATTCAGTTAGTTTAAATAACTACTGACACGCGGGACCCACTGGTCAGGTTGACCTGGATGACCCCTTTGACCACTCACGTCACCCTGACGCACTGCTGATGCAATAACTAATCTCTGGATTTATTTTTATATAGAAAATTCCATAAATTGTTGCAAACTTCTAAAAATCATAGAAAATCAACCGTAGCTCCAAATCAAATAATTTATATATGAAAAATGATCAGAAAAATCCAATCTATCCATCAGTACCATTTTCATGCATGTCAGAACAACTTATGGCTGATGTTTAGGCCAAATCTTATAGATGGCATTTAAACTCTCACATATGGAGTTTGAATTTGAACCTAGTGTTCAAACCAACCCGATTTAACTTGTTGCTAGTTGCATTAGGCCAATCAACAGCAAATTGCCATGTCACCTTCATGCATCATATTGTTGCATGGCATTGATTGTGTTTCTCCTTTGTTTGTCGGTGGTTGTTCCCTCCCGATAGACGTGGTTTCGACGATGAGTTCGATGACACCGATGAAGAGCTATATTATCTTCAGAAGTGCCAGGCAAGCAAAACCCCCTTGCTCATTCCGATACAATCCCACTCTCTCGATCCTGCTCTCTTTTACTGCATTAGGACAACAACGATTCATTTGTTACTTGCTGCGGTAGTTGAACCCCTTTATCCTCTGCATGACCTGTCATTTCCACAGTAAATAGATGAAATCCACTAGCATGAGTAGGAGTTGTTTGAGCCCTGATGTGCCTACTCATTCATGCTTGTTTGTCATGCCTGCTACTGCTTAGAGTTGAGTCAGGTTTGATTCATCGGGGATGAATCGGAGGTGTGTAAACATGTCCTTCTGTGTGTGAGCTAAGTGTGTGAACAGAATTTGGTAAAGGTAGCGGTGAGAGGCCATGTAGGAGTACATGGTGGGTTGTCTCATTGCAACCGTCCTCAGGAACTGAGTTCTGCGTTTGTGATCCATGAACAGTTACTACCACACATTGGGATCCTTAATTGACTCTCTCGGCTTCTTAACCACCCTTGTTCTCTGTCCGGGAGTTGCAACTAGTTTTCGTGTTTGTAGGATATGTGTTGGAGGCCGTATGAAGCGCTGACCCTAGGGGTGGGCTATGATGCGGTAGATACACCGTGGCACGGTGTACGGGCGCCTGCTTGGTGTCTCGGGAACCCTGCTCACATCGTTCGGGGCCGTATGTGGAAACCTCGGCCGGACTCCCTGCGGATGGAAACTGAATAGGCGATAAACCTGGACTAGGGACTTGAGTGTTTAGGTAGGCCGTGGCCGACACCCTCGTTGGGCTTCCGCTTGAAGGTTGCCGAGTACATGCCGTGTAAACGGCGGTAAGTGGTGAGAGCGTGTGTGAAGAAGTACACCCCTGCAGGGTTAACATCATCTATTCGAATAGCCGTGTCCGCGGTAAAGGACTTCTGGGTTGCCTATATCAGTTCATAGACAAGTGAAAGTTGATACTCTAAAACGCGCAAGATAAGCGTGAGTGCTATGGATGGCATTCTCGTAGGGAGACGGGAGCGGATCCATAGTGGTGTATTGATATGGTGAATATGTGGACTCGTGTGCGCCACCTCAAAAGAGTTACTTGCAGTCGTAGTTTAGGATAGCCACCGAGTCAAAGCTGGCTTGCTGCAGTTAAACTCCACCACCCCTTTATTGATACCGATGCATATGTAGATAGTTCTGACGTAAGTCTTGCTGGGTACATATGTACTCACGTTTGCCTATTTTATGTTTTTGCAGAGAGACTTCCGTCTCACTAGTAGTTCCGCGTGGACTTCGACGTTTAGCTTGTTACCTCAGCTACGATCTTGTGCCCTCGGCAGGATCTGGTAGATAGTCAGGCTTCTCAGCCTTTTTCATTTGTAGATGTCTGTACTCAGACATGTTAAGCTTCCGCATGTGCTTTGACTTGTACGCTCTGAATGTTGGGTCATGAGACCCATGTTTGTAATATCTTGGCTCCTCGGAGCCTAATGAATAAATACTTGAGTCGTAGAGTTATGTTGTGATGCCATGTTGTATTTACACATATCGAGCATATTGTGTGTATGATTGAAACGCTTGATATGTGTGGGATCCGACAATCTAGTTGTTTATCCTTAGCAACCTCTCTTATGGGGAAATGTAGTCTAGTGCTTCCTTGAGCCATAGTAGTCCGCTACAGCCCGGTTCACCGGAGTCCTGCTAGCCCAGCACTACTGCTTAGGACACTTGATTTGCCGGCATGTGTTTCACTTCGTTCCTGTGTCTGTCCCTTTGGGGAAATGTCACGCGGTGACATCCGGAGTCCTGCCTAGCCTGCTACAGCCCGGGTTCCCTGAGTCTGTTAGCCAGTGCTACAGCCCGGATTCACACGCCCCGATCGACATGCTCGATGTGATTCATGTATGCCTGTCCCCATGGGTTAGTGCCGCTTTGGGTTCACGACTAGCCATGTCGGCCCGGATTCTTTGTCATATGGATGCTAGCGACACTATCATATACGTGAGCCAAAAGGCGCAAACGGTCCTGGGCCATGGTAAGGCGACACCCGTGGGAATACCGTGCGTGAGGCCGCAAAGTGATATGAGGTGTTACCGGCTAGATCGATGTGACTTGGAATCGGGGTCCTGACACACATATCCATCACATATCTCAAGTATCCATTTCTGGTTATATAAGATCAGGATACAAGTCTGAATGTCCATTACCGTGGACACGGTATTCGAATATATATCTTCCCTGCAGGGGTGCACCACGTTACCCAACACGCTCGATCACTCTGGCCGGACACACCTTTCTGGGGTCAATGCCCGGCCTCGGAAGATCACACGTCACAACCCTACCTAGGCTCAGCAGAGAGGTCCCCGCCGGTCTACATCCTAAGTGCCCTGGAGTCTTGGGCCCATCGCCCATTGCACTCCGGGTCATTGCGAGCAGGGTGGATACCAGCACCGCCTCAGATGGCCAGCATGATCCGACCGTGCCGCAGTGCTGAACTGGACGTCTGACAAAACTTCGGCTGATACTGCGACGTCGAGGCCCATCTCGCATGGTGGTTAGTGCGCAAAGGCCAGAGGCCACTCAGAACAAATACCCAAACCAGTTAGTGCATTGGGGGCTCGCGGAGACGAGTAGAGGAACACGATAATGTGACCTCATCGCCCCGTCTCATGGACTTACGGCAAGAGCCCAGACTACCCGGCCGTGCCATGTGGAAAACTCGCTGGTGCTCAACGGGCCCGCTCGACTTTCACATCAACTCGCGGGTACCCCTCAGGGCCGACCCGACTTCAACAAAGGTCACAAGTAAAGTCCCGGTAACCGTGTGTCCAAACATCAAGGGGAAAACCCGAGGAATCACCCCCGGTGGATTCCACTCAACGTAATCATCAAGGTGAATGTAAGAGGGATCACCCTCGAGGTTCACACTTGAGCTGTTGCACGACAGAGCCATATCGGGAATGGTGAAAGAGGAAATCACCCTCGATGACCACGACCGGATAGCTACACTACAGAATTATCATCAAGAGTGTGTTATGAGGGATCACCCTCGGCACTCGATAGTAGCTCTGCAGAGTCGAGCAACTAAAGGGGCGTGATGTGATGTGAGGTGTCAGGCTCTGGTCATCGATCAGGTTGATCGAGTCGTCGAAGATGAAGTAGGGGCAACAAGGACAAGGTGGGGGTCACTGATGGATCACTAACCAACCTACACTAAGCAGTTTAGGATAAGCAGGTAGGTAACAATAAGCAGGTTACAAAAGCAGGCTATGCATCAGAATAGGAGAAATCAATAACAGTAGCAAAATCTAATACAAGCATGAGAGAATGGAATGGGCGATATCGGGATGATCAAAGGGGGGGCTTGCCTGGAAGCTCTGCTGAAAGGGAAGAAGGGTCGTCGTCGACGTAGTCGATCACAGCGGCATCGGCAGCGGTCTCGGGGTCTACCGGAGAGAAGAGGGGGAAGAAACAATAAATACATAGCAGGCAAGTGCATAACAGGACAACAAACAGAGCTAGACGTGTTCTAACGCGGTGCTACACGCTACCGGCGAAGGGGGGAAACATCCGGGAATGTTTTCCCGAAGTTTGGTATTTTTGGACAGATGAAACGAAGGGGAAAGGTTGCATGTTCGCTATTCTAGGGGCATGTGACAGATGAACGGGGAGCGTATTCAGATTCGTCTCATCGTTCTGAGCAACTTTCATGTATAAAACTTTTTCATCCGAGCTACGGATTATTTTCTATTAATTTTTAAAGATTTAAACATTTTCTGAAATTGTTATTATTTAAATTTAAAATGGGGTTATTGCATCAGCATGACGTCATCATGACAACAGCAGGGTCAGCAGGTTGACTGAGTCAAACTAGACAGTGGGGCCCAATCGTCATTGTCTGCTTAATTAATTAACAGTTAATTAGCTAACTAACCAGACTAATTAGGTTAGGTTAATTAACAGGATTAGTTAAATTGATTAATTGCTAATTAATTAATTAGTTAAGTAATTACTATTTTTTACACATTTTTTAGGGGCTCGGCCCCATGTGTAAGTGGCACCGGAGGCCATTCGGGGCGGGTGGCTTAACGGGCGCGGGCGGTGCGACGGGTGCTTGTGGTCGTATGCTGGCGAGCACGCTTCGCCGTGAGCGCGGGCGCAAGATGGAGAGGGCACGGTGATGGCGTTTGGTCAACACCGACGCGGAACGAGAAGGAAAGGAGGGCTCACCCCCGTTGCAGTACGGCGATGAAGGCGCGACAGCGCCAGCGTGGAGGAGGACGGGGATGGTCCGGCAACAGGTGATGGTGGAGCGTCAGGGAGGCGAGGCGCCAGATCGAGACGAAGTAGTGGCGTCCGAGGCGTCGCGGCGAGGGGGGCTTCGGGAGGAGGGCGAGGCTCCCAGCGAGGCGGCGCCTGCGGAAGGGCAGTGGCGGGGGCACCGGGGCGATGGCGTCGAGGACAAGATCGGGCTCGATTCCGATCCAATCGAGAGGAGGGGAGCGAGAGGAAGACGTGGGGTGGAATGGGACGATTTGTCCAGATATTTTCGGTGCGTGGGGGGATAAGGGAGAGGGAGAGGTGGTCTGGTGGTCTAGTTGGGCCACGACCCAGTGGGGAAGGGGCTTCTCTCTTTTACTGTTTTTTTGTTGCCTTCTCCTTTTCTTTTATTTACTTTTGCCTTTTTGATTTAATTTTGAATTTGAAACAGAATGTGATTGAATCATCGCGAGGTTAAGAACAGTAATTGTGGTGACGTGGCATCATTAGCATGGTATTACTGTAGCATAATTATCCGGGCGTTACATACATACTATCAAAATATCAAACACATATCAAGTTCACATGATTACTTGCAACATGATTTCTCCCGTGACCTCAAGAACAAAAGTAACTACTCAAAAATGATAATCATGCTCAAGATCGGAGAGGTATTAAATAGCATATTGGATCTGAGTATATAATCTTCCACCAAATAAACCATATAGTAATCAACTACAAGATGTAATCAACACTACTACTCACCCACAAGCACCAATCTATAGTTCCGGTAACAAGATTGAACACAAGAGATGAACTAGGGTTTGAGATGAGATGGTGCTATTGAAGATGTTGATGGAGATTGCCCTCCCCGATATTTGGGAGTTGTTGGTGATGATGATGATGATGATTTCCCCCTCCGGAAGGGAAGTTCCCCCGACGGAATCACTCCGCCGGAGGGTAAAAGTGCTCCTGCCCAAGATCCGCCTCGAGACGGCGGCGCTCCGTCCCAAAAGTCCTCTCCTTATTTTTTTTCTAGGTCAAAATGACCTATATACTAGAAGATGGACACCGGAGGTAAGCCTGGGTGAGCACAACCCACCAGGGCGCGCCTGGGCTCCCTAGCGTGCCCAGGTGGGTTGTGCCCACCTGGTGGGACTCCTCTGGTACTTATTTGCTCCAATATTCAAAATATATTTCATAAAAATTCTCCATGAAGTTTCATCTTGTTTGGAGTTGTGTAGAATAGGTAGCCTAACATAGCTTTTCCAAGTCCAGATTTCCAGTTGTCCGAATTCTCCCTCTTTGTGTATACCTTGGAAATTATGAGAGAAAAGGCATTAGAATTACTCCAAAAAGCATTATTATGCATAAAAACATCATAAATCACAGTAAGAAAACATGATGCAAAATGGACGTATCTACTCCCCCAAGCTTAGACCTCGCTTGTCCTCAAGCGAAAACCGAAATCCAAAAACATGTCCACATGCTTAGAGAGAGAGAGAGAGAGAGAGAGAGAGAGAGAGAGAGAGAGAGGTGTCGATAAAAACAAAATACGGACATAGAAGCATCATGTTGATTATTATAACAACAACAAACTTAAACATAAGACTCTTATCATAGAACTTTTATCATAATCTTCTCATGAATAAGTGACAATTCATCACACTATTGAAGTACAAAGCAAAAAGTCTATTAGAAACCAACAAACTATGTTCTCAGTCAACTTTGCAACTACAATTCATCATCTTTTCAGGAAGGGTCACATGTCGGAGCCTTTAGGCAAGTCCACACACTCAACCATCATATAGTCTTCTATGATTGCTAACACTCACCGCATACACATGAGCAAAACGTTTCAACTGGACACATAGAAAGATAGGGGCTTATAGTTTCGCCTCCCAACGTATTCACCTCGAGGGTGATGTCAACAATAATAACTCATGCTACCCATATTCAACTGGACATATGTGCCTAGATCTTTCCTCACCACATGATGCTTGCCAAAGGATAAAATAAAAAGGAATGGAGAGAAAACTTTGACTCTTTGCATAAAAGTAAATACTTAAAAGTAAAAGATAGGCCCTTCGCAGAGGGAAGCAGAGGTTGCCATGCGCTTATTTGTTGTATGCTCAACCCCTTATTGCAAAAGAACGTCACGTTGCATTGCCCCTTGTGATAGCGACCTTTATTATGTTGTATGTCACTTTTATTCTTCACCATCACAAGTTCGTACAATGCTTAATTTTCCTTTACGCTAAATGATCTCACACTTTTAGAAGCAATTTTTATTGCCTTATTGCACCGATGACAACTTACTTGAGCGATCTTGCTCAATCCCTAGGTAGGTATGGTGGACACTTGAAAATAAGATTTGGGTTTAACGGTTCTTGGATGCACAAGTAGTATCTCTACTTAGTGCGGAATTTTGGCTAGCAAACATAGGAGGCAAGCACCACATGTTAAAGGATCTATGACAATATGACTTCTATGTGAATATGAACAAACAGAAATCATTAGGTTGTCTTCCTTGTCCAATGTCAACAATTTTGTCATATAATATTTTCATGGGGTTTCACAATCACAAAAGATTTCTAGGATAGTATATTTATATGTGAATCTTCTCTTCCCTTATTAATTTTTTCATGAGTTGCATCATTGACCAATGCTATGTTTGTCAATCTATAATTAAATTTTCTACTTATACTTTTCCTTATGGGGTGTCATCACCTACCATAATATTAACATATGATCTTTTCCATTTATCTTCCTTTCTTCTTATTTATCTCCTTTTTTATTGCAACATGAAAGTAAAGAAAGCAAAAAACTCAAACTAAACTTTATTATATATCTCACACACGATTACAAGGATAGATCACTAAGCAAACTCTCGAAAAGAAAGGATCGAACTAAACTTTTATTCAGCTAAGCAAAAGATAACTATGGACCGAACTAAGATAAGTAAAGGCAAAAGATAGTGGGGATGACACGATACCGGGGCATCTCCCGTAAGCTTGGCGGAAGCCAAGGGGAGTGCCCATACCAGATACTCAATTTTCTTTTGGTGATGAAGAAGAAGGTGGTGGTGATTAAGAAGAGATCTTGTCCTCAGGTTTCCATGGAAGAGGTCCACCATCATAAGAAGAAGAGTGAGTCTGATGGGTCCTGCAACCGGCAGCCAAACTCATACCTTTAAAACTCGCCTCATATTCAAAGACTTGGTTTTGGAGATCGTAAATCTGGCTTTGGAGGAAGTTGATTTGCTCGTTGGGAGTGAAGACGATGTCCTTCATGGGCTTGCCATCCACCTTGAGATCACGGGAAAGATCCGTGATCATGAGGTGATTGGCATTGAGTCCACGCTCCACCATCCCCTTGCAGCGGAAGACATCTTGTTCCATAGCTTCAAGCTTGGCCTCCACAGTTCCCGTCCCCTTGGGACATGGCACATCGCGGAGGTGAAACACCCCCTCATGCATCTGGATGACCTAAGGGTTCTGCACCACCTCCCGCAAATATGGGTTGATGACGTTCTTGAAGAACTTATCCTTGGAGGAGCTTGAAGAGGCCCGGTAGATGGGATCTGACATAAAATAGCAAGGAAAAGAAAACAGAGGATTTCTCTGCGATACGGTGATCAACAGGTTCGGGGGGTATATAAGGATTTTTTATCTTGGGAAACAAGCAAACGGAAGAAAAACGGAGTCCGGAAGGTAACCAAGGTGGGCACAACCCACTGTATGCGCTGACTTTCCGTAGCGCTACGGTGTCTTGTGCCCTCGAGTCACGCTTCTGGAAGTTTCTTATTTTCCTAATTTTCTAAATATTCCAAAACTAACAAAAAAAAACTTTTTTGTGGATTTTTCGAAGTCCATTTACTTACCGTATCACGTACCTCCGTATTTTCACGATTCTGGAGTGTTCAGGAAGGACTCTTTTATGTGTTCTTCCGGTGTCAAATTTTGGATAATATTACTTTCAACATTAATGGGCCTACCTGAGATATAATGTTTTATTCGTTGCCCATTAACAACCTTCGAGTTAGTACCTTCGTCATTATTTATTTTGATGGCTCCAGACCGATAAACCTCCTCGATAACATAGGGCCCTTCCCATTTTGTGAGGAGTTTTCCTGCAAAGAATCTGAAACGAGAGTTGTACAAAAGAACACATTCTCCAACTTTAAACTCACTCTTTTGGATTCTCCTATGATGCCATCTTTTGACTTTTTCTTTAAACAACTTGGCATTTTCATAAGCTTGGGTTCTCCATTAATCTAATGAGCTAATATCAAATAACCTCTTTTCACCGGCAAGTTTGAAATCATAGTTGAGTTCTTTCATTGCCCAATATGATTTATGTTCTAACTCAAGAGGCAAATGACAAGCTTTTCCATAAACCATTTTATAAGGAGACATACCCATAGGATTTTTATATGCTGTTCTATAAGCCCAAAGTGCATCATCTAATTTCTTAGACCAATTCTTTCGGGACCTATTGACAGTCTTTTGCAAGATTAATTTAGTTCTCTTTTTCTAAGTTCAACTTGACCATTAGACTAACGATGATAAGGTGATGCAATTATATGGTTAACATCATACTTGGCAAGCATTTTACGGAAAGCACCATGAACAAAGTGTGAACCACCATCATTCGTTAAATATCTGGGGACTCCAAACCTTGAGAAAATAACTTCCTTAAGTATTTTAATAGAGGTGTTGTAATCAGCACTACTGGTTGGAATAGCTTCTACCCATTTAGTAACATAATCAACAGCAACCAAAATATGTGTATACCCATTAGAGGAAGGAAAAGGTCCCATGTAATCAAATCCCCAAACATCAAATGGTTCAACAACAAGTGAATAATTCATAGGCATTTCTTGACGCTTACCAATATTACCTATTCTTTGGCATTCATCACAAGATAAGACGAACTTATGGGCATCCTTGAAGAGAGTAGGCCAATAAAATCCAGATTGCAATACCTTGTGAGCAGTTCTATCTCTAGCATGATGTCCTCCATAAGCTTTGGAGTGACATTTCCATCGGATTTGTCCCTATTCATGCTCAGGTACACAACATCTAATAATACCATCTACTCCTTCTTTACAAAGATGTGGGTCATCCCAAAAGTAATGTCTTAAATCATAGAATTTTTTTCTTTTGTTGGTATGAAAAGCTAGGTGGTAAATATTTAGCAACAATGTAATTAACATAGTCAGCATACCAAGGAGTGCTATGAGCAACATTTATTGCAGCTAACTGCTCATCAGGAAAACTATCATCAATATGTAGTGGGTCATCAAGCACATTTTCAATCCTAGACAAGTTATCAGCTACGGGGTTCTCAGCTCCTCTCTATCAGTGATATGTAAATCAAATTCTTGTAGCAAGAGAACCCATCGGATAAGTCTAAGTTTAGCATCTTTCTTTTCCATAAGATATTTGATAGCAGCATGATCGATGCGAACAATTACTTTTGAATCAACAATGTAAGATCTAAATTTATCACAAGCAAACACCACTGCTAACAATTCTTTCTCAGTAGTAGCATAATTTGGTTGAGCAGTGTCTAGAGTTTTACTAGCATAATGAATATCATTCGGTTTCTTATCAACTCTTTGTCCTAGAACAACACCAACAGCATAATCACTAGCATCACACATAATTTCAAAAGGCAAGTTCCAATGAGGTGGTTGAACAATAGGTGCAGAAATTAAGGCTTTCTTGAGTTTCGAAGGCTTCTAAACAATCATCATAAAAAATAAAAGGAACATCCTTTTGCAAATGATTCGTAAGTGGCGTAAATTTTTTAGAGAAGTCTTTGATAAATCTTCTATAGAAACTAGCATGACCTAGGAAACTATGAATACCTTTGATATCTTTAGGACATGGCATTTTCTCAATTGCATCAACCTTAGCTTGGTCCACTTCAATACCTCTTTCAGAAATTTTATGACCCAAGACAATGCCTTCATTAACCATAAAGTGGCACTTCTCCCAATTCAAGACAAGATTTGTTTGTTCACATCTCTGCAAAACTCGGTCAAGATTGCTTAAAAAATCATCAAAAGACTTCCCATAAACAGAGAAGTCATCCATGAAAACATCAACAATCTTTTCACAAAAGTCAGAGAATATAGCAGTCATACATCTTTGGAAAGTAGCAGGTGCATTGCATAAACCGAAAGGCATACATCTATAAGCATAAGTTCCAAAGGGACAAGTAAAAGTGGTCTTTTCTTGATCAAGTTGGGAAACAGGTATTTGTGAAAAACCAGAATATCCATCAAGGAAGTAAAAATGTGTGTGCATAGATAATATTTCTAGCATTTGATCAATAAAAGGCAAAGGGTAATGATCTTTTCTAGTTGCTTTGTTTAATTTTCTAAAATCAATTACCATTCTATAACCTGTAACAATTCTTTGCGGAATAAGTTCATTCTTATCATTGGGAACAACAGTAATACCTCCTTTCTTAGGGACACGATGAACAGGACTTACCCATCTACTATCAGTTATAGGATAGATTATACCTACTTCCAGAAGTTTTAAGATTTCCGTTCTTACCACTTCCTTCATTTTTGGATTTAACTGATGTTGGTGATCAACAACGGGTTTAGCATCAAGTTCCATATTAATCTTGTGCTAACATAGAGTGGGACTAATGCCCTTTAAATCATCAAGAATATATCCAATAGCAGCTCGGTGCTTCCCTAGAACTTTCAATAATCTTTCTTCTTCATGTTCTGAAAGGTTAGCACTAATAATAATATGATATATCTTCTTTTCATCAAGATAAGCATATTTCAAAGTGTCTGGCAATTGTTTTAATTCAAACACAGGATCACCTTTAGGTGGAGGAGGACCTCATAGAGTTTCAATAGGCAAATTGTGTTTAAGCAGAGGACATTGTCCAAAGAAAATCTTATATCTCTTATTTATTTCATGCATATGTAAGTCATGTTCATGGTCTAGCAAATATTGTTCTAAAGGATCAACAGGTGGTACATCAATAGAAACAAGACCAATTATTTCATCCTCACTAGGCAATTCTTTTTCATGAAGCTTTCCACTAAACTTGGAAAAATTAAAATCATGAGATTCATCACCAAAACTAACACCGACAGTTTGTTTCTCATAATCTATCTTAGCATTAACGGTGTTCAAGAAAGGTCTACCAAAAATAATGGGACAAAAGTCATCTTGTGGGGAACCAAGAACAAGAAAATCAGTTGGGTATTTTATCTTCCCACACAAGACTTCAACATCTCTAACAATCCCAAGTGGTGTGATGGTATCTCTATTAGCAAGTTTAATAGTGGCATCTATTTCTTCTATTTCAGCGGGTGCTATGTCATCCATAATTTCTTGATAAAGCGTAAAGGGGATAGCACTTATGCTAGCACCTATGTCACATAAACCGTGATAATAGTGATCTCCTATTTTAATTGAGACAACAAGCATGCCAACAACGGTTCTTTGTTTATCCTCTTTATCAGGTTTAGCAATTCTGGTAGCTTCATTACATAAGTAAATAACATGCCCATCTATATTTTCTTCCAGGAGATCCTTAACCATAGCAATGCTAGGATCTACTTTGATTTGTTCATCAGGTTTAGGTGTTCTAATATAGCTTTTGTTAACCACAGTTAAACTTTAGCATATTCCTTTATCCTAACAGGAAAAGGTGGTTTCTCTTCTTTAATTGGTACCGATTCTTTAATTTCTTCTTTAATAGGTCGGTGATATTTGAACCACTTATCTTTAGGGAGATCAACATGAGTAGCAAATGATTCACAAAAGGAGGCTACTATCTCAGAGTAAAGTCCATATTTAGTGCTAAACTTTTGAAAAGCATCGGTATTCATAAAAGATTTAACACAATTATACTTAAACTTAATACCCGACTCTTTACCTTCGTCGAGTTTCCAATCTTCAGAGTTGTGTTTAATTCTTTCCAAAAGATCCCACTGGAATTCAATAGTCTTATTTATAAAAGAACCAACACAGGAAGTATCAAGCATGTGGATCGATCATTATGAGAAAGCCCAGCATAAAATTCTGGATAATATTTTTTCTTGAGAGCTCATGATTGGGGCATGAATATAACATTGACTTAAGACTCCCCAAGCTAGAGCGATACTTTCTCCTTCACAAGGCCAAAAATTATATATGTAATTCTGATCATGATGAACTAGATGCATAGGATAATTTTTTGGTGGAACTCCAATTTCAATCGATTCCAATTCCAAGATCCAATATCATCGCATAGCCTATACAATGCCAATGCTTTTCCCTTCAAAGATAAAGGGAAAACCTTCTTCATAACTTCATCTCTGGGTAAACCTGCAAGCTTGAACAATCCAAAAATTTGTTTCACATATATCAAGTGCATATCAGGATGTTCGGTTCCATCTCCTGCATAAGGATTAGCCAGCAGTTATTCTATCATGCCCAAAGGAATTTCATATTAAATATTTTCAGTAGGTGCAGTGGGTTGAGGGGTAACTAATTGTGGTTCCAGTCGAGGTGAATGAACAAACCCCTCAAAGGATTGTCTTCCATAGTATCAAGTGACAATACATTTAAGCACACTATATAAATGTTTCCTTACCAAATTCCACTTACCAAAGGCGCTTCACTTCCCGACAACGGTGCCAGAAAATAGCCTTGATGACCCACAAGTATATGGGATCAATTGTAGCTCTTTTCGATAAGTAAGAGTGTCGAACCCAATGAGGAGCAGAAGGAAATGACAAGTGGTTTTCAGCAAGGTAATGTCTGGAAGTGTTGAAATTCTAAGTAGCAGAGTAGTTTGATAGCAAGATAATTTGTAACGAGCAAGTAATGATAGTAGTAACAAAAGTGCAGCAAGGTAGCCCAATCCTTTTGAGGCAAAGGATAGGCCAAAACGGTCTCTTATGATAACCAAAGCGTTCTTGAGGGTACACGGGAATTTCATCTAGTCACTTTCACCATGTTGGTTCAATTCGTGTTTGCTACTTTGATAATTTGATATGTGGGTGGACTGGTTCTTAGGTGTTGTTCTTACTTGAACAAACCTCCTACTTATGATTAACCCTCCCGCAAGCATCCGCAACTACTAGAAAAGTATTAAGAATAAATTCTAACCATAGCATTAAATTTTTGGATCCAATCGGTCCCTTACGGAATAGCGCATAAACTGGGGTTTAAGATTCTGTCACTCCCGCAACCCATCATCTAACTGCTACTCCACGATGCAATCCCTTAGGCCCAAATATGGTGATGTGTCATGTATTCGACGTTCACATGACACCGCTAAGGGAATCACAACATACATACTATCAAAATATCGAACACATATCAAGTTCACATGATTACTTGCAACATGATTTCTCCCGTGACCTCAACATAAAAATATGAGTTCATCTCCATTCACCCTCTATTGGTTCCAAGGGTTTTGGGGTGAGAAGAGAGATATAGAGGGATACACACAATACAAATAATGGTTTTTGAAGGGACATATTTTTATTTTGTGGCTGCCGGAAAAACATCAAAGAATTGACAGCTCACAATCGTCGCATCTAACGTAAGTATATAACATGGGTTTGGTCTTTTTCTGATCATGCTTGATGATTTTCTCAAGTTCTTCTGCCAGGTCATTTCTGTTGACGTGAAGTCTCTCGTGACGTCCTTTAATATTCTAGAGTTGCGTTCCAAACTTCTAGGTTTCAACATCCTTGGCATGGACCATGGTCCTACTATCCTTAAGTTCCTGACGAATCTCCGGTATCTCAAGGTTTTGCTCCTTCAGCTTGGCTACCTTCAGCTTCTGCGTCTTGATTTCTTCACGAAATGCTTCCTTGTCAAATACGGCTTCCTGCGGGTACATCTTAAAATTCTTGATGTAATGCTCCAGATCCTAGTGATACACCAGCTAAGGTTAAAACTTCATCTTTTGCTGATATGTGCTCCGTCAGCCCTTTTGTCATCCAATCCTTCTGAAGAAATGCATACCTAACTCAGCACGGTGACAATAGCATAAGCGGGCGATAACATCATGGATAGCCATGTTTATGCCCATGCCATTGCCGTGAGCTATCATTCCATAGTTGATATCTCCTGCCTTTGGGTTTTCTTAACAAAAACTTTGAGTTTTAACGCTCCATGTTCCGATCTTTCTCCGACACACCTTGATCTCTGGTATTGACAACTTCAATAGTCTAACAAATTCCATAAGGGTAGCCTTCCTAGGTCATACAAATCTGGAAATTCTTCAAAGCCTTCAATTTCTCCTAGCGCTTTAGAGTCTTCAACCATTGTAGTTTCAGTTATTCAGATGCACGGTAAAATCCTCTTTATTCCGAAGTGGTCTTAGTTGTCCGATATCTCCTCGGAGTGGTCTCATTAGCTGAATCTTCGCGTGGTCAAAAGGGGAAAGGGGTACAGTCTAACTATTTGAGATGAGAGGAAAATACTTGGAAAATCTTAGAAAAGATGAGAGTTAAGGGATCTCTTTTGAAAATAAAGTTTTAGAAGAATTCCTTTCCTATGGTCTTGCCAGTTTCTAGGGGTCACGTCCTACAGTCAACATGTGCTCCGATACCATCTTGTAGCAACCCGACCCGAATGGATCGAAGTCTCTGTGCTTAAGTGTCATCCCTGGATCGGTATGCTGACACACACAATACTCGAGGATTTATAACAGAGGTAAATCATATGTATAAAGTAACGTAAATACTATTACCTCAATCCATAGTGGAAGTAACAACAAAGTTGTGGAGTTCACAACAACGCCAACAACAAAGTTGAGTGTAGATATCGTAACCCTAACGTATCACTTACTTGTCATAAGAATTCCTGCAACATGAGACATTGCAGCCATGTAGGGCAGTACATTGAATGTACTGGCAATTTCACACCATAGGATAATAATGAGAATATATATCTCTATATGCATATTTGGCTGGTGGAGGCTCTAAGTTTAACATTTGCATAAAGCTAATTTTTCCCTACAATAAAGGAATAGATTTTATTTAGTACTAAGTTAAATCACCCATATTGAGAAGATAACCCCAACTCAATCCCAAAATTATCAAGTAATAATAATATCCCAACAAATTCATTAAGTAAAGTGATGAGATCAACCAATAATTCAAATACCTGATACTCAAGATGGCCATAACTGGGGACACGGCTAATCATGATTAGTTTGTACACTCTGCAGAGGTTTGCACACTTTCCCCACAAGATTCGATCTCCTCCGTTGAATTTCTCACACTGCCTGATGTTTGAGAAACGGATGATCGAGACACAATCTTTTTGAGGAGGTCCCCTTAACCGATAGATAGGCCGGTACACATACAATCCCCTACATCTGCTAGCCTATCATGGAAAGGTTTCCCACAACTTACTCAACTATGCCAGAGCCCATAATGTCTTGTGGCTGCGCACGGAAATTTCTACCATGAATAATCTTATGATCCCTTTGAGCCTGGGTGGCATTCCATAGGATGATCACACAGGTATCCCGGGATCTCCTAGGACAACACTGGATTCCCCAGGTGTCCGGGCAAGCCACTGGTATCCCCAGGGTGCCCCCAACCATTCCACCCAGATGTGTATTAATGTAGCCACCTTAAGTTTCCACGTCTACGAGCATGGCTAAGCAATAAGATCATAACGTATAATCTCGGGGTGATCAAAGGTAATAGGTTCCTACCTCATCAACTACATAGAAATAACCACATGTTCCCAACCCTACTCATGCAATATTTGAGGGTTCAAACTAATGCATAAAAACTCGGTAATAAAGTGGTATGATCAAAGTGTGAACTTGCCTTGTACTGTTGATGAAGATTCTTTGCGCTCATAATTCCTGATAGTTCTACTCGTCACACTCCGTTCAATCTATCGTGAGCAAGCAATTAATACCACACATAAGCAATCACTCAAAGATCCAAAAGAACGAAGAAAACACTTTAGAAAAACTTCAAAAACCATCAAATAAAGCTTCTAGACAGAAACATATTTTTAACAGTAGCAAAATTATGTGATTTTGATGTTAACAGAAGGTACATGTCAAGAGCTTTGATTTTCAAAAAGAATCAATTAAATCGGAGTTGTAAAACTCAAGTTATAGCCAAAACAAGTTAAATTCAAAACTGATCTAATTCAAATTTTAAAATTTCAAAAAGTTGATTTAATAAGTACTCTTGATAGATGAGATCATGACGAAGAATTTGGCATGGGTTTTGTTGAATTTGGACAAATGGTTTAAAAGTTGTGAGGGTTTGAAAACCAGGGGCTAAATTGTAAGAAAACTATTTGCATCTGGATGCCTGACTACGAGACAGAAACTATCGGATGAACGTTCGCTACAAAAACCTATTAAATGAAAACGTTCATTAACGACGCTAAAGTAATGAACGACCACTGAATAAATAATGTTTCAGAAAAAAACAAAAATGACCTGGACCGTCAGATCCAGATCGGACAGCGAGGGGAGAGGCTGGGGTTACCGTAGCGGTGGAAGTCGCCGACGACGAAGAAGATGGCGGCTGCGGCTCGGCTTCGAGCGGGGAGGCGGTTCCGGTGGTTGGCAACTTCGGGTGGAGGCACGGGGAGGTGCGGCGCGTCGAGGCGAAGACGAAGGTGGCGTTGGCGGTGGTCGGGGCGGCGGTGGCGCGTGGGGCAAGGCGGTGGATCTCCGGCGGCTCGCAACTCCGGCGGAGGGCGGTGCGTGTGCTACCTCTTGAGCAGTGTGTTGGTTTTCCCTTGAAGACGAAAGGGTGATGCAGCAAAGTAGCGTAAGTATTTCCCTCAGGTTTTGAGAACCAAGGTATCAATCCAGTAGTTGGCCACACGCAAGTCCCTCGTACCTACACAAACAAATAAGAACCTTGCAACCAACGCGATAAAGGGGTTGCCAATCCCTTCACGGCCACTTGCAAAAGTGAGATCTGATAGAGATGATAAGATAATATTTTTGGTATTTTTATGATAAAGACTAAAAGTAAAGAAAGCAAAATAAACGGTGAAAGAAATAGCTAGTTGACGGGAGATTAGTATGATGGAGAATAGACCCGGGGGCCATAGGTTTCACTAGTGGCTTCTCTCAAGATAGCATAAGTATTACGGTGGGTGAACAAATTACTGCCGAGCAATTGACAGAAAAGTGCATAATTATGAGAATATCTAGGCATGATCATGTATATAGGCATCGCGTCCGAGACAAGTAGACCGACTCCTGCCTGCATCTACTACTATTACTCCACACATCGATCGCTATCCAGCATGCATCTAGAGTATTAAGTTCATAAGAACAGAGTAACGCATTAGGTACGATGACATGATGTAGAGGGATAAACTCATGCAATATGATATAAACCCCGTCTTTTTATCCTTGATGGCAACAATACAATACGTGTCGTTTCCCCTACTGTCACTGGGATCGAGCACCGCATTATTGAACCCAAAGCTAAGCACTTCTCCCATTGCAAGAAAGATCAATCTAGTAGGCCAAACCAAACTGATAATTCGAAGAGACTTGCAAAGATAACCAATCATACATAAAAGAATTCAGAGAAGATTCAAATATTGTTCATAGATAATCTTGATCATAAACCCACAATTCATCGTATCTCGACAAACATGCCGCAAAAAGGAGTTACATCGAATAGATCTCCAAGAAGATCGAGGAGAACTTTGTATTGAGATCCAAAGAGAGAGAAGAAGGCATCTGGCTAATAACTATGGACCCGAAGGTCTCTAGTAAACTACTCACACATCATCGGAGAGGCTACGGTGTGGATGTAGAAGCCCTCCGTGATCGATTCCCCCTCCGGCAGAGCGCCGGAAAAGGCCCCAAGATGGGATCTCACGGGTACAGAAGGTTGCGGCGGTGGAATTAGGTTTTCGTGGTGCTCCTCGATGGTTTGGGGGTATGTAGGTATATATATAGGAGGAAGAAGTAGGTCGGTGGAGCTACGAGGGGCCCACGAGGGTGGAGGGCGCGCCCAGGGGGTAGGCGCGCCCCCTTCCTCATGGCCTCCTCGTTGATTGCTTGAGGTCCACTCCAAGTCCTCTCGATCACGTTTGTTCCAAATATCATGGTCCCGAAGGTTTCATTCCGTTTGGACTCCGTTTGATATACCTTTTCAGTGAAACACTGAAATAGGCAAAAAACAACAATTTGCACTGGGCCTTGGGTTAATAGGTTAGTCCCAAAAATAATATAAAAGTGTATAAATAAGCCCATTAAACATACAAAATAGAATATATAATAGCATGGAGCAATAAAAAATTATAGACACGTTGGAGACGTATCAGCGTGCAGCGGCGGCGGTTATTTGGGAGGAGAGGAGGGGTCGGGGCCCTCGGTATTTAATGGCGGAGGGGACGGCTGGCTTGCGGGAGGGGGCGGAGGAGTCCGGGTTGGCGACGGGAGGCGAAGACGGTGTGGTTTTGCTCGAGACTCCGTTTCGAGCTCGGAGACGGCGGCGGCGCGCTGGGCCGGCTGGGTCGCGGGCTGGTGAACTGGGCCGGGCCGGTCCGGTCGGTCCTAACTTTTTTGAAAAAAAATCCAGAATAAATATATATCAAAAAAATAACAGAAAAAATCACTTATGCATATTATATATC
The DNA here is from genome assembly GCA_021605205.1 of Aegilops longissima. NCBI lineage: Eukaryota > Viridiplantae > Streptophyta > Magnoliopsida > Poales > Poaceae > Aegilops > Aegilops longissima. Next base: position 382,044,593 of record CM038678.1, on the reverse strand, counting down.
AAAAATTTCAGAAAAATATTTCCTAAAACATGAACATATTTTCAGCGGCAAATAAATTTTACAAAAAATTAAATAAAGCAAACACTGCTATTGTTGCAATAAACCCAATAAAAATCATTTATAAATACCAAAATGATTTCGAATTTATTTTCTCCTAATATTATATTGAAGGGAATCATTTTACCCTTATTTCCATTCATTTTATTTTTGGAGAAAAATAATTTGAATAAAACCAAATAACTCCAAATTGAAAATGGTTTTCAAAATACCTTCAAGGGACTCTCCATTAGATTCTTTCAAACTTCCAACTCTCTTTCTTAGCATTTGAAGAAGTCATTTTATCTTTTCTCATGAAACTTAATGAGTTGCATAAAGTTTCCGAATTTGAAATATTTCCAAACGAAATTCAAATATTAAAAAAAAACCTTTTCATTTTAAATGGAAGAAGTCATGTCATCTTCTCTCTAGGGTTTTGTATTTGAAAATAATTTGAATTCATGGAGATCGGAATGCAAAGTGAAAGTTTGGGAAAGTCATTTCATTCCCTCTCATTCAACTTTCAAAAAGTTACAAATTTCACTCAGTTTCACACAACAAATCACACAAGCAATCATACAAATAAGGCAAAGCTATTTATTTAATATAATATTCCAAAATTTAGAATTTTGGGATGTTACATTCCCCCGGCGGAATCGCTCCGCCGGAGGGTAAAAGTGCTCCTGCCCAAGTTCCGCCTCGAGACGGCGACGCTTCGTCCCAAAAGTCCTCTCTTATTTTTTTCTAGGTCAAAATGACCTATATACCAGAAGATGGGCACCGGAGGTGGGCCTGGGTGAGGACAACCCACCAGGGCAAGCCTTGGCTCCCTGGCGCGCCTAGGTGGGTTGTGCCCACTGAGGGAGTCCTAGGTTAAGGGGTCCTCGGGCATCCGGACTATGGTACATGGGCCGGACTGATGGGCTGTGAAGATATAAGATCGAAGACTCTCTCCCGTGTCCGAACAGGACTCTCCTTGGCGTGGAAGGCAAGCTTGTCGTCCTGATATGAAGATTCCTTTCTTAGTAACTGACTATGTACAACTCTAGTCCCCTTTGGTGTCTATATAAACCAGAGGGATTAGTCCGTAGGGGAAAGAATCACAATCATAGTCATACAGGCTAGACATTCATCAAGATCAATCAAGCAGGAAGTAGGGTATTACCTCCATAGAGAGGGCCCGAACCTGGGTAAACATCGTGTCCCCGTCTCCTGTTACCATCGACCTTAGACGCACAGTTCGGGACCCCCTACCCGAGATCTGCCGGTTTTGACACCGACATTGGTGCTTTCATTGAGAGTTCCGCTCTGTCATCGTCAAGAGGTTCGATGGCCCCGTCAATCATCTACAACAATGTTGTCCAGGGAGAAACCTTCCTCCCCGGACAGATCTTCGTATTCGGCGGCTTCGCACTGCAGGCCAACTCGCTTGGCCATCTAGAGAAGATCGATAGATACGCTCCTGGCCGTCAAGTCAGATTTGGAAGCTTGAACTACGTCGCGCATATCCATGAAGTCTTGTTCTTCGACAGATTCGAGACCACGACAGCCGCTCCCTGTCACCATGATGAACATGACTTAAATCTGTCATCGGACCATGCCCAGGAGATAGCGCCTGTAACTGCTCTGGCCCTAGATCCGGAGCAGATTGCGCCATCCGAGGATGGGAGGCTCAACCCCGCCACGGAAGCCACAAGTCCATAGCGTCGGAGCCGCACACAGACCCAACCTCGAGTGGATCTGTGTCACCGAAACCTCGGACCTGTTTCCGGCTACAAGTTCCGAACCATGTGCATCCGCGCACGTCGAGCTTGATCAGACATCGATCATCGAATTCAGCTCCGCGGACATCTTTCGGCACTCGCCTTTAGGCGATGTGCTAAACTCATTAAAAACACTCTCCTTAGCAGGGGACTCACAGTCGAATTATATCCGGTTCGAACTGGAGGCTGATGACGGAGAATTTCGCTTCCCACCCCCCGCCCACTTAATAGCCACAGTCGAAGACTTAACCAACATGTTTGATTATGGCTCAGAAGACATCGACGGTATGGACGACGATGCTGGAGAGGAGCAGGCCAAAAACCCACCGTTCACCGGACGATGGACGGCCACCTCCTCATACGATGTATACATGGTGGATGCACCAAAAGAGAATAGCGGCGATGACAAGGAAGATTCAGTTGAGGATAAACCTCCTGAGATACAACCAAAGCGCCGACGTCAGCGGCGCCGCTCTAAATCACGCTGCAACAAAGACAGTAACACCGACACAGGAGACGATAACACTCCGGACGGTGCCGAAGACAATGACAACCCCGTTGAGGCAACTTCCGAACAAGGTGAACGGGAAGACGGGCAAGTTAGCCCTGATGAACAGGCCACACATGAAGACTCGAAGGACAGTATTTATCTTCCGCTCTCCGAGGATGAGGTGGGCCTCGGCAATGAGGATTTTATCATGCCTGAGGAACCTCTCGAGCAGGAGCGCTTTAAGCGCCAGCTAACAGCCACTGCAAGGAGCCTGAAAAAGAAGCAGCAGCAGCTTCAAGCTGATCAAGATCTGCTCAATGATAGATGGACTGATGTCCTGGCAGCCGAGGAATACGGCCTCAAGCACCCAGCAAAAAGCTACCCGAAGTGCAAATTGCTACCTAAGTTCGATGATGAGGCGCTGGAGCCCGTACCATCATCACACAAAGCGGCCACCGACCACCACGTGGTCGGGACAAAGTGGCAACTCAAGCCGAACACCAGCCCTCCCCACCTCACCGTAAAGGCAGAGACAAAATAGCTCGGGGGCATACATATGACCTGCGGCAGGACGCATACAGTAGAGCGGGTCAGAACAGACCGATCTATGGATCACGGGGACGTGCCCCGACACGCGACAACGACTATCTATCCGGACACAATATCATACTCACGCCCGGGCCGAAAACTGCAGACGGACTCCATTCGAGCTACGTCGTGACGTGGCCCGATATAGAGGCGCGACACACCCCCTTTGCTTCACTGACAAGGTAATGGAGCATGCATTCCTAGAAGGGTTTAAACCCGTAAACATCAAATCATACGATGGGACAACAGACCTCGCGGTATGGATCGAGGACTTTCTTCTTCACATTCATATGGCCCGCGGCGATGATCTCCATGCCATCAAATACCTCCCACTAAAACTCAAAGGACCAGCCCGACACTAGTTGAACATTCTGCCCCAAAACTCCAACGCCAGCTGGGAGGACTTGAAAGAGGCCTTCCTTGACAACTTCCAAGGTACATATGTTCGACCTCCGGATGCCGATGACTTAAGTCACATAATTCAACAGCCTGGAGAGTTAGCCAGGAAACTCTGGACTAGGTTCTTAACTAAAAAGAACCAGATCGTTGACTGTCCGGATGCCGAAGCCTTGGCGGCTTTTAAACATAGCATCCGGGACGAATGGCTCGCCCGACACCTCGGCCAAGAGAAGCCGAAGTCCATCGCAGCCTTTACGGCACTTATGACCCGCTTTTGCACGGATGAAGATAGCTGGCTAGCCCATATCAATAACAATGCAAACGAACCTGGCACTGTGGAAACTAGAAATAGCAACAGCAAGCCCTGATGCAACAGACACAAGCATCGAAACAACAGTGATAATATAGACGACACGGCGGTCAATGCCGGATTCAGTGGCTCCAAGTCCGGCCAGCGGAAGAAGCCGTTCAAAAGGAACAATTCGGTCCAGCTTAGACCGCATACTCGATCGTCCATGCCAGATTCATGGGACCCCAGACAAACCAGCCAATCATACCAACAGAGACTGTTGGGTTTTTAAACAGGTCAGTAAGTTGAATGCCGAGAACAAGGAGAAGGGGTCGTAGAGCGAGGACGATGACGAGGAGCCCCGGCCACCGAACACAGGGTGGTAGAGGAAGTTTCCCCCCAAGTTAAAACGGTGAACATGATATACGCTACCCACATCCCCAAGAGGGAACGCAAGCGCGCGCTCAGGGACGTCTATGCGATGGAGCCAGTCGCCCCAAAGTTCAACCCATGGTCTTCCTGTCCGATCACTTTTGATCGTAGGGACCACCTGAACAGTATCCGTCATGGCGGTTCAGCCGCACTGGTCCTCGACCTAATCATCGATGGATTCCACCTCACACGGGTCCTCATGGACGGAGGTAGCTGCCTAAACCTGCTATATCAGGATACAACGCGCAAAATGGGCATTAATCCATCAAGAATTAAGCCCACAAAGACTACCTTTAAAGGATTCATACCAGGTGTAGAGGCCCGCTGTACGAGCTAAATCACACTAGAGGTTGTCTTCGGATCCTCGGACAACTTCTGAAGTGAAGAGCTGATCTTCGATATCGTCCCCTTTGGCAGCGGCTATCACACACTGCTTGGACGAACCGCATTTGCGCGCTTCAACGCGGTGCCCCACTATGCTTATCTTAAGCTCAAGATGCACGAACCACGCGGCATCATAACAGTCAATGGAAACATGGAACGCTCCCTCCGTACCGAGGAGCACACCGCTGCGTTAGCAGCAGAAGTACAGAGCGTCCTTCTCAAGCAGAACCTTAGTTCGTCGGATGAGCTCCCGGACACTGTCAAACGAGTCTGGACTACTCTGCAGCAGGACAGCCCAGCTCCTCAAGAGCTCGACTAGCAACTTGGCCTCCGTCCCGGTCCCAACCAAGTGGCGGCATCCGTACCGCGCATACATAACTACGCACTCAAAATACCATGGGCATAGACGGAGGCATAACTAGCTTGTGATCCATAATACGGCTCGACCGCTCCTGAACACACATACTTTCAATTTCTCTTTTTTATCCTTTTCAGGTTTCTTTTATGCAGGCTTCTTCTGACGACCTGATCATCGGTCCTCTCAAAGGATGGATACACCAAGATGGCAAGAAGCACGGGCGTACAAGGGAATTTCTAGGTGGTCTCTTTAACGATCACTCTACCTATTTTCAGGACCCGCACGCAGCTCTCCCTTGGTTGTGGCATGTTAAATAGTCCGGTTGCTTATAGCACCACTTGTACAAATACGCTTTGACGTATTCATCAAACTACAATGGAAACAGTTTGCGGCCCAACTTCTGCGGCACTAGCTTACTACCCCCTTTTTTTCCTTTTTGATAATCTTCTCAAGTTGCACCCGTACACTTTGGTACGCTTTAATCTGCTAGGGGCTTCATTGCGACCCATAATACGGCAACAAAGTCCGAACACTTTTTACAATATAGTTCGGCACCCCGAATTTAGCATTATATGCATTGGTTCCGAATCATGTCTTTGGTCAATAGTTGGGTTGCCCGGCTCCTGTGCTTACTACCTTACGTTCCGCTCTATCGGCTAGGGTAGTAAAGGGAGAACTACTGCGATTGTGTCCTGGTTCATCCGGATGAGCACCTAAGTAGAGAAAGCCAAAAACTGACTGTCATGATGCGGTGAGAGCCGGTCAGCTCTTCGGAGGTTTAAAATCTTTAGCGAATTTTCCGCATTATGTGATGAATCGGCCCTTACCCAATCAGGTGTTTACTGTTGGAGATATGCCCTAGAGGCAATCATGTATGATGATATTTCCTATGTGTTTATGAATAAAGATAGTCCTTGGACATTATCAATGATGTGTTTCAGCAAGTATGTGACTTGTTTGTGGGACTATGCATTGTATGATGACTGTCCTAAAAGGTCCCTAGTCGAAAGGGCTGTGTGGACGCGCAGCCGATTAGACTGGCATATGACACGGTCGATGGCTTGGTCTCACTAGCCATGGATCATTGGATGCTAACCGGATAATATGGACTTGGAAAGGTCTGGTAGGATTCGACGTAGTCGGATCCGAGTCGAGATAAGGTCCGAGTCGGATAGACCCAACTATGAGACGCAGTGATATGTCATCTGTGAGTCCCTAGTACAACATATGTTCTATGTCCTAAGACCTGAGCTGACGGATGTACTCGGGATGGTGACAGACTTGCTTTGGGCTGACCAAACGCTACTTCATGACTGGGTAGTTACAAAGGTAGGTTTCGGGTTTGTCCAGTCCCATGCTGCGAGACATGGTCGAGCAAGATGGGATTTGCCCCTCTGATCAGGAGAGATATACTCTGGGCCCCTCGTGTGATCCGACCAGGAACAGCATGGCCATGCGACAAGGATTATGAGATAATCCGAATTGTGGTCGGCATCACTGGAACAAGAAAGAGGTCGGGCTAGCACAAGGATGACAGTCTCGCCTTGAGCCCGACAACATATATCGTGTGGCAAAGGGAACAGAAGTGTGACATGTTGTACAGGTTCGCCTAACCAGCTTCATAGTTTGCTTGGTGGTCGGCACGCCTTGCTAGAGGCCGCTACCAACCGTGCAGGTCGGAGGTGATCCGAACTGTGACCAAGATGACTTGAACCTAAAAATTGCGCGCTAAGGGAAGGAACCTACGAGGTCGGTTCATAGGACACTGGTCGGATGTGATCCGAACTGGACTAGGAACATGACCGAGTAGACTTTGGGCTTTAGGGTCCATGCAAGGCCCAAGTGTTGAGCCTGCGACGGACGCCTATATAAAGTGGAGGTGCGGCACACTCATGAGGTTGATTGCCTCCGCGCTGCGACTAGGGTTTGCATGTGTTGCGAATAGCCACCTCCACTCGCCACCGATTGTGTGATCGGACCTAGCAGTCCGCCGCACGGTGTTCCTCCTGCACGCGCGGATACCATTAGAGGCGGTGCACTTGCGCCGCTTCGGCGAACTCGTACGTGGGATCGGACGACCGACTGTTCGAGGGAGATTGAACGAGGAGGAGACGATCCACGCAGACACGCTGCCCCAACTCTTCTTCCGCTGCACGGCACTGCGTGTCTAGTGGTAACGAACTGTGATCCATCTCCCGCAGCATGTTCCTGGATGTTCTGCGCGTAGGAAAATTTTAATTTGCAGTCGACGCACCCTACCGTAGACCCCAACAGTGGTATCAGAGCCTCTGCTATAGGATTTGGTTTCAGATCATATGTATATTAGATATGTGGAGGCGGCAGATGAGATCTGTTGTCGTTGATAAGATCGGCTATGTGCACGGTTGATGTGATCAAGCGCACATAGGGATCGTTGAGGCTATGTTTTACATCAATCGGGATCGATGAGGTCGTGACACGATCTACCCCTACCGGTCGGTCATCCGCCATCGGGGTTAACAGTGAAACGTAAATTCGAATCGGATTCGCGATGATCGATAAGATCAGTCAGATCAGAGAATTCGGCGTGATCGGAGTTCATATGTGATCTGTGATTTCCGAAAACGTCGGGAGCTGCCCGCACCCGCGAGGGGTGCTGCCCCTTCGAACCCCGCCCGCTAACCGGCTAGCGGGCCGCCGTGTGTGTAGCGCCGTGTATTTCATACCCGACACACAAACCGGTAGAATGCGATTCTATGCATAACTTTGTTTTGCAGGTTTGATGTGAATAGTATGGCTCATGTGTATGTGATGCATGTGTGTAATTTATACATGGCCTGCGTGTCATGTTTGTCAGCCGGCAGGAGCCAAAGTGTTGTCATTATAATGTATAACGACCTGCGTGTCGACTTGTGACTCTATGTAATATTCATTACTAGTTGTAGTAGTTGGATAATAGAGATCAGGTTGATGGCTTGGCGTCCCGGCGTGACAAACAAGATGGAGTTCCTAGATGGTCATCGGAGTCGGAGCCGACCTGGATGGACAACCATGAAGGAGCCATACTATTTCACAATATGTGTTCATTTGTGATTGTTATGCTTCTTTGTTTCTATGCATGTTAGAATGATAGAATGATCCCTCATGAATGTCAAGCGAATTTCCATCCCCGATGTTGCACCTTTGCACGTCAAGTATGTCTAGTAGTGGGCTCATAAAATTGGGGTGCTGCTGGGTGTCCTTGAACTGAAGGGTTCGTGTCGGACACGGACATGCACTGCATCAGGTTAACTTGACAAGGCTATCAAAACAGTTTTGGGCCTTGCGGCAAAGAAGGTTGGGAGCCGGGGTATGAGATACCTTCCCGACCGACAGGAGTCATATAGAGATACGATTAGCAAGGAGTTGCTTACCGGGTAGTTATGTTGGCTAGCAGTGATGCTAAAGCTCACTAGTCGCATGCGCTAGTCGGATCTGAATCACTTGAGAGTTTGCGGAGGATCTTGACTTGGTGGGAGTATTTCTGTTTAGGCTAGAATTACTATACATAAACACATTGCTTAGTGATTGCATATTTTCTGTTGTAGATCAATGGCACCACCTGCTCAACCCAACTTTGCATTGAAATTAATTCTGGAAAAGGATAAACTGAATGGAACAAACTTTACCACCTGGTATAGAAATCTGAGAATTGTTCTCAAGCATGATAAAAAGGAACATGTTCTAGAGGATCCACTTCCAGAGGAACCTGCCGATAATGCTAATGCCACGACTAAGAATGCCTACCAGAAACTCGTTGATGAATCAACGGAGATCAGTTGTCGATCTTTGGCTTGTATGGAGCCCGATTTGCAACAGCATTTCGAAAATGTTGAGGCTTACGATATGATCGAGAGTCTCAAGAGCATGTTTCAGACACAGGCTAGGACCGAAAGGTTCAACGTCTGGCGATCCTTGATGGATTGCAAGCTGAAGGAAGGTGATCCACTGAGCCCACATGTGATCAACATGATCGGATATGTGCAAGCTTTGGATCGTTTGGGCTTCCCGCTCTTGGATGAGCTGGCTACTGATGCTGTTCTGGGTTCTCTTCCACCCAGCTATGGGACGTTCATCTCAAACTATCATATGCATGGCATGGATAAGAAGCTCACTGAATTGCATGGGATGCTCAAGGTGGCAGAGCAGGATATTAAGAAAGGCACGCATCAAGTGTTGATGGTGCAGAAATCGGCTAAGTTCAAGAAGAGTTGGTCCAAGAAAAAGGCTGAGGCAAAGGGCACGGAGATGGTAACCTCTGCCGCTGCGCTGAAGTCTGGACCAGACACGAAGACCATTTGCTATCATTGCAAGGAAAAGGTCATTGGAAGAGGAACTGTAGCAAGTGGCTTGCAGAGCATGGCAAGAAGGCCGGGAATGCTGCTTTCAGGCAAAGGTACACTTGTTGCATATGTTATAGACATTTACCTTGCTGACATACCTAGTAGCTCTTGGGTATTTGATACCGGATCGGTTGTTCATATTTGCAACTCGATGCACGGGGCTAGTAAGAACTAGGCGTGTGGCGTAAGGGAGATTGACATCAGGTCGGCAACAAAGCAAGAGTTGCTGCGTTGGAGGTCGACGCACGATGCAGCTCCAGCTTCCTTCGGATTCATAATGGAATTGAATAATTGTTATTACATTCCTGCACTTAGTCAGAACATTATTTCTGCCTCATGTTTGATGAGTCAAGGTTATGAATTCAATTTAAGGGACAATGGTTGTTCGATATTTTTGAATGGTATGTTCCACGGCTATGCACCCATTGTTGATGGGCTATTTATATTGAATCTAGAACAAGAACCGGTCTATAATGTGAATGTCAAGAGGCATAAGCCTAATGAGATAAATCCGACATACTTCTGGCATTGCCGGCTTGGACACATTAGTCTGAAATGCATGAAGAAGCTCCATGATGATGGCTCCTAACTTCGTCCGACTTCGGGTCGTTCGAGACATGTGAATCATGCTTGCTCAGCAAGATCACTAAGTCTCCTTTCGCAAAGAGTTGCGAGAGGCGTCCGAGCTATTGGAACTTATACATAGTGATGTGTGGTCCAATGAGCACAACCGCCAGAGGTGGCTATCGATGCCGTGACTTTTCTCGACGACTTGAGTAGATATGGATATATCTATTTGATGAGGCACAAGTCGGAGACTTTTAAAAGTTCAAAGAGTTTGAGCGAGGTTGAGAATCAGCTCGGCAATACTATAAAGCTTCGCGATCGATCGTGGAGGTGAGTACATGAGCCGGGGAGTTTGATGATCATCTGAAAAGTCGAGGTATAGTACCTCAGCTCACACCTCCAGATGCGCCACGAGAAAGCGGCGTGTCGGAACGGAGGAATAGGACCTTGTTGGACATGGTCCGGTCTATGATGAGCAAATCGGATTTACCCTTGTCATTTTGGGGATACGCTCTAGAAACTGCAGCTTTCACACTTAATAGGGTACCATCAAAATTCGTAGACAAAACACCACATGAGATGTGGACCGGGAAGAGTCCCAGTTTGTCTTTTCTAAAGATTTGGGGTTGTGAAGCATTTGTCAAGCGACTTATGTCAGACAAGCTTACACCCAAGTCGGATAAATGCATATTCGTGGGATATCCGAGGGAAACCTTGGGATATAGCTTCTACAACCGGGAAGAGAACAAAGTGTTTGTTGCTCGGAAAGGGGTTTTCCTTGAGAAAGAGTTTCTCAGTCGGGAGGCCAGTGGGAGGACGGTTCGACTCGAAGAAATTCGAGGACCACTCGGGGACGGCTCGACTGGTGATGAGATCATACCGGAGTCAGTCAGGGAACCTGTAGTGGAAGTGGCACCGGAACCACGGAGGTCGGAAAGATTGCGCAGAGTGCGTGATGTATTGTTGCTAGAAAGCGACAAGCTGGCCACGTATGCGGAAGCGATGGTGAGCCCAAATTCCGAGGCATGGTTGGAGGCCATGAGATCCGAGTTAAAGTCCATGGATGAGAATCATGTCTGGGACTTGGTTGATCCGCTACCTGGCGTAAATGCCATTGGTTGCAAATGGGTCTTTAAGAAGAAAACCGACGTGGATGGAAATGTTCAGATCCACAAAGCTCGACTTGTCGCTAAAGGTTATGGACAAGTTCAAGGAATTAACTATGACGATACTTACTCGCCGGTAGCGATGCTGAAATCGGTGAGGATCATACTAGCTATAGCTGCATATTTCGATTACGAGATATGGCAGATGGATGTCAAAACAGCTTTCCTTCACGGAAATTTAACCGAGGACGTGTATATGATACAGCCCGAGGGTTTTATCGATCCGACTAGCACTAGTAAGGTATGCAAGCTCAAGAGACCCATTTATGGGTTGAAGCAAGCATCTCGGAGTTGGAACATTCGTTTTGATGAGCTCACTGGTCTCTGTTTCATCAAAAGCAAAGAGGACTCTTGTTTATACAAGAAGTTAAGTGGGATCTCGATAGTGTTTTTGATCTTGTATGTGGACGACATACTACTGATCGGAAATGATGTTTCGATGTTAAACTCGGTCAAGGGATCATTGAATGGCAAGTTTTCGATGAAGGACCTTGGTGAGGCAGTCTATATTTTAGGCATTAAGATCTATATAGATAGATCGAGGAGGTTGCTCGGCCTAAGCTAGAGCACGTACATAGATGTAGTGTTGAAGCGGTTCAACATGAGTGAGGCGAAGAAAGGGTTCTTGCCACTCTCACATGGTATAAGGCTAAGCGAGACTAAGAGTCCTTCGACATCTGATGAGCTAAGCAGGATGAGTAGGATTCCGTATGCCTCGGCAATAGGATCCATCATGTATGCCATGACATGTACAAGGCCTGATGTTGCTTTTGCAATAAGCCTAACAAGTAGATACCAGGCCAACCCAGGTGAGAGTCACTGGGCAGCGGTAAAGACTATTTTGAAGTACCTGAAAAGGACTAAAGAGATGTTCCTAGTTTATGGAGGTGAGGAAGAGCTCGTCATAAGGGGTTACGTCGATGCTAGTTTCCAAACCAACAGAGATGATCGTCGATCACAGTTCGGATTCGTGTACGTCCTGAACGGAGGAGCAGTGCACAGATGAGTTCCAAGCAGGATACGGTGGCCGATTCTACCACAGAAGCCGAATACATTGCGGCTTGTGAAGCTGCAAAGGAAGGTGTTTGGATCCGGCATTTTCTGGATGATCTTGGTATTTTCCCAGCCTCGGTGAAATCGTTGGACCTTTATTGTGATAATTCTGGTGCCATCGCACAAGCCAAGGAGCCGAGGAATCACCACAAGGTCAGACACATAGACCGGAAATATCACCTGATACGAAAGATCATAAAGAATGGTGATGTAGAGTTATGCAAGATTCACACGAATGGAAATGTTGCAGATCCGTTGACTAAGCCGCTTCCACAACCCAAGCATGAGGGGCACGTTAGAGCTATGGGCATTCGATGTCTATTTGATTGACTCTAGTGCAAGTGGGAGACTGTTGGAGATATGCCCTAGAGGCAATCATGTATGATGATATTTCCTATGTGTTTATGAATAAAGATAGTCCTTGGACATTATCAATGATGTGTATCAGCAAGTATGTGACTTGTTTGTGGGACTATGCATTGTATGATGACTGTCCTAAAAGGTCCCTAGTCGAAAGGGCTGTGTGGACGCGCAGCCGACTAGACTGGCATATGACACGGTCGATGGCTTGGTATCACTAGCCATGGAGCATTGGATGCTAATCGGATAATATGGACTTGGAAAGGTATGGTCGGATTCGACGTAGTTGGATCCGAGCCGAGATAAGGTCCGAGTCGGACAGACCCAACTACGAGACGCAGTGATATGTCATCTGTGAGTCTCTAGTACAACATACGTTCTATGTCCTAAGACCTGAGCTGACGCATGTACTCGGGATGGTGACAGACTTGCTTTGGGCCGACCAAACGCTACTCCGTGACTGGGTAGTTACAAAGGTAGGTTTCGGTTTTGTCCAGTCCCATGCTTCGAGACATGGTCGAGCAAGATGGGATTTGCCCCTCCGATCAGGAGAGATATACTCTGGGCCCCTCGTGTGATCCGACCAGGAACAACATGGCCATCCGACAAGGATTATGAGATAATCCGGATTGTGGTCGGCATCACTGGAACGAGAAAGAGGTCGGGCTAGCACAAGGATGACAGTCTTGCCTTGAGCCCGACAACATATATCATGTGGCAAAGGGAACGGAAGTGTGACATGTTGTACAGGTTCGCCTAACCAGCTTCATAGTCTGCTTGGTGGTCGGCAAGCCTTGCTAGAGGCCGCTACCAACCGTGCAGGTCAGAGGTGATCCAAACTGTGACCAAGCCGACTTGAACCTAAGGGGTCGCACGCTTAAGGGAAGGAACCTATGAGGTCGGTTTATAGGAAACTGCCGGATGTGATCCGGCTGGACTAGGAACGTGGTGAGTAGACTTTGGGCTTTAGGGTGCATGCAAGCCCAAGTGTTGAGCCTGCGACGGACGCCTATATAAAGTGGAGGTGCGGCACACTCATGAGGTTGATCGCTTCGGTGCTGCGACTAGGGTTTGCATGTGTTGCGAATAGCCACCTCCACTCACCGCCGACTGTTTGATCGGACCTAGCAGTCCGCCGCACGGTGTTCCTCCTGCACGCGCGGATACCGTTAGAGGCAGTGCACTTGCGCTGCTCCGGCGAACTCATACGTGGGATCGGACGACCGGCTGTCGAGGGAGATCAAACAAGGAGGAGACGATCCACGCGGACGCGCTGCCCCAACTCTTCTTCCGCTGCACGGCACTGCGCGTCTAGTGGTAACGAACTGTGATCCATCTCCCGTAGCATGTTCCTGGATGTTCTGCGCGTAGGAAAATTTAATTTGTAGTCGACGCACCCTACCGTAGACCCCAACATTTACAGTACCCTAGTTCGGATACTAGGGGTTGCGCCTAAATTTTCATTGTCAAACTCCTATGGCTAAGTGGGGGTGATAAAGGCACATAGTCTGATTGCCTAGTTCGTTGCGCTAAATACCTCCTTCAAGGACCAAAAAATTGGATCAAGAGTGTTTGGATTCCATCCCGAACACCCCCGTACTACCTACATGGGGGCTGAAGCCGACGACTGGCCAACTCTCAAAATTTCATAAACACGGCCGCACAGGATGTAAAATATTAAACAAGCATTATATTACATAGCTGAACTTGTTTCACAATACAGAGCAAGACAATATGAACGTATTCATTCAAAGATTACATCTTTCGTACATTGCTCCGCCACAATGCGGGATCCCTCCAGGACATCGCTAAAATATCGCTCGGGCATGCGGTGCTCCTTGCCCACGGGCGGTCCCTCGATCGCGACCGTGACGGCATTCATCTTTGCCCACTGCATCTCGACACCGGCGAAGGCCATCCGCACACCTTCGATGCAGACCGACCGCTTGATGGCGTCAAGCCGAGGGCAGGCATCGACTAGCCGCTTCACCAGACCGAAGTAGCTGCTGGGTATGGCTTCGGCAGGCCCCAGCCGGATTATTAAATCCTTCATGGTCAGTTCGGCCACCCTATGCAGTTCGACCAGTTGTTTTAGCTGATCGCAAGGTATTGCGACTACAACAGCTTCTCTGTTGAGCTCCCTTCTTCGGGTCGGAAGAATTCCGCAGCATCAGACACACTGAGCGGCAGATCCACAAACGCCCCTGGGGAACTCCAAATCCGAGTTAGTAAGAGATACCTCTTCTTCACATACTTGCTTTGCATACTAAAAGCCTTACCCGCCGCGATTTTCTTGGCCTCCTGGATCTCTGGGCGCCAAACTTCAACCGGGCCTCTTCCGCGCTTTGGCGAGCCTTGGCGAGTTCGGTCTCTTGAGCCGAAACATCACGCTTCAAGGACTCGCATTTCTTCACGGCATCCTGGAGCTCTTGCTAGACCTCATCAAGCCTGGCCTCGTGCTTCTCACGGGCGGCTTGTTCCTTGGCAGCTTTCTCCTCGGCCTCGGCCAGCGCCTTTTTAAGGACCTCAACCTCGGTCGCCGCTCCTACAAATATCATGGCACTACGGTCCATACATGTCATTCATTCTTTCCGAATATACAGCAAGTCATCACATACCTTGCTTGTCCCCCAGCTGCCTTTTTACAAGGCCGAGCTCTTCTTCGGCCCGCTCCAGACTCTGTTTTAGTCCGGAGACCTCAGCAGCATGAGAGGTTGCAGCCAGCAACGATGCCTGCTTATTCACATAAGACATATTTAGTTAGTTTCCTGCGAAAATTACTTGATCCTCTGTCCAGCTTTTCTTTACGAACACCGGACAGTGTCTCAGGGGCTACTGTCTATACTATGACTTTCTCTTTTGCGTCGCTTACCTAAAAGCCTGTCAGCAGGCTGGTGCAGGCTTTGGTCAGTCCGCTCTTGATGGAATGAACCCTCTCAACCACCGTACCCATAAGGATACGGTGTTCCTCCACAATGGAAGCTCCTCGTAGCGCTTCCAGCAGACTATCCGGTGCCTCTGGATGGACAGAGGTCACCGGTAGAATAGGCACACCTCCTCCCTTCGGAGGGGCTGTTCGCTTGATTCCGGAGCCGTGTAGGTCTCCGGGATGGTATCCGGCTGGGGGCCAAATTTGATATGGCCCCCATCGCCAGTCTCCATGGGGGCTTTCTCCCCCAGGTGTCCGGCAGCCGAGGGGTCATCCTCTGGCGCCACCCTGACGGCCTCCTGAACCTCTCCCTAGACGGGGAAGGTCCTTCGGGACAACACCTCGGCGTCGCCCTTGGCCTTGTGAGAGTGAGCCGTCGGTGGTGACTCGCTGGCCATCGCCTTTGAATCCAGCAAATCCCCCGATGAGGATCGCAGGGAACTGTCGTGGGCCGAACTGCAATTGCATAATTCAACATGTTAAAACTATGAAGTAGAGAGGCCGGATATATGGACGCATCAGGGGTTTTTAGTACTTACGATGCGGCCAGGGGCTTGTTTTGGGAGCGCGGCTCTGGGCTACTGTCAACATCCCACACGGAGTTATCCGCGAGGGAACCCTTCCCCTCGTGGACGCTTCTGCCTCCAGACTTGTGGAGGCCGCCCTCTTCTTCCTTCCCCTCTCAGGGGGAGAGTTGCTTTCTTCCTCCTCCTCCTCGTCGTCTTCGGCGGTGGAGGAGTGAGTCTTGTTGTCTTCGGACGACACGTCTGAAGCTCCCTTATGGTGGAGGCCACTTCTGGCCCCCTTGGTCTTCTTCTTGGCCTTCTTCTCCGATGCCTGGTAAGGAGCCGGGACCAGTATCTTCATCAAAAGCGGGATGGCCGGTTCCTCGGGCAGCGGAGCCGGACACTTAATCTGCTCCGCTTTCTCCGTCCATAACTGAAAAAATAAATGGTGAAGTTTAGGTATCTTCCTTGAATAATCTAGTAGAGGACACACCTTGAAACACGAAGGACTTACCGCACTGGCGGGATGGGCCAGATCGTGCCCGCGGTCCTCGGTTGTCTCTAGTGGCGTCTCGTTGCCCTTGAAGAGCAACTTCCAGATATCTTTGTGCGTGGTTCTGAAGAGCCTTTCCAAGGTTGGGTGCTCCTCCGGATCGAGTTCCCATAAAGGGCAAGTCCGGCTCTGGCATGGAAGGATCCGGTGAACTAGCATCACGTGGATCACGTTGACGAGCTTGATGTTTTTGTCCACCATGCTTTGGATGCGCATTTGCAGCGCTATCAGCTCGTACGACGAAGACCAATTCGGGCCCTTCTCTATCCAGGAGGTGAGCCGTGGAGCTCTGGACTTGAATTCGGGAGCCGCGGCCCAGGTGGCATCGTGGGGCTCTGTGAGATAGAACCGCAGTTTCTGCCACTCTTTGACGGTCTCCACAAAAGTACCTTTGGGACATGTGACATTGGGCATCTTGCTCACCATGGCACCTCCGCACTCCGCGTGTTGGCCATCCACCACCTTCGGCTTCACGTTGAAGATCTTAAGCCACAGTCCAAAGTGGGGTGGAATGCAGAGGAAGGCCTCTCACACGAGAATGAATGCCGAGAGGTTGAGGAAGGAGTTTGGGGCTAGATCATGGAAATCTAGCCCGTAATAGAACATGAGTCCGTGGACGAAAGGGCAGAGAGGAAACCCTAACCCGCGGACGAAGTGGGGGATGAACACCACCCTTTCATTGGGTTTTGGTGTGGGGACAATTTGCCCCTTGGCAGGAAGCCGATGGGCGATTTCTTTCACCAGGTACCCAACCTCCCAAAGCTTGGCGATGTCCTTCTCCTTGACGGAGGAGGCCATCCACTTGCCTTGCGCTCCAGATCTGGACATGGTCGAGTGCTTTCTTAAGGCGGAAAAGATGAGGACTTGGGCGCTGGAGCTCGAGAATGGGAGGGCAGAGAGAGAGAAGGCATGGGTGAAAGAAGGGAATCCTTATCTCCTTATAAAGGCAGTGAATATCAAGTGCCTCCCCACTCGCCTTAAAACTCGCCTATTCCCAAGGGTCGTGCAGAGGGCACGATTGGATTACCCACGCCTGTATTGATGAGAATCCCGTAATAAGGGGACATGATCTCTGCTTTGACAAGACGTGCCAGTGAGACCGCATCTCGAAGCGGTAGGCCGAAAAACGGTTCAAAATAATAACTGGGTGATGACGTAGTATCACATTACAAAATTTGTCAGTGGATTGGACTCGTGAAATATTATACTCTCTGCGGTTATGTGTGGTGCTCGTTTTGCAGAGCCGGACATGGTCGTTGTGTCCGAAGACTGCGCTGGAGTATTCGAAGAAGGAACCCGCCTTGCAATGCCGAAGACAATCTATGCGCCGAACACATCGACATTGAAGCCTGGTTCAGGGGCTACTGAGGGAGTCCTGGATTAAGGGGTCCTCGGGCATCCGGACTACGGTACGTGGGCCGGACTGATGGGCTATGAAGATATAAGACCGAAGACTCTCTCCCGTGTCCGGACAGGACTCTCCTTGGCATGGAAGGCAAGCTTGGCGTCCTGATATGAAGATTCTTTTCTCAGTAACCGACTTTGTAGATCCCTAGTCCCCTCCGGTGTCTATATAAACCGGAGGGCTTAGTCCATAGGGGGAAGAATCACAATCATAGTGGAGGCGGTGGAGGCGGGAAACCGGGTCGTCGCTGATTGGAGCAGTGGGTCGGTCCGATTCCCTGCGCCCCCGAAGGCCGGATTGGTTGAGTGGGGCGGCCGAGCCCCGATCTCGCCCCTTTATAAAGGGTGGGGAGAGGGGGATGGCACCCCACATTCTACCATCATCCATCTCCTTCCACCTTGTCTCCTTCCTTCGATCTGTCTTGGCGAGAGGAGGCACTGGCCCTTCGACGGTGGCAGCGAGGGTCTCTGCTCGACAGTGTGTCCCTCCTCCCCAAGAGCTCGCGGCGGTGGAGCCAGCCATGAGGGGAAGGGGCAGGGGCGAGGCCGAGGTTGCCGTGGCGCTCGGGGTAGAGGAAGACGGGGCGGCGCACTGGCCTTGCCTCCGCCGGTGATGCCTCCCCCAATGGAGGGCCACGTCAGGGACCAGCCTCGTGAGTTCGTCATCAGGCTGCACCGGCCATCGCATCGTCGTCTTCGTCTCCCCACTCGATTCGCTCAGGAGATGGAGCTCGACCCGCCACAGACCCTCACGCTGCATATGAGGGGCTGCGGGAATGGTGGTACGCGGGTTGACGTCAACTTTCCTGCTCCTCACGTCATGTACCTTCGTCGTGGATGGAAAACTTTCGCTCACGTCCACAGCCTGACGACGGGGCTCGTTCTCTACTTCAATTTAATGAAGAACGGCCAGCTCTGCGTCAAGGTCTTTGGAGATCTTGGAACTCCCCTAAAGTGCTGCGTGGAGAGCTCCTTTGACAATGAAGATTCCTCCTCAAGCGGGAGTGACGAGGAGGACAGCGACAGCGACGACGAGGGCGTCGAGCGGCGGGACGCCGGCCTCGACTCCGACTGACCGCGTCATCCCTCCCTCGGCCACGCGCCCTGCCGAGGGCCTTCCTCGTCAAGCTCTCCATTGGCGCGTTCCCTGTCGCCTCCTTGGGCGGCTGGCGTAGGAGGGTCGGAGAAGGCGAAGAAGGTGGGTGGCGGACATCAAGTCGGAGTACGCGGGCGCCGACGCCTTCATCGCGTATTTTCGGCCCGCGGCCTCATCTTCGAGCTCCCCTCCCGGCACCGGGATGTTCCCTTGGTGCCTTTTGCTCCTCGTACCTCGCCTAGGCGCTTTTTTTTGCCCTCTTGCCATCTTGTTCCACCTCTTGAAGAGAGGGATAAGAAAAGGATCACGGGCATCTTATCTCTTTTTAGTTTGTAAGCCTGCGGGCACTTGTTAATTTCTAAAACATGTAATCCCCTTGCTCATGTTTTTTATTCCATATGAACTGTACATGTATGGGATGTTTTTAATGATAAAAAGGGCGCTTTGCCGGGTTCTTTGTGCGTGAGCGAGGCACATGCCAAGGAATGAATCCTTGTTATTTTTAAGATAAACATTGTCGCCCGGCAACATGCCTTGCCGTCCCCTTGCTTCAGCCAACCATTCTCACGCTCTTGGCGGAGGCAGGGGTGAAGTAGAGTTAGGCCCTTCATTTATTTCTTTGCCACCGTGACTACTACTCGGTTCCGACCCAGGGACTTGGGTACAGGAAAGAGGGGGAGCACGGTGGTCTAGGAGAAAAATGAGGTTTCATATGTCCCAACTTCATACCGTAATGCACTCTAGAGGATAAAAGACTTATTTGAATCTGCAGCCCCCGTCAACTTTGGCCTGCCGAGGGCGAAGCGCCGGCTCGTTCTCTTTCTTCCAAACAGTTCAGTAGAAACGTCCATGTACCCTGCAAACCAAAGAGGACGGAAAGGAACAGAGAAATGCACACTCGACCTCTATGCTAGGGGTTAGTCGCCGCTAAGCACTATCAACCCTAACCGAGGGAGAGACTTAACCTAGAATGCATGCTAAAACTTAGGGCGCCAGCGCTTCATTTATTTATGCTCGTGGTCTGCTTTGGCTTTGTCTGAAGGTTACATGCCTTGCCGGCAAGGCTTGTACAAAAGGTGGTTTGTCGGGGGGGGGGGGGAGGGGGGCGGCAACCGCGCCTTATGAGTAAAACTTGTGAAGATGTTCAATGTTCCAGGAGTTTCTCACTGGAATAGCATCTTCGGTCTCTAGGCGGACTGCGCCGGGCCTGGTGACTCGTATTACCCGATAAGGGCCTTCCCACTTTGGCGTCAACTTGTTGGAATTCTTGGCCGATTGAACATGCTGAAGAACAAGGTCGCCTTCCTCAAAGCTTCGGGCATGAACCTTGCGGTTATGGTAGCGGAGCAAGGCTTGCTGGTAGCACGCTGCTCTCACAGCCGCCCGAAGACGATCTTCCTCGAGGAGTGTTGCGTCATCTTGCCGCAATTGCTCTTGCTCAAGATGGTCATAAGCGAGCACTCGAGGTGACCCGTATGTGAGTTCCATGGGGAGAACTGCTTCTGCCCCGTACACCAGGGCAAAGGGTGTCTGGCCAATGGCTCGATTTGGTGTCGTTCTGATTGACCAAAGAACCGCCGGCAACTCATCAACCCAACGCCTTCCGCTCTTGTGCAGTTTGTCAAAAGTCTTTGTTCTTAGGCCTCGCAGTGCTTCAGCATTTTCCCTCTCCGCCTGGCTGTTGCTCCGTGGGTGTGCCACGAAAGCGAAACAGACCCTGCTGCCGAGGTCCTGAAGGTGTGGCTTGTGAACCGCGTGCCGTTGTCGGTGATGACCCTGTTTGGCACACCAAAACGACAGACTAGTCCCTTGAAGAATTTGACGGCTGACTGTGTTGCTCCTCACTGCCTCCACCTCCGGCCACTTTGTGAACTTGTCGATTGCAACATACAAGTACTCAAAGCCTCGGACAGCATGGGGGAAAGGGCACAGTATGTCGAGCCCCCAGACCAAAAATGGCCAGGAGAGAGGAATTGTTTGAAGGGCTTGAACTGGTTGATGAAGCTTCTTTGAATGGAACTGGGACGCTTCACATCTGGTTACTAGTACCGTTGCATCCTGGAGGGCAGTGGGCCAGAAAAAACCTTGCCGGAATGCCTTGCCGGTAAGGGCCCTCGACCCTATATGGGAGCCACATATGCCTCCCTGTATCTCTGCCAACAGCTCCAGTCCTTCCTCCCGAGGAATGCACTTCAATTTCACACCGTTCGATCTTTTTGAGTATAGGACGTTGTCGACGAACTGATACATGGCAGACCGACAGGCTACTTTCTCTGCTTCTTCCTGCTCTTCAGGAAGTTCCCCTATTTAGAGGAACCGGACAGTATGTTGTGCCCTTGCTGGAGCCTGGGGCTCGACGGCAAGGACTAAAGGCATTTCCTTCGCCATGGGAGCGGCTATCTCTACGTCCAGGGCTTGACGCCCTACCGGAGTCGATTGCCCCACGACAGGCTCAGTATCCATAGCAGCATTCTTGTCGGCGGCCCCTGGGAGCTCGGTGGGAGTACTTGCCGGGGCCTGATTTCCTCCGCTTGTTCTGCTCTGTTGATGGTTCAACGAATGGTTGAGTTAACCGAAACACAAAAGTACCTGGTTCCACAGGTAGTTTGAAGGCAGCGCGCTTCGATAGGTAATCGGATATGTCGTTCTCTGCTCGGGGAACGTGCTTTGCTTCTATACCGTCAAAGCGCTCTTCCAGCTTCCTCACTTCATCTACGTAGGCCTCCATCAACGGGCTCTAATAATGTTTGTTGACTTGCCTGACGACAAGCTGTGAATCACCCCTGATGATGAGCTTCTTAACCCCGAGGTCTGATGCTATCCTGAGACCGGCAAGCAACCCCTCGTATTCAGCAGTGTTGTTTGTGGACATCTACCTGGGAAAGTGCATCTGGGTTACATACTTGAGGTGCTCTCCAGTGGGTGCAACGAGCAGCACACAAGCACCAGCGCCTTGCAGCGAGAAAGCCCCGTCAAAGTACATGATCCAGTTGCGACTTGCTTCCTTGACGGGGAGAGTGGTCTCCTGGATTTCTTCGTCAGGCGTTGAGGTCCATTCCGCAATGAACTCCGCCAAGACCCTGCTCTGGATCGTTGAAGTGCTTTCAAACTTCAAACCAAAGCTCGACAGCTCCAAGGCCCACTCCACAATCCTCCCAGTTGCGTCTGGGTTATGCAATATCCGTTGCAACGGGAGGAGGGTGACGACGGTGATTTCATGTGCTTGGAAGTAATGACGCAGCTACCTCGAGGCCATAAGGAGGCCGAAGAGCAATTTCTGCACACCTGAGTACCTTGACCTAGCTCCCTGCAAGAGGGAGCTGACAAAGTAAACCAGGTGATGCATCATCTTCTTCTTCTGCACCACTTCATTTGGTTGCACGGGCCCTGTCTTGATGGTGTCAGGCTCTGTCGGGGGCCTTGCCTTGCCGGCACTAGGCCCTGCCGGGGGGGGGGGGGCTGGCTCGTCATCCGCCATTCCTGCCGTTGCCACTGCCTCTTCGTCGACCTCCCTCTGTGCCACTAGCGCGGCGTTGACCACTTGATTCATTGCCGCTAGGTACAGCAGCAATGGCTCTTTTGGTTTAGGCGCAACTAGTATCGGCGCAGAGGAGAGGTATTTCTTCAAATCCTGTAGCGCTGCTTTGGCCTCTAGGGTCCATTCCGTTGGTCCCGCTTTTTTCAATCTTTTAAAAAAGGGAAGGGCGTGCTCAGTAGACTTGGAGATGAATCGGCTGATGGCGGCAATGCAGCCGGTGAGCCGACGCACATCCTTGATCCACTTGGGCGCCTCAATCTACTCGATAGCCTTGATCTTGTCTGGGTTCGCCTCGATCCCACGTTGTGACACAAAGAACCCGAGAAGTTTGCCGGACGGAACTCCGAAGACACACTTCTCATGGTTCAACTTGAGGTTGATCTTGCGCAAATTTGCAAACGTCTCTTCCAGATCTTGTACAAGTGTTGCCTTGTCTTTGGTTTTGACCACTATGTCATTCATATATGCTTCCATATTTCTATGTAGCTGGGGCTCAAAACCAATTTGGACTGCTCTTGCAAATGTTGAGCCAGCACTCTTCAACCCAAAAGGCATCCGTAAAAAGCAATACGTACCAAATGGGGTGAATCCAATTTGACTGCGGCTGGTCCTTGAAGAAGGTTAAAACAGCAAACTTGACAAAAACCGTTGTGGTTTTCTGCGCAGCCACATAAAACTTGCAACTACAAAGTAGAGGACGTCTAACTTGTTTTTGTAGGGGATGTTGTGATGTGATATGGTCAAGACATGATGTGATAAACGTTATTGTAAGAGATGATCATGTTTTGTAAAGTTATCGACAACCGGGAGGAGCCTTATGGTTTTCTCTTTATTGTATGAAATGCAAACGCCATGTAATTGCTTTACTTTATCACTATGCGTTAGCGATAGTTGTAGAAGCAATAGTTGGCAAGAGGACCATGATGCAACGATGGAGATCAAGGTGTCGAGCCGGTGATGATGGAGATCATGACGATGCTTTGGAGATGGAGATCAAAAGCATGCGATAATGATGGCCATATCATGCGATACGTCTCCAACGTATCTATAATTTTTTATTGTTCCATGTTATTATATTATCGGTTCTGGATGTTTTATATGCATTAATATGATATTTTATTATGATTTTTGGGACTAACCTATTAACCTAGAGCCCATGCCAGTTTCTGTTTTTTTTCTTCTTATTTTAGAGTTTCACAGAAAAGGAATACCAAACAGAGTCCAGACGGAATAAAACTTTCGTGATAATTTTTCTTGGACCAGAAGACACCCAGGAGACTTGGAGTGCAAGTCAGAAGAGACGCGAGGCGGCCACAAGGGTGGAGGGCGCGCCCCCAACCTTGTGGGCCCCTCGGTGACCTCCTGGCCTAGATCTTCCTCCTATAAATACTTTTATACCCCAAAAACATCCAGGGGAGCCACGAAACCACTTTTTCACTGCCGCAACCTTCTGTACCTGTGAGATCCCATCTTGGGGCCTTTTCTGGCATCCTGCCGGAGGGGGAATCGATCATGGTGGGCTTCTACACCAAAACCATTGCCTCTCCAATGGAGCGTGAGTAGTTTACCATAGACCTACGGGTCCATAGTTAGTAGCTTGATGGCTTCTTTTCTCTCTTTGATTCGCAATACAAAGTTCTCCTCGATGTTCTTGGAGATCTATTTGATGTAATACTCTTTTGCGGTGTGTTGCTGAGATCCGATGAATTGTGGATTTATGATCAACTTATCCATGAATATTTTTTGATTCTCCTCTGAATTCTTTTATGCATGATTTGATATCTTTGCAATTCTCTTTGAACTATCTAATTGGTTTGGCCAACTAGATTGGTTTTTCTTGCAATGGAAGGAGTGCTTAGCTTTGGGTTCAATCTTGAGGCGCTCGATCCTAGTGACAGAAGGGGAACCGACATGTATTGTATTGTTGCCATCGAGGATAAAAAGATGGGTTTTCATCATATTGCTTGGATTAATTCCTCTACATCATGTCATCTTGCTTAAGGCGTTACTCTGCTCTTTATGAACTTAATACTTTAGATGCATGTTGGATAGCGGTCGGTGTGTGGAGTAATCTATACCACTATATAGTGTGGGAAATAACGGTGAATGTAGGCTATCCGATCTGCACATCCAATGGCCAGGATGTGGCAAATCCCTACAATGTGAGCCGTTGATTTTGGCATCTAACGGCTGAAAATCGTTTCACCTATTTCGCTCTCCCAGCGTGCTCGCCTTCCTTCTGGCTCTACAGCCTCTCCTCCTCGCCCACTAGCCACCGCCATTTCTTCTTCCATGGCATCATTGTCATCCAGCCTCGCCTGAATAAATCAACCATAATGACACATATGCTTCACTACCTCTGGATCTTTTGACTGCGTTACCTTGCTTTGTTGCCAAGCTTTACTCCCCATTGCTATTGCACGAGCAAAATTTAACACTGGTCGGCCGCCCGCTTGCCCACAGCATGCACATCTCCCGTCTTCTCATCAGCCAAAGGCCAAATCCATGTTAGCCGGCAGGTGGCCGGAGACGGCGTCCTGGGAGGCCCAGTCCTTTGAACGGTGGCCAGGTCACATCGACATAGTGATAGGAGGATGTGGTAGAGAAGATGTGAAGAACATGTGCTAAGATCTAAATATACAGAACGAGAGACGAGAAGCAGCGAGGACAGAAGAAGAAATGGGAGGCTTCGAGAGATGCATAGAAGAAGACCAGGGCGCTCATGGGCCTGCTCGGATGGGCAAGTGGGCCATAATGGAATTGCTTCTTCCAAAAATCATGACGTGCTACAATATTGACGTGAATGAATGCTCACGGACCCATCTCACGCCTCTAATAAAAAAATACGATAGGCTAACTTACAGCCTCAGAAAACGTGAAATAATTAACTTGAATATATAAAATGTAACATAATTGGAACCAATCTCTGGTTGGATGGTTAGAGTAACTGTGGTATCGCTAGCCCACCAGGGTTCAAATCCTGGTGCTCGCATATATTCCTTGATTTATTTTAGGATTTCTGGCGATGCGTATTCAGTGGGAGGAGATGTTTCCGTCGACGACGAGGTGCCTACGGTGACTTCATAATTTTTAAGATGATATGCCGGCTCAGTCTTTTGGAGGTGCTCATAGGGGTAGGGTGTGCGTGTATGCGTTCATAGGGGTGAGTATATGCGCGTATATATGAGCATTTGCGTCTGTACTATGTTAAAAAAACATAATTGAAACACATGACATACCTTTTTTCTTTTTTCTTTTATGAAAATGACATAATTGTTTTCACAATATACACTAAAAAAGGAAAGTGAAACGTAAGAATGTCTATATAAGCGGACATGGAGTTTTGGCTCTAGAGAGCATATGCTCCAGAAATTTAAAATAAATATTAAATAAAATTTAAAAATTATGGATTTTTTAAATGTCCATGTTAGTGTGAAAAGTGTGCTTGCCAATTTTCTTGCGAAACGGGTTGGCAGTGCTTCGTCGGTGAAGAAAACAAAATTAAGTGTGACATTTGAAGGTGATATTTGTCGTTTGACTTATTTTTTTACACATGCAAAATACACACCCCGTAAAATTTACAGATAGAATTTGTGTGTGACAATGGATACATCTATTTTTTTAAATGTTTTTGACCTTTGCAAAATACAATTTTGGCGCACATGAGGTTATACTCCCTAGAGCCAAAAGCAATATCCGTATATAAGCAAACATAATATTTTTAATCAATTGTTACATAATTTTTTATATGGTGATACATGTCTTATTTATATAGTAAACATCATAGTACAAGCTACGTAAACATGGACCTGGGAGAATTGAAATAACAACTGAGCACCAGCCTTTGCACAAAGTAGTACATCAAGGCCAAAGAAATCTCTAAACTTGACATGAATGCTCGTCACCTGTCTCTGGCACCAACACAACAACCACAAAGGAAAAAATGATGGATCACCTCCTCACCTGAACTCAATGCGGCTCCATCGCTAATGCAGTTTTGCGGACCCACAAGGTGTCTCACCAAAGATGGAACCATTCCCGTTGAACGAATCAGATCGAGGCAACACCACGGACACACCATGGAACTCGAAATCTGGCACGCCCGCACGACTAACATGTCGAAGGAGGAAACCACACCTCCCATCCACGAACCATATACCCAGCACACGATCCACCATCTTCCAGATGCCGTTGATGCATACCACAATCTGCATTCGCTCCCAGACTACCTCCAAAGCTCCACGTCGGTGTTGGAGCAAACGCCAACGCAACGGCGGAGCCCGAGGACACAAGTCCACCATGAATATGTTGCATCCTTGCTTGACAGACTGGTTTCCAAATCCATCCCCAACCATAGTGCCAATCGCCTGTTCAGAGAAGGATCTGAAGGATCTTTATTAAACGCCGCCTTCGCCGTCGTCGAAGCCAAGATGATGGTTCACTTAAAAAAGAAGCTACTTTGACCTAAAACTATCCACACACGTGTCCAGCGACCCCCTCACCACGATGACCGAGGTCGTCAGTGGATGGGAGCCACCGGAGGACGGCGGTGGAGCAACTCTCCTGACAAGAGGCGCTCGTGAGATCGCCTTTCTCCTTCAAGAGGAACAAAAAAAACATAACACGTCACATAACATGAATCGTTAACATGCATGCTATGAACGTGCAAAGCACGTGCAACTTACTAGTAGTAGTAGATGCAGAACCGTTTCGGTCTACTTGACACGAACGTAATGCCTATGTGCATGATCATTGCCTTAGATATCTTCACAACTTTGCGCTTTTCTATCAATTGCTCGGCAGTAATTCGTTCACCCACCGTAATAATTTCTATCTCGAGAGAAGCCTCTAGTGAAACCTATGGCCCCCGGGTCTATTTTCCATCATACAAGTTTCCGATCTACAATTCTAGTTTCCTATTTACTTTATTTTGCAATCTTTACTTTCCGTTCCATAAACCAAAAATACCATAAATATTACATTACCGTTTATCCATCTCTATCAGATCTCACTTTGCAAATAATCATGAAGGGATTGAGAACCCCTTTGTCGCGTTGGTTGCAAGTTGGTGTTTGTTTGCGCAGGTATTCGGTGGCTTGTTGCGTTGTCTCCTACTGGATTGATACCTTGGTCCTCAAAACTGAGGGAAATACTTACGCTACTTTGCTGCATCACCCTTTCCTCTTCAAGGGAAAAACCAGCGCAAGCTCAAGAGGTTGAAAGAAGGATTTCGGGCGCCGTTGCTGGGGAGATCTACGCCAAGCCAAGACATACCAAGTACCCATCATAAACACTCATCCCTCGCATTACATTATTTGCCATTCGTCTCTCATTTTCCTCTCCCCCACTTCTAAAACAATTTTCGAAAAGATTTGCCTTTTCTTAACCCTCTCCCGTTCGTCTTCTTCGCTTTCTTTTTGTGTGCTTGTGTGTTGGATTGCTTGCTTTGTCACAATGGCTCAAGATAATACCAAATTGTGTGACTTTTCCAATATCAACAACAATGATTCTAGTAGTACTCCGATTGCTCTCGATGCTAATGCGGAATCTTGTGAAATTAATACTGCTTTGTTGAATCTTGTTATGAAAGATCAATTTTCCGGCCTTCCCAATGAAGACGCCGCGTCCCATCTTAATAATTTCGTTGATTTGTGTGACATGCAAAAGAAAAAAGATGTGGATAATGATATTGTTGAGTTGAAGCTATTTCCGTTTTCGCATAGGGATCGCGCTAAAACTTGGTTTTCATCTTTGCCTAAAAATAGTATTGATTCATGGAACAAGTGTAAAGATGCTTTTATTTCCAAGTATTTTCCTCCCACTAAAATCATCTCCCTTAGGAACGATATTATGAATTTCAAGCAACTTGATCATGAACATGTTGCATAATCTTGGGAGAGGATAAAATTGATGATTAGAAATTTCCCTACTCATGGTTTGAATTTGTGGATGATTATACAAAAAAATTATGCCGGATTGAATTTTGCTTCTAGAAATCTTTTAGATTCGGCCGTCGGAGGCACTTTTATGAAAATTACTTTAGGAGAAGCCACTAAACTCCTAGACAATATTATGGTTAATTTTCTCAATGGCATACCGAAAGATCTTCCACTAGTAAAAAAGTGCATATGATTGAAGAAATAAATGTTTTGAGTGGAAAGATGGATGAACTTGTGAAATTGTTTGCTAATAAGAGTGCTCCCATTGATCCTAATGATATGCCTTTGTCTACTTTGGTTGAAAACAATAAGGAATCTATGGATGTGAATTTTGTTGGTAGGAACAATTTTGGTAATAACGCGTTTAAAGGTAATTTTAATCCTAGGCCATTTCCTAGTAATTCCTCTAATAATTATGGTAATTCCTACAACAATTCTAATGGAAATTATAATAAGATGCCCTCTGAATTTGAGAATAGTGTTAAATAATTTATTAGTTCGCAAAAAAAATTCAATGCTTTGATTGAAGAGAAACGTCTTAAGATTGATGATTTGGCTAGGAACATGGATAGACTTTCTCTTGATGTTGATTCTTTGAAGCCTAGATCTATCCCACCTAAGCATGATGTCAATGAGTCTCTCAAATCCATGAGAATTTCCATTGATGAGTGCAAAGAAAGAACCACTAAGATGTGTGCTAAGAAAGATTGGTTTATAAAAGCGTGTTCTTCTAGTTTCCGTGAAAATAATGATGAAGATCTTAAAGTGATTGATGTGACTCCTATTGAATCTTTGTTTTCCAATGTAAATCTTGATAAATATGGGACTGGAGATGAGTCAACTTTAGTTAGAAGGCGTCCCAGTGATTCAGATTTTTTAGATCTTGATGCAAAAATTGATAAAAGTGGGATTGGAGAGGTCAAAACTTTAAGTAGCAATGAACCCACTCCTTTGGATTTCAAGGAATTTAATTATGATAATTGTTGTTTAGTTGATTGTATTTCCTTGTTGCAATCCATGTTGAAATCTCCTCATGCATATAATCAAAACAAAACTTTTACTAAACATATCGTTGATGCTATGATGCAATCTTTTGAAGAAAAGCTTGAATTGGAAGTTTCTATCCCTAGAAAACTCTATGATGAGTGGGAACCTACTATTAAAATCAAGATTAAAGATTATGAATGCTATGCTTTGTGTGATGTGGGTGCTAGTGTTTCCACGATTCCGAAAACTTTGTGTGATGTGTTAGGTTTCCGTGAATTTGATGATTGTTCCTTAAATTTGCATCTTGTGGATTCCACTATTAAGAAACCTATGGGAAGGATTACTGATGTTATTATTGTTGCAAATAGGAATTATATGCCCTTAGATTTCATTGCTCTTGATATAGATTGCAATCATACATGTCCTATTATTCTTGGTAGACCTTTCCTTAGAACGATTGGTGCAATTATTGATATGAAAGAAGGAAACATCAGATTTGAATTTCCGTTAAGGAAAGGCATGGAACACTTTCCTAGAAAGAAAATTAAATTGCCTTATGAATCTATTATGAGAGCCACGTATGGATTGCATGCCAAAGATGATAACACTTAGATCTATTTGTGTTTTTATGCCTAGCTAGGGGCGTTAAACAATAGCGCTTGTTGGGAGGCAACCCAATTTTATTTTTGTTCTTGCTTTTTAGGTCATGTTTAGCAATACATATTTCATCTAGCATCTGGTTAGATGCGGTTTTGTGTTTTAATTAGTGTTTGTGCCAAGTAAGACCTTTGGGATAGCCTACGGTGATAGTTGATTTGATCTTGCTGAAAAACAGAAAATTTTGCGCTCACTAGAGCAATACTAATTTTTAGCTGGATAGTGATTTTTAGTTGATTCTTTTTTCATAATATTAATAGAAACATTATCTAGGACTTCCTAATTCCAGTATTTTTAGAGTTACAGAAGTATTAGAAACTTCCAGATTGCTACGGATTGTTCTGTTTTGACAGATTCTGTTTTTCACGTGTTGTTTGCTTATTTTGATGCATCTATGGCTAGTATAGGGGGTATGAACCATGGAAAAGTTGGAATACAGTAGAAATTACACCAATATAAATAAATAATGAGTTCACAAGAGTACCAAAAGTGGTGATTTATTTTCTTATACTAACGGAGCTTACGAGATTTTCTGTTGAGTTTTGTGTTGTGAAGTTTTCAAGTTTTGGGTAAGGACCTGATGGACTATGGAATAAGGAGTGGAAAGAGACTATGCTTGGGGATTCCCAAGGCACCCCAAGGTAATATTCAAGGATGTCAAAAATACAAAGCTTGGGGATGCCCCGGGAAGGCATTCATCTATCAGTAACTTTACTTGAGGCTATATTTTTATTCACCACATGATATGTGTTTTGCTTGTGATTGGAGTCTTTGCTTTTTAGTTTGCCGAAGTCATCCTTTCTGTACACACCTTTTAGGAGAGACACGCATGAGTCTTGATTTATTATAATACTCTATGTGCTTCACTTATATCTTTTGAGCTAGGCAAAATTGCTCTAGTGCTTCACTTATATCATTTAGAGCACGGCGGTGGTTTTATTTTATAGAAATTGATGAACTCTCGTACTTCACTTATATTATTTTTGAGAGTATTTAGAACAGCATGGTAATTTTCTTTGGTTATAAAATTAGTCCTAATATGATAGGCATCCAAGAAGGATATAATAAAAACTTTCATATAAAGTGCATTGAATACTATGAGAAGTTTGATTCCTTATGATTGTTTTGAGATTTGAAGATGGTGATATTAGAGTCATGCTAGTAAGTAGTTCTGAATTTTAGAAATACCTGTGTTGAGGTTTGTGAGTCCCGTAGCATACATGTATGATGAACCGTTATGTAACGAAGTTGGAGCATGAGATGTTTTTTGGTTGTCTTCCTTATGAGTGGTGGTCGGGGACGAGCGATGGTCTTTTCCTACCAATCTATCCCCCTAGGAGCATGCGCGTAGTACTTTGTTTTGATGACTAATAGATTTTTGGAATAAGTATGTGAGTTCTTTATGACTAATGTTGAGTCCATGGATTATACACACTCTCACCTTTCCGCCAATGCTAGCCTCTCTAGTACCGCGCAACTTTAGCCGGTACCATAAACACACCACATATCCTTCCTCAAAAAAGCCACCATACCTACCTATTATGGCATTTCCATAGCCATTCCGAGATATATTTCCATGCAACTTTCCACCGTTTCGTTTATGGCACGTTCCATCATTGTCATATTGCTTTGCATGATCATGTAGTTGACATCGTATTTGTGGCAAAGCCACCGTTCATAACTTTTTTTACACATGACACTCTTGATTCATTGCACATCCTGGTACACCGCCAGAGGCATTCACATAGAGTCATATTTTTGTTCTAGCATCGAGTTGTAATTTTCGAGTTGTAAGTAAATAGAAGAGTGATGATTTTCCTTATTAGAGCATTGTCCCATGTGAGGAAATAAAAAGAGAAAGAAAGGCCAAAAAAGAGAAGGCCAAAAAAAGAGAAAAGAAAAAAAAGAAGAGAAAAGAAAAAAAATGAGAGAAAAAGAGAGAAGGGACAATGTTACTATCCTTTTTGCCACACTTGTGCTTCAAAGTAGCACCATGATCTTCATGATAGAGAGTCTCCTATGATATCACTTTCATATACTACTGGGAATTTTTCATTATAGAACTTGGCTTGTATATTCCAACGATGGGCTTCCTCAAACGCCCTAGGTCTTCATGAGCAAGCAAGTTGGATGCACACCCACTTAGTTTTCTTTTTTGAGCTTTCATAAACTTATAGCTCTAGTGCATCCGCTGCATGGCAATCCCTACTCACTCACAATGATATCTATTAATGGGCATCTCCATAGCCCGTTGATACACCTAGTTGATGTGAGACTATGTCCTTCTTTTTGTCTTCTCCACAACCACTGTCTATTCCACCTATAGTGCTATGTCCATGGCTCATGCTCATGTATTGCGTGAAAGTTGAAAAGGTTTGAGAACGTCAAAAGTATGAAACAATTGCTTGGCTTGTCATCGGGGTTGTGCATGATTTGAGTTTTCGTGTGAAGAAGATGGAGCATAGCCAGACTATATGATTTTGTAGGGATGAGCTTTCTTTGGCCATGTTATTTTGAGAAGACATAATTATTTTGTTAGTATGCTTGGAGTATTATTTTTTATCTCAATATTGAAATTTTGTTTTGAATCTTACGGATCTGAACATTCATGCTACAATAAAGAGAATTACATGGATAAATATGTTGGGTAGCATTCCACATCAAAATTTTTGTTTTTACCATTTACCTACTCGAGGATGAGCAGGAATTAAGCTTGGGGATGCTTGATATGTCTCCAACATATCTATAATTTTTTATTGTTCCATGCTATTATATTATTTGTTTTGGATTTTATATATGCATTAAACTGCTATTTTATATGATTTTTGGGACTAACCTATTAACCTAGAGCCCAGTGCCAGTTTCTGTTTTTTTCCTTGTTTTAGAGTTTTGCAGAAAAGGAATACCAAATGGAGTCCAAACAGAATAAAACTTTCGCAATGATTTTTCTTGGACCAGAAGACACCCAGGAGACTTGGAGTGCAAGTCAGAAGAACCGCAAGGCGGCCACAAGGGTGGAGGGCGCGCCTAGGGGGTGGGGCTCCCCCCAACCTTGTGGGCTCCTTGGCGACCTCCTGGCCTAGATCTTCCTCCTATATATACTCTTATACCCCAAAAACATCCAGGGGAGCCACGAAACCACTTTTCCACCGCCGCAACCTTTTGTACCCGTGAGATCCCATCTTGGGCCTTTTCCGGCATCCTGCCGGAGGGGGAATCTATCACGGAGGGCTTCAACATCAACACCATCACCTCTCCGATGAAGCGTGAGTAGTTTACCACAGACCTACGGGTCCATAGTTAGTAGCTTGATGGCTTCTTCTCTCTCTTTGATTCTCAATACAAAGTTCTCCTCGATGTTCTTGGAGATCTATTCGATGTAATACTCTTTTGCGGTGTGTCGGTGTCAAAACCGGCGGATCTCGGGTAGGGGGTCCCAAACTGTGCGTCTAAGGCGGATGGTAACAGGAGGCAAGGGACACAATGTTTACCCAAGTTCGGGCCCTCGCGATGGAGGTAATACCCTACTTCCTGATTGATTGATCTTGATGATATGAGTAGTACAAGAGTTGATCTACCACGAGATCGTAGAGGCTAAACCCTAGAAGCTAGCCTATGGTATGATTGTTGTTGTCCTACGGACTAAACCCTCTAGTTTATATAGACACCGGAGGGGGCTAGGGTTACACAGAGTCGGTTACAAATAGGAGGAGATCTACATATCCGTATCGCCAAGCTTGCCTTCCACGCCAAGGAGAGTCCCATCCGGACACGAGACGAAGTCTTCAATCTTGTATCTTCATAGTCCAACAGTCCGGACAAAGGATATAGTCTGGCTATCCGGACACCCCCTAATCCAGGACTCCCTTAGTAGCCCCTGAACCAGGCTTCAATGACAACGAGTCCGGCGCGCAGATTGTCTTCGGCATTGCAAGGAGGGTTCTTCTCCAAATTCCGAATACCTGTTAAATAGTGTCCGACTTCTCATAAATGTTGCGCTTCTCGGCTTCCGCGTCCAATAATGGCCATCTTCCACGTGTCGAACGAATGCGAGTAGCCAGGGCGTTTTTACATTTACCACCCTGGCCGCATGAACAAACTGTCTATTTAAAGAGACGGGGATTCTCATATCCAAATCACACCATCCTCTCTCGGCGAGCATTCATTGGAGCGCGCCCAAAAAATCCATTCCAACATGGCCGACCAGTGCAGCTCCTCATCTCGCTCCTGTAGCCCTAAGCCCGGAGATTGGAAGAAGTGTTCCGTCCCGCACTGTCAACTAGTGGAGCTACAGACCCAGGGATTTCTCCCTCCAGCATACATGGTCCCTGTTCGAGCCGGGCTTGCCACCTACAATGGCGGAGAGCAGGCGGAGAGCTTTCCAAACCCCTCCAAGGGGGAGCGGGTATGCCTTGTTCCTTATTTAGTAAGGGGGGTCAGATTTCCCATTCATCCGTTCCTCCGAGGGCTCCTGGAGTTTTACGGCCTCCAGTTGCATAATTTCACCCCTGCCTCCATTTTACACATCGCTGGTTATGTAGCCCTTTGCGAGCTATTTCTGGGCTGTGAAGCTCACTTCGCGTTGTGGAAGAAGCTATTCTGCCTTGTGCCTCGTACTCAGATGGGATCAATATATCAAGTGGGTGGGGCCGAAATATGGCGCATCGCCGGGACCGGATACCTATCCGGTACCCTGAAGAAGACGTCCGAAGACTGGCCTTCAGAGTGGTTTTATATGGAGGACGTCCCCCTCCCGGATCCTATTCGGATCGGCCTTCCTGAGTTTGATAACGCCCCTTTAAAGAAGCACCTAAGCTGGCGACCACGGAGCCCTCAGGAGGAAGATGACAGAGACGTTTTTTACATGATGGGCCGGATAAAGGTGTTGGCTCAATCAGGACTGACCATAACCGAGGTTATGTCAATATGCATTATGCGGGGGGTGGAGCCACTTTAATATCGAGGCCACCCCATGTGGGACTTCAACGGGGAAGATGATGCCACCCGCTGTGGTCGTAAGGGGCCGGACTCCATTGCCGCTCTAGCAAAAATTCTGGCCGGTTTGTACAAGGGAGAGGAAGAGAAGTTCATCCGCATCAAGCCACGGGACGGATTCTCCATATACAACCCTTCGAGCTGGGTAATCCGCCACTTTTTATACCCTTCCTTTCCTCATTTTTGCAACAAATATCTTACTTTGCCTGTTCACCGCAGGAGCTGCGTAAGGCAGTAAGGGAGATCAACAGCCCACCTCCACAACCAGAGGATCCTAAATGGTCCCTCGACCCCGGCCTCCAAGAGGATCCGGTCATATTCGTGGAGCTGATTGACAGGATATTTTATCAATTAAGCCGCGATGAGGCCATGGTGGCTATTATAGCTGACTATCCGGGTCTACTCCCTGCCTCACAGGTAAGTGAGACCAGAGTCCCAACCTTTGAGAAGTATCCCTTTTTACGCACTTCACCTACCGTATCTATACGGTGCTCTACAGGGAAGGTCCTCGGGACACCATGCTGAGCCCGTGGTGAATCGCCAACGAGGGGCGCCGAAGCCGGGCAGGCCGAAAAGGAAGGCGGTCCGGACGGAGACGCCGGCGCAGAGGTATTTTACAAAACCTCACTCCGTGATTATCATATTTTAAAACGCACTAATACCCATGTTTCGACGAAGGAAAAGCGCTCGCCAGACTATATCCGGAGAGATCGCCGATCACGCCTCTACTAGCCGGGCTCCGGGGCCGGACACAGAGGCGGAAGTTAACACGGGGCACCTGCCAGATGCTCCTCCGACAGAGGATGCGGTTAAAATATCCGCCACAAATTTTGAAGTGGAGAGCGCCATGAATCACAGGCGTCGCCGGGCCGTAGTTCGCGACGCTTGTTTCTCCCAAGAGGCTTTTGATGCCTTCAACTCAAGAGACGCGTACATCCGTGCTGCTCAAAATGGTCTTGCCAGAGCCACGGATCAGTATGTAAAGGATATACGGGTAAGAAAATTTGATGATTATGTATAGCAGTAGCCCCTAAGACTTGAAACAGTTGGCACAACTGATTTAAGGATCATTATTTGTGCAGGTTCTTACAAAGAAGAATACCCAATTGTCTCAAGAGCATGAAGAGTGCAAGGC
This sequence comes from Aegilops longissima, assembly GCA_021605205.1. Taxonomy (NCBI): domain Eukaryota; kingdom Viridiplantae; phylum Streptophyta; class Magnoliopsida; order Poales; family Poaceae; genus Aegilops; species Aegilops longissima. Next base: position 382,008,608 of record CM038678.1, on the reverse strand, counting down.
CCAGCTACGGGCCGTAGTTTCCGCATTGAAGGAGTCCAAGAAGGCCTCCTTTGGTAACACTTGTTTCAAAGAATGATAGGTACCATATAGAGTGCGGCATGCCTGCAAATCTGAGAATGACTATTGCAGATGACTCCGGAGTGAATCCGGATGAGCAACATGCCATACGGCAGCAAAAGGCTGGTGAGCGCGTACATACGCGCGTCCTTCAGGAGAAAAAATAATATCCAAGACGCCAATACCCAGCTGAGTGTGGAACTAAAGGATGTTCGCGCTCAGCTGTCGGACTCCGTTAAGGAGAATAAGCGGCTTCAATGCGGCATTTTCAGTAGGTGCTTGAAGGAACTTTAAAAAGAGTTCGGCGAAGAAGCCAGTTAACAGAGTTATGTCTGCAGGCATGCTGACGGGTCGTCCCGCGGAGGAGATGCCCGGGTCTGCGGGTGATCTTCTACCGGAGCTCTCACAACTGCACAAACAAGTTCGGCAGGTGATGCAAGGTATTGCCCAGGCCTTGTGGCCATCCGTCTCCCTGCCCGAAGGCGTTGTAGAGCTTGCGGAGAAGCTCAAGGGAGCGCGGCGGCGCTTCCAATTATGGAAGATATCAGCATGTCATCAAGGTGCCAGGGAAGCCTGGGCCATGGTGAAGACGCGGTATACCAAGGCTGACCCAAACAACATGGTCGAGGTCGGACCTGTGGGGCCCGATGGGAAAGAGATCCCCGTCAGTTTGGTGTATCACCAAGTAGAATTAGCCACCAAGTATTCCCAACAGGATTGTAGGCTAGACAGCCTGTTGGATGGTATAGAAGAATAGTTTAATCAGTCTAAGTGACTATGTAATTTAAATGACATGTAGAATGTCTCTAGCCGGATTGTAAATCATTTGTCATGGCGGACCTTTTCGCTTCGACCTCTGGACCCGATAGTCCGGAGTGTATCCGAATACCCGCTCAGTTATGTAAAAACTGGGGTATGCGTGGAGACCAGGCGTAGGGGTCATAAGTGCTTGAACAGACAAGTACCCAACTAGTTATGTTATATTACATGGGTAGTAAGAAACATCTTCCAGGGAGAATAGTTCCGTTAAGGGTTCTGTCGGTGTCAAAACCGGCGGATCTCGGGTAGGGGGTCCCGAACTGTGCGTCTAGGCGGATGGTAACAGGAGACAAGGGACACGATGTTTACCTGTGTTCGGGCCCTCTTGATGGAGGTAAAACCCTACGCCCCGCTTGATTGATATTGATATTGTGGATGTTTACAAGAGTGGATCTACCACGAGATCAAGGAGGCTAAACCCTAGAAGCTAGCCTATGATATGATTGTAAGGGTTGTTGTGATTGTTGTCCCACGGACTAAAGCCATCCGGTTTATATAGACACCGGAGAGGGCTAGGGTTACATAGAGTCGGTTACAATGGTAGGAGATCTACATATCCGTATCGCCAAGCTTGCCTTCCACGCCAAGGAAAGTCCCATCCGGACACGGGTGAAGTCTTCAATCTTGTATCTTCATAGTCTTGGAGCCCGGTCGATGATGATAGTCCGCAAATGATAGTTCGGCTGATGATGGTAGTCCGCTATCCGGACACCCCTAATCCAGACTCCTCAAGAGCCCTGAACCAGGCTTCAATGACGATAAGTCCGGCATGTATATTGCTTGGCATTGCAAGCGGGTTCCTCCTCCAAATGATAGAAGATTGGGAACACCAGGATAGTGTCCGGCTCTGCAAAATAAATTCCACATTCCATCGTAGAGAGAATAATAATATATACACAAGTTCAAACTGCTGACGTTTTCCGTGGCATGACGTCACACCACTACCAAGTCATTACTCGAATTGTTTTTACTTTACCACCTCGGCGCATTTAGCGAAGCGGTTTCTTGGCACGCCTTGTTGAAGCGTAGATCGTGTTTCCCTTAATCCGGGATTCTCATCAATACGGGCGTGGGTAACCCAACGCGCCATTGATGGTGACGCTTGGGAGGTAAGCGAGTTTTACCAGCCGGTGGGGACGCGTAAGACTTCTCCCGCCCATATAAGGGATAAGGATTCACCTTCTCACCCACGCCTTATTCCTCCTTTGCTTATCCATCTCCAAGACTCGAGCTCCAGCGCCCAAGTTCGCAAGATCTCGTCTCAACCTTCTCCGACCATGTCCGGAGCGGAGGTAAATGGTTGGCCTCCACCGTTAAGGAGGAGCAAATCGCCAAACTGCACGGCGCGGATACCTCTCCAAAGGATATCACAGACCGGCTGCCCGACGAGGGCAGCTCATCCCCACCCCTGTGCCCCATGAGAGGGTTGTCTTTCTTTCCCACTTCCTCCGCGGACTGGGCTTTCCACTTCACCCCTTTGTCCGGGGGCTCATGTTCTACTACGGCCTGGATTTCCATGATCTGGCGCCGAACTTCATCCTCAACATCTCGGTGTTTATCGTCGTGTGCGAGGCCTTCCTCTGCATCCAGCCCCACTTCGGCTTGTGGCTCAAGACCTTCAATGTCAAGCCGAAGGTAGTGAAGGGTATTCAAGCGGAGTGCGGAGGCGCTATGTTGGGCAAGATGCCCAACGTCCTTTGGTTCAAAGGGGCCTTCGTGGAATCCGTCAAGGGGTGGCAATCGGGGTGGTTCTATATCACCGAGCCGTGCGACCCTAAATGGGCGGCGGCCCCCGAGTTTAGATCTGGTATCCCCACGCAGCTCACCTCCTGGAAAGAGAAGGGCTTGCTGTGGGGCAGTTTGAAGGAGCTGACGGGACTCCAAACCTGTATCAAGAAGCTGGTGAAGAAGCTTAGGCTGGTTAACGTGGTCCAAGTCATGCTCGTCCGCCGGATTCTCCCATGCCAAGGGCGGGCACTCAATCTATGGGAGTTCGATCCGGAACAGCACCAGGCGCTGAACAAGCTCTTCGACACAACGTACAAAGGTGCCTGGAAGGTGATGTTCAAGGGCGCCGAAGCCCCCGCATCCGCGGCTGAAGATCGCGGATTTAGCTCGCAGCGCCAGGCTGACGAGGTAAGTGATTCTACCCCTTTAAGGGACACTTGTTTTTCATAGTTTGACTCTATGCGGGTTTTAATTTCCCCTTTTCCTTTGACAGACTGGATGAAGAAGGCGGAGCAGATTACCGTCCGGCCCTATGCCGAAAATCCAGAGACGCCGTCTAGCGAGGCTGCTGTTCCGCACCGCACGTGGTGCGGAGAAGAAGGCCAAGAAGGAGGCCACGGGTGCTCGAAGAGTGCCCGTTTTGTGTCCGACGACTGGGCTGACTCTCCCGAAAATGAGGAGGAGGAAGAGGACTCTCTCTCGGAGGAGGAGAGAGGAAGAGGAAGGCTTCCCCAACAGGGGAGGCCGGAGGGTCCAAGAGGGAAGGACTATTCCCGGACAGCTCTGCCAACATCAACGTTGGCGGAAGAATGGCCTTCAAGGGCCAGCCTCGGCGAGATCGTAAGTATCCGGATTCCTGAATGATTTATAATTTCTTTTCTGCGCCACATAGTGCCATTCTAATGCCGCATGCTGCCTCGTAGTCCGCCAGTGATGATCTCCCGCTTCATCGAAGCGGGTCGCTGGCTTCGCCGGATGTAGACTCCATCCCGACCGCCTCCACCTCGCGACGCTTGAAGACGCCGAGGTGGGATCCGAAGGGACCCATCGGGAGGCTCGAGGCGCCACAAGGCGCCTCCGGACTTTGGCGCGGACTCCTAGCAGAACCCGCAGTGGTTCCGGAGTCCGGCAGGCGGCCCCTTCGATCGAAGGGCAAGACTGTGACGCCGGCGGCTTCCGGCCAACCGGAGGCACCGGGTAATTTGTTGGAGGCGCTGCAGAGCGCTTCCATCGAGGAAGAACACCGCACTATTATGAGTGTGGTGATTCAGAAGGTGCAGCTCGCCAAAGGCGGGCTGACCGAAGCCTGCAATAGCCTTCTATCAGGCTTTGAGGTAAGAAGTTAAAAATATGCAATGTAATACCGCATAGACAGTAGCCCCTGATGCTCGGTTCGGTGTTCGGGAAAAGCCGGACTGAGGATCTTAAAAAAAAGATATACGCAGGGTTGCTAAGAAATTATGTCAATATGGGTTGCAGGCTGCGCTGCTGACCTCTGCCGCACTTACTGCGGAGGTCGGTGCATTGAAGCAGGAGCTCGAGCGGTCCGGGCAAGAGCTCGGCCGCGCCAGAAGCAGCTCAAGACAAAGGAGGTGAGTAACACCACTTTGAATTTGTACCATGAGAAAAGGATTTAGGTTGCAAAAAAATAACAAGGATAACATGGGTACTGCAGGGCCACGAACGAGGTGGCAACCTCAAGGAGGCCGTGTCTGTGTCGAACGCAATGCGGCCATGGAACGGGCAGAGCGAGAAAAGCAAGGGGCGGGTGGCGGTGGTTCAGCAAGAGCTCCTGTGCTCTCATGGAAAAGCATGAGAGTTTGGAGCGTGACTCAAAGACTCGAGAGTCCGAGCTTGCCTCGCTCTCGAAAGTGCTAAAACCGCCAAGGCCGAGGCCCATAAGTCCCTTCAGGAGGTTGAATTGATGAAGAAGATAGCGGCGGGTAAGGCATTTTCATGCAAAGCAAGCATGTGAATGTAAATTACGTGTTACTTACCCGGATTCGAGCTCTCGTAGGCGTTTGCAGATCTGCCTCGCAGCGTGTCTCGATGCCGCCGCATTCTACCGAGACGAGGAGGGATCTCAACGGAGAAGGTCTTCGGTCTCAAGATCTTTGAGGCCGCCATCCGGTGCCCCTAGCGACCAGTCAAGCAGCTGGTCGAGCTTCACAAGGTGGCCGAGCAGGCCATGAAGGGCCTCATAGTCCGGTTGTGGCTCGAGAGGCCATGCCAGGAGCTACTTCGCCTCGCGGCGACGGCTGGTGGATGCGTGCCTCGGGTGGAGGTTATCAAGCGCCCGCCTGTATTGAAGGTGCTCGTCGGGCCCTTGCCCACGCAAAGGTGCATTGGGGCAAGCTGGATGCGGAGAAGCTAATCATCGACGCGCCACCAGTGGCAAGGAGCATCGACGCCCAAATTTATTATAAGGCTGTCTCAAGGGTGCCCGCAAGATTGCGGATGAGTGCCCGAGTGGATGTAATTATTGAGTGAATTCGCAATGTGTTATCCTGCACTGAAAACTTTGTTCATATGCGCTAAGCAACGCTTGTTTAATTTAAAATATTACCTTCATGCGGCCGCTTATTAAATCTGAGAGATGGCAAGTCGTCGGCTTCAGCCCCCATGCCACGAAAGTGCCGGGTGTTCGGGATAAACTTGAGCACTCTTGTTCCCATTTTGGGTCCATCTAGGAGGCGCCAACACAACGAACAAGGCAACCAGACTTATAGTGCTTGAACACTCTCACTTAGCCATAGAATTCTATAATTTTAAATTTCGGCGAAGCCCCTAGTATTCGGAAGACCGAATTGGGGCGCTATCCACGCCTTCATCGGACATAATCCGGAACTTCGCTCGAAGCGGCGTAGGTCTTTAAGGACCCGAAAGGACCTCTCGAACAGCGACCAGTCTCTCGCCTTATCGTGCCGGTCAGTTTTAGCTTTCTCCACTGAGGCGTTAACCTGCTCAACCGGGCGCAATCGCAGTGGTTCTCCAAGGCTACCTTAGCCGATAGAACGGAACGTAAGGTGCCGAACATGGAGCCGGGCAAACCCAACTATTGACCCAAGGCAGGATTCGAGCTGATTCATATAATGCTATAAGTTCGGGTGCCGACTTGTGAAAGTGTCGGACTTTATCACACCATAAAGCGGAGGACATAAGCCCTCGTGTATTTGGCGTACCAAGATGCAGGTGCAACATGTCGTAAATGATATATATATATATATATATATATATATATATATATATATATATATATATATATATATATATATATATATATATATATATATATATATATATGTATATAAAGTAATGCAATTATAGGCAAAAAGTGCTGTATTTTATTCGAGAAGATATGTTATCAGTGCGGAATGATACAAATAGTGCGGAAAGCAAGGGATTGGACGAATTAAAGGCGTCTCCCTCCAGGGGTAGGCCGCGGAATGTTGTATTTTAACAAAATTAATGCTCGTGATGGAGACCACCTGAGTGTTCGTCGCGGCCTTTGCCCTTCCCTGGCTGTTGCATCATGAGTTCGGCAGGTTCGCCGCCGGACTGAGTTCTGTATAAAAAAGAGAAAAATAAAAAGAAAAAGAGCGACACACTTGGGAGCCCCTGGTGTGGTCGAACCGCACTTTGGGTCTGTGGTGATTGTGCCCTTCCCCCTATGCCCATGGTATCTCCAGGGCGTAATTATGTACGCGGAGAGTTTGTCTTGCAATTTTGCGAGGGCTGGGGTTAGCCGATTACTACGCCTGCACGGAACGTGCTGTGGTCTTGGTTGATGTTGCTCCGGGCACGTTTGGTCGTGTCCGGTCGTTTAACGGCCGGACTCGAGAATTGCCTTAAAAGGTTGTTCTGTACTTCTGCCGCGAGAGCCGCTGTATGTTCCTCCGTCCGGAGGGAGCGTTCCGTGTTTCCATTGACCGTGATGACTCTGCGAGGGCCTGGCATCTTCAGCTTAAGGTATGCATAATGCGGCACCGCTGAATTTTGTAAACGCGGTTCGCTCGAGCAGAGCGTGATAGCCGCTGCAGAACGGGACTATGTCGAAGATTAACTCCTCACTTCGAAATTATCCGGGATCCGAAGACCACTTCGCAGTAATCGAGCTCGCATAATTGGCCTCGACACGGTATGACGCCTTTGAAGGTCGTTGTAGGTTTAATCCTTGAAGGGTCTATGCCCATCTTGCGACCGTATCCCGATAAAGCAGGTTCAGGCTCGCCGCCGTCCATCAGGACTCGTGAGGTGAAATCCATCAACGATTGGGTCTAAAACCAACGCGCGAATCTGCCATGGCGGATATTGGTCGGATGGTCTCTTCGATCGAAAGTGACCGGGCAAGAGGACCATGGGTTGAATTTTGGGGCGATCGCTCCATCGCATATACGCCCTTTAGTGCACGCCGCTCCCTCTTGGGAATATGCGTTATGATATCATGTTTACCGTCCAACTTGATGGGGGAATCCCTTTTGTCCTCTGTTGTTCGGCGGCTGGGTCTCTTCCTCGTCATCGCTGTGTAGCCCCCTGTCACCGTTCTCGGCGATTAATTTGCCTGCCTGCTTGAATACCCAACAACCTCTGTTGGTATGGTTAGCTGGCTTTTCGGGGGTTCCATGTATTTGACAAGAGTGGTCGAGTATTCGGTCCAGATTGGACGGGCCCGGAGTGGTTCTTTTGAATGGCTTCTTCCGCTGACGGGTTTGAGCCTCGAATCCGCGTTAACTGCCGATCCTCATTGCTGTCGCCGTTAACGCGGCGTTTGTTTTGTTTCGACGCAACCTGCCATTGCGGTCCTTGATATCCGGACTGCCAGCATTTTTGCCGAGGTTGTTATCGCGAGCGAGCCAGTTATCCTCTCCCGCATGTAAGCGGGTCATGAGGGATGTGAGGGCTGCCATGGATTTCGCTTCTCCCGCCCTAGGTGCCGGGCCAGCCACTCGTCGCAGATGTTATGTTTGAAGGCAGCGAGTGCCTCTGCATCCGGACAATCGACGATTTGATTTTTCTTTGTTAAGAACCGTGTCTGAATTGCCGGCCGATTAAATCGGCTGCTGGATTATGTGGCTTAGGTCATCTGCGTCCGGTGGTCGCACGCACGCGTTCTCGGAAGTTGTCGAGGAATGCGGCTTCCGTGTCTTCCCAAAGATCCAATTGACTCTGCGGGCAGGCTGTTAAGCCAATGCCGAGCTGGTCCTTTAAGCTTGAGCGAGATATTTGATGGCGTGAAGATGCCGCCGGGCCATGTGTATATGGAGGAGATAATCTCAATCCAGACCGCTGGGTCTGTTGTGCCATCGTAGGATTCGATATTAACGGGTTTGAACCCTTCAGGATTTGATGATCCATTACTTCGTCGCTGAAGCATAGTGGGTGTCTTGGCGCTCAGATTGAGCAATATCGCGACGTAGCTCGAGAGAGCGTTGTTCGCTGTGTTCGCCCGGCCGAGTAGTTGTATCCGTGCGACGGTATTCGTGCGTGGGTCATGGGGCGCCCACGTGATCCATAGATAGATCTGGATTGTCTTGCCTTGTCCTCCAATATATCTCGCAAGTCCGCGCGTTCCCGTGGCTTCCGGCTTTTAGAGCGATGCCGGGGTACGGTTTTGGTGGAGGGCTTGCACGCCTCTCTATCGCGGCCACGAGGTGGTCGGTCTGCAGTATTGTGCGCTGGTGATGCTGCCTCCTCTAATCGGGGGAGCAACTTGCGTTTTGGGTAACTTTTGGAGGGGCGTTCGAGTTCATACTCTTCGGCCGCGAGGACCTCGGTCCATCTGTCGGCCAGTAGGTCTTGATCAGCTTGAAGCTGTTGTTGCTTTTTCTTTAGGCTGTTTGTCGTGGCCATTAGCCTGCGTCTAAAACGCTCTTGTTCGACGGGATCCTCAGGCACGACGAATTCATCGTCGCCGAGGCTTGCCTCGTCTCCGGAGGGAGGTAAGTAATTGTCATCCTCGACCTCTTAAATGCCGCCGCCTCTCCCGAGGGCTTGCTTCGCCCCCTCCCGCGCTGGATCGTGCTAGAGGGAGTTGTCTTCGCACTTTACGGGTGTTATTATCTCTGTGCCGGAATCTCCATTCTTGCCGTGGCGGGATTTGATGGCGCCCCGACGCTGGCGCTTGGGCTGTTTCTTTAAGGAATCGGCCTCGCCGCTTCTTCGCCGTCCCCATCTTTTGGGGTGTCCACCATGTATATGTCATATGATGAGGTGGTTTTCGAGTGTCCTGTAGGCACCTGGTTCTTGGTAGTCTCCGCATCGCCGCCCATACCGCCGATGTCTTCGGAGTCGTAGTCGAGCACGTCGGTTAAATCGCCGACGGTGGCTACGAAGTGGGTGGTGGTGGATCTGGATTTCTTCGTCATCCGCGTCCCAACCGCTTCGGCCGTAGTTCGCCAGGGCTCTCCGGATAGCGAGAGATGCTTCAATGAATTTATGATATCGCCGAAGGGCGAGTGCTGAAAGATGTCCGCAGCGGTGAATTCCATGATCGGCGCCCAATCGGATTCGACTGGCAAAGGCGCAAGAGGTTCGGAGTCCGGTAGGGAGTCCGGCACCTCGGAGTCATGGGCTTTACGTGGGACAAGGTAAGTGTTCGGCTCCACCGCCGAGGAATTGCGGCCCCGAGGCGGTGTCCAGCCATCCGCCCTCGATTCGAGCGATCGGCTCCGGACTATGAGTCGGAGCGGATTGTGTGTGACCTCCAAGGGGCTGTCCGGCGCAGAGTTAGGTCATGCCCATCGTGACATGGCTGACGCTTCGGCTGCGGCTCAGATCCATCGAGGATCAAGTCCCCGCGGATATCGGCCGTGAAGTTTAGGCTTCCAAACCTGACCGACGGCCAGGGCGTAGCTTCGATCTGCTCCAGATGGCTAAGGAGTTGGCCGGTCAGCGGCGGCCGCCGAAGACGAAGATCTGTCCGGGAGAAAGGTCTCACCCGGACTGCGTCGTTGTTGATCAAGAGGCCATCAAGCCTATCGGTGACGCATACGCGAGGAACTCTTAATGAAAGCACCAATGTCGGTGTCAAACCGCGGATCTCGGTAGGGGGTCCCGAACTGTACGCCTAGGCGGATGGTAACAGGAGACAAGGGACACGATGTTTACCTGTGTTGGGCCCTCTTGATGGAGGTAAAACCCACGCCCCGCTTGATTGATATTGATATTGTGGATGTTTACAAGAGTGGATCTACCACGAGATCAAGGAGGCTAAACCCTAGAAGCTAGCCTATGATATGATTGTAAGGGTTGTTGTGATTGTTGTCCTACGGACTAAAGCCATCCGTTTATATAGACATCGAGAGGGCTAGGGTTACATAGAGTCGGTTACAATGGTAGGAGATCTACATATCCAGACGCCAAGCTTGCCTTCCACGCCAAGGAAAGTCCCATCCGGACACGGGGTGAAGTCTTCAATCTTGTATCTTCATAGTCTTGGAGTCCGGTCGATGATGATAGTCCGGCAAATGATAGTTCGGCTGATGATGATAGTCCGGCTATCCGGACACCCCCTAATCGAGGACTCCCTCAGGTTCCTTTCCCTGGGTACACATGCCCTAATGTGCATGTTCGAACTGCGAGAAGAGACGCAGGCAAAAAACATCTGGGGACAAGTGGAAAAAATAAAAAGTCATCTTTTATTCACCGACCGAATATTCCCTTAAGAAACACTAGCTTTTGGCTTCACCCAGTCTGAGGTACACATCCGGCTGACCCAGCAGTAACAATCGTAGAGGTGCTCCCCTCATGCCCTAGCCGAATTAACGGGAACGTAAGGCATAAATACAAGAGCCAGGCAACCCAGCTTGGCCAAAACTTAAGTCATATCGATGCATATAATGGCGAAAAAAGGTACATGCTGAAGAATAACACATGTGCGGGGCATGAAGCCCATAAAATAATTAAGCTTCTGTGCAAGAAGCCCCCAGGTATAATGAGTGTGGCTAGCGCATCAAGATTGTGTAGATAAGACACAAATTTGCCTTTTAAGGCCTTGAGGAGAAAGAAGAAAAAAGAGAGAGAAAACAGATAACGTATATGTAAAAAATGGACAGGGGAAGGAGACGAACATAGAGTCCGGCGCTAGGCGTAGAATCTTTGGAGTCTGGCGGCGTTCCATGGGTTTGGCTCAAGTCGGTTATCCGATGCATCCCGCAGACGGTACGCTCCGCTGGTCAGAACTTGGTCGATAATGAAGGGACCCTCCCATTTGGGCTTGAGCTTGTCCTTTGTCTTCTCTGGCAGACGTAGAACTAACTCGCCAACGTTATAAGTTTTGGCCTGTACTTCTCTGCGTTGGTATCTTCGAGCCTGTTGCTGATGGAATGCGGAACGCGCTTTTGCCACGTCACGCTCCTCCTCGAGGGCGTCCAAACTGTCCTACCGATCGAGCTCGGCCTCTCTTTCTTCATACATGCGCACCCGCGGTGAGTCATTAATTATGTCGCAGGGCAGGACCGCCTCTGCGTCGTACACCATAAAGAACGGTGTGTATCCGATAGTGCAATTCGACGTGGTCTGCAGCCCCCAGAGTACGGAGTCGAGCTCCTCTACCCAGTGCGTGTTAGATTCCTTTTAGGACCGCACTAATCTGGGTTTAATGCCACTCATGATAAGACCATTTGCTCGCTCGACTTGACCGTTAGTTTGTGGGTGATATACGGAAGCATAATCGAGCTTGATGCCCATGTTGCTGCACCATACTTTTACTTCGTCGGCAGTGAAGTCCCTGCCGTTGTCAGTGGTGATGTTGTGGGGGATGCCATAACAGTGTACAACCCCGAATATGAAGTCTATCACCGGTCCGGATTCGGCCGTCTTAACAGGTTTGGCTTCTATCCATTTGGTGAATTTATCCACCATGACCAGTAAGTATTTTTCTTATGGGTTCCCCCTTTAAGGGGTCCGACCATGTCCAGCCCCCAGACCGCGAAAGGCCAGGTGATGGGGATTTTTTGTAGGGCAACGGGTGACATATGGCTTTGGTTTGCAAAAAGCTGGCAACCGACGCAGCGTTGGACCAAGTCCTGAGCATCCGCCCGGGCCGTCGACCAATAGAATCCTGTATGGAAGGCCTTACTTACGAGGGCCCGGGCTACGGCGTGGTGGCCACCGAGTACGGCATGGATTTATGCCAGAAGCTTCCGCCCTTCCTCTTCGGAGATGCACCTTTGAAGGACTCCGGTGGTGCTTTTCTTATAAAGCTCTCCCTCGTGGACTTTGTAAGCTTTAGATCGCTGCACAATGCAGCGTGCCTCATTTTGGTCCTCGGGAAGTTCCTGCCTGGTTAGGTAGGCCAGGAATGGTTCAGTCCATTGGGCGATGACGGCCATTATTACGTGGGCTGAAGGTGTTATTTCGGTGGCGGAGCCACCGATTATGCCAGAGTGTTCGGTATCTGGCGTTGTAGCTGGGTCCGGACTGTTGTTGCCGGTGTCCCCTTCCCATACCACGGATGGCTTGAAAAACCTTTCCAAGAATATGTTGGGTGGGACCGTATCGCGTCGCCTGACTGTTTTCCCGAGCCACATGGTGGAATTCGAGCCCCTCGAACCGAGCTGACATCTTGAGGACGGCATTGCGATAAGCCGCCATTTTCGGATCTTTAGCATCTTGAGGTGCGAGGTTCGAGTCCCCATGCACCTCCAGGCGTTGAATGCCCATGGAAACTGCCATCCGGAGACCATGTAACAGGGCCTCGTATTCGGCTGCATTGTTGGAGTCTGTGTACAGTATTTGGAGTACATATTGGACTATATCTCCGGTGGGGACGCGTAACGACGCCAATTTCTGCATCGCCAGCATTTTAGAGCCGTCGAAGCGCATAATCCAATTGAGTATGCGCTGCACTCTTTAGGGAGTTCGCTTCATCCATTCGGCACAAAATTGGCCAATACCGCGATTTAATAGCTCACGAGGTTTATATGTTATGTCGAATGGGAGGAGCTCAATGGCCCATTTGGCAATCCGCATGTGGCATCGCGGTTGTTTATTATGTCGCTGAGTGGCACTTCGGAGGCCATCGTAATTGAACACTCTTGAAAGTAGTGTCGTAGTTTCCGGATGCTATGAATACCGTGACACGCTATCTTTTGATAATGCGGTACCGTGATTTGCATGGAGTGAGGACAGTGGATACATAATATACCGCTTTTGAAGGGGAATTTATGTCCGTCCACTTTCGCTCGACGACGAGCACCGCGCTTACGACTTGATGAGTCGCCGCTATATATAGCAGCATTGGTTCGCCGATGTTTGGCGCGGCCAGGATTGGGTTGGTGGCCAGTATGGCTTTTATTTCTTCCAATCCGCCGTGGCAGCATCTCGTCCACTGGCGTTCGATACCAAGAAGGCGATAAAGGGTAGTGCCTTTTCTCCTAATCGGAGATAAAGCGGCTTAAGGCCGCAACGCATCCGAGCTAATTTCTGGATTTGCTTGAGGTCTGCTGGGATGGCCAACCGTGATGTGGCTCGGATTTTGGCCGGATTTGCTTCAATTCCTCTACTGGAGACGATGAAACCCAGGAGCTTTCCGGCGGGCACGCCGAAAACGCATTTTTCCGGATTGAGCTTGATGTCGTATGTTTGGAGGTTGTCGAACGTGAGCCTCAAGTCATCTATTAAAGAGTCGACGTGTTTGGTTTTAAGAACCACATCGTCTACGTATGCTTCCACTGTTATGCTGATATGCTTTTCCAGACATGTCTGAATCATGCGTTGATACGTTGCACCGGCGTTCTTAAGCCCAAAAGGCATTGTGTTGAAACAGAAGGGGCCGTATGGCGTGATTAACGCTGTTGCGGCTTGGTTGTACTCCGCCATCTTGATTTGGTGGTAGCCGGGGTACGCGTCGAGGAAGCACAATGAGTCGCGTCCCGCGATGGCATCGATAATTTGATCGATGCGGGGGAGGGGGAAGGGATCCTTTGGGCAAGCCTTATTGAGGTCTTTGAAATTGACGACAGGCGCGAGATTTGTCCTTCTTGGTACCATCACCGGGTTTGCTAGCCAGTCCGGTGTTTTATTTCTCCGATGAATCCGGCCTCCAATAACTTGGCTAGATCCTCTCCCATAGCTTGTCGCTTAGGTTCAGAGAAACGCCGAAGAGTCTGCTTGACCGGCTTGAATTCTTTTAGAATGTTAAGGCTATGCTCGGCCATCCTGTGTGGTATTCCTGGCATATCTGATGGGTGCCAGGCAAATATATCCCAGTTCTCGTGCAGGAACTCCCGTGGTGTGGCGTCCACAGCGGGGTTTAACTGTGCCCCGATGGAGGCTGTTTTGGTAGGGACCGTCGGGTGGACTTGGAATTTGACTATTTCATCCGCTGGTTTGGAAGAGGTGGACTTGGATCTCTTGTCGAGTATCATGTCATCCCTGTCCACGGTCGAGCGTAGCGTAGTTAACTCCTCTGCCGCGAGGGCTTCAGATAGTGCCTCGAGGGCCAGTGCGGCTGTTTTGTTTTCGACACAGAATGCTATGTCTGGATCACTAGCTAGAGTGATGATTCCATTGGGCCCAGGCATTTTGAGCTTCATGTACCCATAATGGGGTATGGCTAGGAAGATCGTGAATGCCTCCCGCCCTAAAAGGCGTGGTATCCACTACAGAACGGGGCCACTTGGAATGTGATTTCTTCGGACCTGTAATTTTCCGGTGTGCCGAATACCACATCTAGTGTGATTTTCCCAGCACAACGTGCTTCCTGACTGGGGATGATTCCTCTAAAGGTTGTGCTGCTTTGCTCAATGCGGTCCCAGTCTATTTCCATTTTTTGGAGAGTTTCTTCATAAATGAGGTTTAATCCACTGCCGCCGTCCATGAACACTTTAGTGAGCCGAAAGCCATCCACAATTGGACTGAGGACCAATACGGCTGGTGCTCGGGCTGTTCGGAATTTAGGTTTGTCACTGGAATTGAAAGTGATAGCCGTGTCGCTCCATGGATTTATTGCTGCCATCTGGCCGATCTCGGCAAGGCTGCGGAGTGCTCGCTTGCGCCTATTATTTGAGGCGAATGTCTCGAAGACTGTTAAAACTGTATTGTAATCCACGGGATGTTGCTCTGCGGTATTTTGAATGAGGAGATCCTCACCACTCTTGGCAACGTGCCGGAGTACCCAACATGCCCTAAGGCTATGTGTTGGTATGGTATCCACCGTAGTGTGAATTTTGCAGGGTCCGTTAAGCCATCCCTCCAATACGGTTCCATGCCCTGTAGTGGGCTTTTGCTTTTTTGCAATTGAATCGGGTGACTTACGAGGATGCACCCTTTTAATTCGGACTGGGTGTTTAGTCGGAGCCGGATTATCCCAAAATTTTGTTTTGGTTTTCCGGGCACTTTCCATCGCATAGTACTTTCGTACTATGGCCGCCAAGTCAGCGAAGTGTGCTATGTTGCGGCGGCTTATGGCGTTAAGGATTCCCTTGTCCGTGCAATTATTGCAGAAGAATGAGATTGCGTCTTCCTCGCGACAGTCCTTGACCTTGTTCATTACATGGAGGAATCTGGCCCATTAGTGATGTATTGTTTCCTGGGGCTCCTGTCTAATGTGGGAGAGATCGCTTGTATCTGGGTGGATGGGCAGATTTGAGTCCGGACCCTGACCCGATCTGAGACCCAGGGGCATGGGAGTTTCCGATCTTGGAAGTTCGGGCTCCGGGATATCGCCCGATAGGTCTGGCCCACTGCCTGATTCTAGGCTCGAGGCTTGGGCGATGTCCTTCCATAGACGGGTATCCGGCTCGGAGAGCTCTGGAATCCGGACATAGCTTGTCCTCAAGATAGAGGAAGAATTGCCGCATTGTTCCTCCACCACCGCTACCTGATGGGTGACTGACGGAGAGTTAATCTCCCTTTGGTCGGGTTTAAGCCCAATCCAATCATAGTCCGTAGCGACTCCCAAAGCGGTGATGTGATCCAAGAGCTCGTTTAGGGAGGAGAGTTCTATTGCATCCATCTGCTCGGCAAGTTCCGAGCTGACGTGGAGGCTGTTTTTGATGACCCGAGAAGTCATCATCGGCAAGAAGAGTTTAACGGGCGGTCATGACGAAACCGCTTAGCCGGAGAGTCTCGGCCGACAGCCGTGGCTCCCAGAGGTGACGCTGTCCTTGACAACGAGAGGAGGCATCCTTCCTTACGGTGACGACACAGTGGAACTCTCAATGAAAGCACCAATGTCGGTGTCAAACCGCGGATCTCGGTAGGGAGTCCCAAAGCGTGCGCCTAAGGCGGATGGTAATAGGAGGCAAGGACACAATGTTTACCTGTGTTCGCCCTCGCGATGGAGGTAATACCCTACTTCCTGCTTGATTGATCTTGATGATATGAGTAGTACAAGAGTTGATCTACCACGAGATCGAAGAGGCTAAACCCTAGAAGCTAGCCTATGGTATGATTGTTGTTGTCATACGGACTAAACCCTCCGGTTTATATATACACCGGAGGGGGCTAGGGTTACACAGAGTCGGTTACAAATAGGAGGAGATCTACATATCCGTATCGCCAAGCTTGCCTTCCACGCCAAGGAGAGTCCCATCCAGACACGAGACGAAGTCTTCAATCTTGTATCTTCATAGTCCAACAGTCCGGCCAAAGGATATAGTCCAGCTATCCGGACTCCCCCTAATCCAGCACTCCCTCACGGTGTGTGTGCCGAGATCCGATGAATTGTGGATTTATGATCGGCTTATCTGTGAATATTATTTGAATCTCCTCTGAATTCTTTTATGCATGATTTGATATCTTTGCAAGTCTCTTCGAACTATCAATTTGGTTTGGCAACTAGATTGGTTTTTCTTGCAATGGGAGAAGTGCCTAGCTTTGGGCTTCAATCTTGCGGTGCTCGATCCTAGTGACAGAAGGGGAACCGGACGTATTGTATTGTTGCCATCGAGGATAAAAAGATGGGGTTTTCATCATATTGCTTCAGTTAATTCCTCTACATCATGTCATCGTGCTTAAGACGTTACTCCATTCTTTATGAAATTAATACTCTAGATGCATGCTAGATAGCGGCCAATGTATAGAGTAATAGTAGTAGATGCAGAATCGTTTCGGTCTACTTGACACGAAAGTGATGCCTATGTTCATGATCATTGCCTTAGATATCGTCATCACTTTGCGCTTTTCTATCAATTGCTCGGCAGTAATTCATTCACCCACCGTAATAATTTCTATCTCGAGAGAAGCCTCTAGTGAAACCTATGGCCCTCGGGTCTATTTTCTATCATAGAAGTTTCCAATCTACAATTCTAGTTTCGTATTTACTTTCTTTTGCAATCTTTACTTTCTGTTCCATAAACCAAAAATACCAAAAATATTACTTTACCGTTTATCCATCTCTATTAGATCTCACTTTGCGAATAATCGTGAAGGGTTTGACAACCCCTTTGTCACGTTGGTTGCAAGTTGGTGTTTGTTTGTGTAGGTATTCGATGGCTTGTTGCGTTATCTCCTACTGGATTGATACCTTTGTTCTCAAAACTGAGGAAAATGCTTACGCTACTTTGCTGCATCACCCTTTCCGCTTTAAGGGAAAAACCAACGCAAGCTCAGGAGGTAGCATCATGTCACATATTTTGATTGCATGTGATGTTTATCTTTTATGCATCTTATTTTGCTTACGACGGTAGCATTATAAGATGTCCCCTTCACTAAATTTCAAGATATATGTGTTCTCCCCGAGTATGCACCGTTGCGAAAGTTCCTCGTTTCAAGAGACCACGTGATGATCGGGTGTGATAGACTCTACGTTCACATACAATGGGTGTAAGACGATTTTGCACATGCAGAATATTTGGGTTAAACTTGACGAGCCTGGCATGTACAGGCATGGTCTCAGAACGCTGGAGACCAAAAGGTCGAACGTGAGTCATATATTAGATATGATGAACATAGAGATGTTCACCATTGATGACTACCCCATCTCACGTGATGATCAGACATGGGTTGGTTGAATTGGATCACGTATCACTTAGAGAACTTGAGGGATGTTGATTTAAGTGGGAGTTCATTAGTAATTTGATTAACTGAACTTAATTTATCATGAACTTAGTACTGATAGTATTTGCAAATCTATGTTGTAGATCAATATCTCACAATATAGCTCTCCTATGTTTTGATATATTCCTAGAGAAAAATAAGTTGAAAGATGATAGTAGCATTGATGCAGACTGGGTTCATGATTTGAAGATTATCCTCATTGCTGCATAGAAGAATTATGTCCTTGATGCACCGCTAGGTGACAGGCCTATTCCAGGAGCAAGTGCAGACGTTATGAACGTTTGGCAAGCTCTATATGATGAATACTTAATAGTAGTGCACCATGCTTTACGGCTTAGAACCGGGACTTCAAAAATGCTTTGAACGCCACAGAGGATATGAGATGTTCCAAGAACTGAAAATTGGTATTTCAGACTCATGCCCGTGTCAAGAGGTATGAGACCTCTGACAAGTACTTTGCCTACAAGATGAAGGAGAATAGCTCAGCCAGTGAGCATGTGCTGAGAATGTGTGGGTACTACAATCGCTTGAATCAAGAGGTAGTTAATCTTCTAGATAAGATAGTGATTGACAGAGTTCTCTAGTCACTATCACCAAGCTACTAGAACTTCGCGATGAACTATAATATGCAAGGGATGACGAAAATGATTCTCGAGCTCTTCAAGATGCTGAAATCGGTGAAGGTAGAAATCAAGAAACAGCATCAAGTGTTGATGGTTGACAAGACCACTAGTTTCAAGTAAAAGGGCAAGAGAAAGAAAGGGAACTCCAAGAAGAATGGCAAGCAAGTTGCCACTCCCATGAAGAAGCCCAAAGCTAGACCCAAGCCTGAAACTGAGTGCTTCTACTGCAAAGGAAATTGTCACTGGAAGCAGAACTGCCCCAAATACTTGGCGGATAAGAAGGATGGCAAAGTGAACAAAGGTATATATGATATACATGCTATTGATGTGTAGTTTACTAGTGTTCATAGCAACCCCTGGGTATTTGATACTGGTTCAGTTACTGAGATTAGTAACTCAAAACATGAGTTGCAGAATGAACTTTAAGAGTGAAGTGACGATGTGTGTTGGAAGTGATTCCAAGGTTGATACGATTACCATCGCACACTCCCTCTACCTTAGGGATTAGTGTTGAACCTAAAATAAATGTTATTTGGTGTTAAGCATGAATATGATTAGATCATTTTTAGTGCAATACGGTTATCCATTTAGGTCAGAGAATAATTGTTGTTCTGTTTACATGCATAAAACCTTCTGTGGTCATACACCCAAGGTGAATGGTTTATTGAATCTCGATCATAGTGATACAAATATTCATAATATTGATGCCAAAAGATGCAAAGTTGATAATGATAGTGCAACATACTTGTGGCACTACCGTTTAGGTCATATTGGTGTAAAGTGCATGAAGAAACTCCATGCAGATGGGCTTTTGGAATCACTTCATTATGAATCATTTGATACTTCCGAACAATGCCTCATGGGCAAGATGATTAAAACTCCGTTCTCCGGAACAATGGAGCGAGCCAATGACTTCTTGGAAATAATACACACCAACGTATACGGTCCAATGAGTGTTGAGGCACGCGGCGGGTATCGTTATTTTCTGACCTTCACAGATGATTTGAGCAGATATGGGTATATCTACTTAATGAAACACAAGTATGAAACATTTGAAAAGTTCAAAGAATTTCAAAGTGAAGTGGGGAATCATCATAACAAGAAAATAAAGTTTCTACGATCTAATCGCGGAGGCGAATATTTGAGTTATGAGTTTGGCCTTCATTTAAAACAATGTGGAATAGTTTCACAACTTACGCCACCTGGAACACCATGGCATAATGGTGTGTCCGAACGTCGTAACCGTACTTTATTGGATATGGTGCATTCTATGATGTCTCTTACCGATTCACCACTATCGTTTTGGGGTTATGCATTAGAGACAGTTGCATTCACGTTAAATAGGACACCATCTAAATCCGTTGAGACGACACCGTATGAACTATGGTTTAGCAAGAAACCTAAGATGTCGTTTCTTAAAGTATGGGGTTGCGACACTTATGTCAAAAGGCTTTAGCCTGATAAGCTCGAACCCAAACCGGAGAAGTGCATCTTCATAGGATACCCGAAGGAAACAATTGGGTACACCTTCTACCATAGATCCGAAGGCAAGATCTTTGTTGCCAAGAATGGAACCTTTCTAGAGAAGGAGTTTCTCTCGAAAGAAGTGAGTGGGAGGAAAGTAGAACTTGATGAGGTAATCGTACCTTCTCTCAAATTGGAAAGTAGCACATTAGAGAAATCCGTTCCCGTGATGCCTGCACCAACTAGAGAGGAAGCAAATGATAATGATCATGAAACTTTCGATCAAGTTGCTACTGAACCTCCTAGGTCAGCCAGAGCATGATCTGCACCAGAGTGGTACGGTAATCCTATTTTGTAAGTCATGTTATTAGACCAAGGCGAACCTAAAAAAATATGAAGAAGCTATGATGAGCTCAGATTCTTACAGATGGCTTGAGGCCATGAAATCTAAGACAGGATCCATGTATGAGAACAAAGTGTGGACTTTGGTGGACTTGCCCGATGATCGGCAAGCCATAGAGAATAAATGGATCTTCAAGGAGAAAATTGACGCTGATGGTAATGTTACTATCTACAAAGCTCGACTTGTTGCAAAAGGTTTTCGACAAGTCCAAGGGGTTGACTACGATGAGACTTTCTCACCTGTAGCGATGCTTAAGTCCGTCCGAATCATGTTAGCAATTGCCATATTTTATGATTATGAAATCTGGCAAACGGACTTTAAAACTGCATTCCTTAATGGATTTCCTAAAGAAGAGTTGTATATGATGCAACCAGAAGGTTTTGTCGATCCTAAAGGTGCTAACAAAGTGTGAAAAATCTAGCGATCAATCTATGGCTTGAGCCCAGTTGCCGCTGAGGTTTCCGCCGGCAGCCAAGCAGATGGATGAATGGCGTGGCACCTAGAGCTAGCTTGGTTTCGCTGAGGCTGGGGGCTCATGGCGAGCTGGCCCACCATGACCTCCCCAAGTGACTGCAATCGCCCGTACTGCTGGCCGAACAGAGGGAGCCGTCGCCATCGTGCAGTCCCCACCATGGCAGCCGATGCGAGCACGGCTCAATCAAGACCCTAACGTCGTCTCAATGGCTTCTTCCGGCCCTCGAGCACGTCCAGGCCAACATGAGCCCCGAAGGATAGGCGGTGGGGAGACGCATGCGTCGTCATGGATCGGCGCCGCGACGACCTCCGTCAGACTAGCAGGTGCGACCGCCCCAACATCGATGAACCTGCGCTCGGTGTTGGCGGGTGCTTACCTTTCGAGGTCGGCTGCCCTACCTTTATGCGAGAGCTGCCGCAAGTCCGTTGGCCGTCCTTTCGCACGTTCAAGCCAGAGATACCCAAGAAATACGACGGGAGGCTGAACCTGGCAGAGTTCCTGAGCATCTTGACCATCGTTGTTCAGGCTGCCGAGGGAAGAGACGAGAAGGTGTTTGCCAACTACTTCCCGTTGGCCCTCAAGTCCAATGTGAGGTCTTGGCTGATGCACCTGCCGGAGAAGTCCATTTCGTCATGGGCGGATCTGTGCCACGAGTTCATCGGTGCCTTCACCGGTGGCCACCAAGAGCCCGGCAGGCCCAGCGGCCTGCAGCTTCTCCAGCAGAAGGAATGAGAAACCCTTCGTAAGTATTTATAGAGATCCAGTAAAGTTCATAGAAATATTCCAAATATCCATACGGCAGCTGTTATAGCAGCCTTCCAGTCTAATGTGCGCAACCGTCGCATTCATTCTAAGATGAATGTGCGGTTTCCCAAGACTGTGAAGGAGCTATACACACTGGTGGATAAGCGTGCACAGATGGAGGAAGGAAGGAAGTTGCCTGGAGAGGTGGATTGCATCTATGTTGATTCAGAGGATGAAGATGAATCAACCAGTCGGAGAAAAGGCAACATGCGCAGTAAGAAGCCAAGAGATAAGGCAGTGATGACCGTAGAAGGTTCGGGCACACCTAGTACCAGCAAGAAGGCCAAGGCTAAGGCCCCCGGCAAGGAAGCTGCCGCGTGTGCTGCCTGTCGGGAAGCCGCTGCCGCGGAAAAAGTCAGGAAAGGTGATGGGACGTACTGCAAGATCCAACGGACCAAAGGCCACGACCTTTAGGAGTGTTATCAGGTTGAGCAGCTTGTCAAGAAACAGAGGGAAGAGTATGATAAGCATGATAAGGAAAAAGGTCAGAATGCTGCTGGCAGTAAGGGCCAAGGCGGTGAAGCAAATCTCCTCGGCAAACCCTTTTGGAACCAAGGAAAACCCACCAGGGGTCAAGAGAAGGGAATCTGTGAAGATGTGAGTGATGAAGGGAATGAAGAGGAAACCAGTGAGAAGGAATTTTAGAGGGCCACTGACGCCCTGTGCATTGATGGAGGTGCATCTTTGCACACCTCCCATCGCCAACTTAAGCGATGGGCACGAGAGGTCAATGTTGTGGAACCAGCACCAAAGGCCCCGAAGCCGCTCAAGTGGTCCCACATGCCCATCATCTTTGATGAGGAGGATCACCCTGGCCGCACCACTGCGGTAGGATGTTTGCCATTAATGGTCTCCCCAACAATTCGCATCCTCAAGGTCACAAAGATGTTAGTGGATGGCGGAGCCGGGTTGAATCTGATTTTCCTGGCAGTCATCAACAAGCTTTAGATAGGAGAAGAAGAGCTAGAAGTTACCATCACGTTTCAAGGAGTCAATCCCGGCAGGAGCCATCCCAAGGGGAAGACTACGTTGCCGGTGACGCTTGGGGGAGAACTGAACTATCGGACTAAGAAGATTGTGTTTGATGTGGTTGATCTTCCCCTGCCATACAATGGGATTCTGGGACGCCCGGCCCTGGCTAAGTTCATGGAAGCATCCCACTATGCTTACAACACTTTGAAGATGCCTGGGCCACTGGCGGTCATCACTATCCCGTCTGATGAGAAGGATGCAATTATCTGCATGGAAAAGATGTATCGGGATGCAGTCACAACAGAGGATGCGGCAGCAGCAGTTCCTTCCAAGGGAAGCAAAGGGAAGAAGAGGGATTGTAGGACCTCCGGCAAGGAATCCGGGAAACGTGACCCCTCCGAGTGCACGACACCCGTTGAAGACGTGTCGGAGTGTTCCAATAGCAAGAGAATCCAAGGTTGCTGCACCCCAAGTGAAGAACGCCCTGACATGGCTGGCTAGCGTTGACGGTACTTTCACTATCAGCGCCACCCTTGATGACAAATAAGGAAAGTGCACTTGTTGCCTTCCCGCGGGCGAATATCGATGTGTTTTCCTGGCAACCATCTGATATCCCCTGTGTTCCCAGGGAGGTAATCGAGCACCACCTTGATGTCTGCCCACACGCCCGACCTATCGAGCAAAAAGTCCGGAAGCAGGCCTTGGAGCGGCAGCAGTTCATTGCCGAGGAAATCAAGAAACTAGAGGCAGCCGGTTTGGTCAGAGGAGTACTACATCCTAAGTGGTTAGCAAATCCAGTGGTGGTCCGGAAGGCGAATGGGAAATGGAGGCTTTGCATTGATTTCATAGATCTCAACAAGGCTTGCCCGAAGGGTCCATTTCCCTTGCCGCGCATCGACTAGATCGTGGATTACACTTCAGGTTGTGATTTGCTCTTGAGGGAGTCCTGGATTAGGGGGTATCCGGACAGCCGGACTATATCCTTTGGCCGGACTGTTGGACTATGAAGATACAAGATTGAAGACTTCGTCTCGTGTTCGAATGGGACTCGCCTTGTCGTGGAAGGCAAGCTTGGCGATACGGATATGTAGATCTCCTCCCATTGTAACCGACTCTGTGTAACCCTAGCCCCCTCCGGTGTCTATATAAACCGGAGGGTTTAGTCCGTATGACAACAACAATCATACGATAGGCTAGCTTCTAGGGTTTAGCCTCCACGATCTCGTGGTAGATCAACTCTTGTACTACTCATATCATCAAGATCAATCAAGCAGGAAGTAGGGTATTACCTCCATAGAGAGGACCCAAACCTGGGTAAACATCGTGTCCCCCGCCTCCTGTTACGATCCGCCTTAGACGCACAGTTCGGGACCCCCTACCCGAGATCCGCCGGTTTTGACACCGACATTGGTGCTTTCATTGAGAGTTCCACTGTGTCGTCACCATAAGGCTTGATGGCTCCTTCGATCATCGGTAACGATGCGGTCCAGGGTGAGGTCTTCCTCCCCGGACAGATCTTTGTATTCGGCAGCTTCGCACTCCGGGCCAACTCGTTTGGCCATCTGGAGCAGATCGACAGCTACGCCCCTGGCCATCAGGTCAGGTTTGGAAACTTGAATTACACTGCCGATATCCGCGGGGACTTGATCTTTGACGGATTTGGGCCCATGCCAGGTGTGCCGCACGATCACGACGAGCACGATATAGCACTGCCGTCGGATTCCGGAGATCACGCCAGCAACTACTCCGGCCTTTAGTCCGGAACAGATTGCGCCATCCGAGGATGGGCGGATAGACCCCGCCTTGGAGGCCGCACCTTCAGTGGCGATAGAGCCGAATACTGACCTTACCCCTCACGAGAGCCGTGTCGCCGAAGTACTGGGCTCGTCTCCGGCCACGGACTCCGAACCGCCCGCGCCCATACTTATCGAACCCGATTGGACGCCGATCATGGAGTTCACCTCCGTGGATATCTTTCAGCACTCGCCTTTTGGCGATGTACTGAACTCGTTAAAGTCTCTCTCCCTGTCAGGAGAACCTTGGCCGAACTATGTCCGGCTAGAGTGGGATGCGGATGACGAAGAATTTCACTCCCCGCCCACCACCCACTTAGTAGCCACTGTCGATGACTTAACCGAATGCTCGACTTCGACTCCGAAGACATCAATGGTATGGACAACGATGCAGGAGACGAACAGGAACCACCGCCAACAAGGCGCTAGACTGCCACTTCATCACATGACATATACATGGTGGATACACCCAAAGAAAATAATGACGAGGAACGGAAGGATGCAGCGAGAGATAGCTCCCTCGACAAGCAATCAAAGCGGCGCCATAGGCGCCGCTCTAAATCCCGCCTTGGCAAAAACAACGATAACAATGCAAGAAGAAGCCCTGCGATAGAGCAGGGTGAGCCAGCGGACGACGAACAAAATACGGAGCCACTGTCCGAACACGGCGACGCCGAGCGTCAAGACAATTAACCCGTCTCCGGAGAAGAGAACAGTCCAGATGACGACGAACGCATCATCCCGGAAAGGCAGCTGGAGCAACAAAGGCTTATCGCCACTGCAAGAAGTCTGAAGAAGCAGAAACAAAGGCTCAAGGTTGCACAAAACACACTCAATAGTAGATGGAACAAAGTGCTCGATACGGCAGAAAAGTATGGTGACAGTCGCCACACGAAGAGCTACCCAAAGAGAAAGTTGCTGCCTGAATTCGACGACGAGGCCTTAGAGCCCCCACAGTCAAAAAATAAAACTGTCGGCCGGTCGGATCGACGACCCCGTGGCCGCGTTAGAGCGGCCAACGAGGCCGCACATAAGTCAGTACATGACCCACGCGAGGACTCGCATCAAAAGACTGGCGCAAACAGATCCATCTACGGATCAAGGAAACACGCTCCAGCACCCAACCAAAACCAAATATCACAACCGTCTGAACACCATAGTACATCTAAGTACAGAGGTGCCGCACACCCCCTATGTTTCACCGACGAAGTATTAGACCATGAATTTCGTAAGGGTTCAAACCGGTGAACATAGAGGCGACGACGAACCACAGCACTGGGTGCGGATTGAGGACTTCATCCTCCATATTCATATGGCTCGCGGAGATGATCCCCATGCCATCAAATACTTGCCCCTCAAGCTCAAAGGACCAGCTCGGCACTGGCTGAAAAGCTTCCCCGAAAACTCCATTGGAAGTTGGGAGGAGCTCGAGGACGCTTTCCGGGCTAACTTTCAAGGGACTTATGTCTGACCTCCGGACACTGACGATTTAAGTCATATAATTCAACAGCCCGGAGAGTTAGCCCAGAGAGTCAGCCCGAAAGCTTTGGAACGGGTTTCTCACTAAGAAGAACCAAATTGTCGACTGTCCGGACGGTGAAGCCTTTGCAGCTTTCAAGCACAGCGTTCGAGACAAATGGCTTGCCAGATACCTTGCCCAAGAAAAGCCAAGAACAATGGCAGCTCTAACAAGCCTCATGACCCGCTTTTGCGCGGGCGAGGACAGCTGGTTAGCCCGAAGTAGCACCAGCGACCCAAGCACATCTGAAGTCAGGGACGGCAATGGAAAACCACGACGCAGTAAAAACAAGCGCCGGAATAAAGAAGACATCCCAGCTAACACGGCGGTAAACGCCGGATTCAGGGGCTCTCGACCGGGTCAGTGGAGAAAGCCCTTCAAAGGCAACAGAGATGGTCTGAATATCCTAAACAAGATCCTAGACAAATTATGTCAGATCCACGGCACCCCCGATAAACCTGCAAATCATACCCACAGAGAATGCTGGGTCTTCAAGCAGGCCGGCAAGCTAAACGCCGAATACAAGGGGGAGGACACACCAAGCGAAGATGAGGATGAGCCTCGCCAGCAAGGGATCGAGGGACAAAAGAAATTCCCACCGGAAGTCAAAACGGTAATGTAGTGCAAGTAATGAGGGGGAGAAGCAAAACCGCACTCCGAGACATACACGTCCTAGAACCCATCACCACCAAGTTCAACCCTTGGCTTTCCCGACCGATCACTTTTGATCACAGGGATCACGCTACAAGTATCCGGCCCGAAGGATTGGCTGCATTGGTGTTAGACCCAATAATAAACGGGTACCATCTCACAAGAGTCCTCATGGACGGCGGCAGTAGTCTAAACCTGACATATCAGGACATAGTCCGCAAAATGGGAATAAACCCAACAAAAATCAGCCACAGTAATGCTACCTTCAAGGGGGTAATACCAGGCACAGAGGCCCGCTGCACGGGCTTGCTAATACTAGAGGTTGTATTCGGCTCGCCTAACAACTTCCGAAGCGAAAAGCTAACCTTCGACATTGCTCCATTCTGAAGTGGATATCAAGCACTACTCGGACGAGTGGCTTTTGCTCATTTTAATGCAATACCGCACTACGCTTTTCTCAAGCTTAAGATGCCCGGTCCACGTGGCATCATCACAGTAAATGGAAATGTTGAGCGCTTCTTTTGCGTAGAAGAACGTATGGCTGCTTTAACAGCCGAACACTAGACGACCTCACCAACCATAACAGATGACTGGTCGTTAAGACCACGGACACGGTTCGACGGGTCCAGACAATCATTGGATATACTTGAGATTGGTTTAATGGATACACCCTCCCAGGCAGTACCAGGGACTTCCCAGCGATAATATTGCTCAACTTTACCCATCTTGACTTTTAATATGGTTTATTTATAATAGCCAATTTTTTGCACGACGACTTTCAACTAAGTTCCTCTCTTTTACAGATGACAATCGTGCTACACCCGTCCAGGATACGGCACAACGGAGACACAGGCGCAGACGTGCAGCAGGGACCCATTCAAAGGTTTCTCTTTAGATTAAGACCCTGCGTAAACCTTTTTTACTGTCTTTCGTTGTTCACATCCTCCGGGTTCTCAATATAACCGAGAAGGATGCTGGCGTTCTTGGCATGTGGCCACGTCGTAATATTGCACGTACCCGGACACTAGGGGCTCCAAGGGCATAGTTTAGCCCGGTATATACTACAAAGACCGAATACCTTAGGGAGTGTTCGGCGTCGCAAGTTTGGCCTTATATGCATCAGCTCCGAATCATGTCTTTGGTCAAATGTTGGTTTTGCCCGGCTCCTGTGTTTTGCTACCTTACGTTCCGCTCTATTGGCTAAGGTGGCACCAGGAGAACTACTGCGATTGTGCGCTGGCTAGCCCGGACGAGCACCTCAGTAGAGAAAGCCGAAAACTGACTGTCATGATAAAGCGAGAGACTAGTCAACCACTCGATGACTTATCGGAATCTTCGGGATTCCTCCGCATTAACGAAGGGTCGTTTCCCGGTCAGGCATGACCGCACCCCGTATTCGGATGAGCGCGGAGCCACCAGGGGCTATATAGTAGCCCCACTGTCAAACTCCTATGGCTAAGTGAAAGTGTTAAAGAAATATAGGCTGATTGCCTAGTTCGCTGCGCTATAACCTCCTTAATGGACCAAGACATTGGATCAGGTGTGAGCACGCGTCTTCTGCGAACACCCCCGCATTATATGCGTGAAATTTGAAAGCCGATTTAACGCAAACTTTCTGGTTATATACATATATACATAAACGGCCACATATGAGGCATCATAACACTTTCAGGCAAAAGTATAAAAATAGCCTTTACAATTAAGTAATTTTCAATGGGAATACATGTCATTAGAACATAATATTCTTCGAGCACAGAGCTTCTATTGAACGAGCACCTTAAAGGACTTCTTCAAAGTAGTGCTCGCCAGCCACTCGGCCAATGGCCGAACTCGGGGTTGCAATCGCGGTGGCCTCCATCTCTTCCCAACATGTTTTAACACGGGCAAGCACCATCCGCGCACCCTCGATGCACGCCGACTTCTTCATAGCATTGATGCGCGACACAACACCAAGGAACTGCTGCACTAGACTAAAATAACTATTTGGCCTTGGCCCTTCCGACCATAAATGATCCACAACAGACCTCATGGCGAGCCCGGACAACCTATGGAGCTTGGCCCATTCGGCCATCCGTTCATTCAACGGGAGAGGACGCGCTCGAGCATTAAATTGTGACCAGAACAACTTCTCCACTTCGCGATATTTTTGATCTTTGAAGTATTCGGCCGGATCAGTGGCACTCGCTGCCAAATCGAGATAATCGTTTGCGGAGCTCCACATCCGATCAAGAGGAGCATACTTAGGATCCAGGAACTTCATCCGCAGCATAAAGGGCTTGCCAGCCGCGATATCCCCGGCGTGACACAACTCCTCCTTCATCGCTCTAATTGTAGATCGGGCGTCCTTAGTCGCCGCCGTGGCCTTTTCCAGGTCAGTCATATTCGCTCGATCTTTATTTTTGATAAGCTCGTAACGGTCAGCGGCGTCCTTCAAATCCACAACCATCTTGGCTATTTCTTCCTTGCTTTGGCCATGAGCGGCCTGTTCGGCTCTCAGCTCTTCGACCGCCTTTAGAGCGGCCGCATCGCTTTTCCTGGCTTGTTCTTTGGCTCGGGCAAGTTCCACCCGAAGGGTCTCCACTGCCGCAGCTCCATCTGCAGTCACAACATGTTAAAGATACTGGCATCACGCTCCTCTTTCTATATGACGATCACCGAAGAAATTACATACCCTGCGCCTCGTCAAGCCGCTTGTTGACAAGCACGATGTCGGCGTCTGCCGCGTCAAGTTGCCGCTTTAGCTCGGCAACCTCATGAGTCCGGCTAGCCACCGGACCTCCCGCCACCTGCATATGAAGACGGCCGGATTGTTACCGGGGACTATGATCCTCTGTTTGCCGCTATTTTCGACGGCAACCAGTCTCTCAGGGGCTACTATCTGTACAGGGCGCATCTAAAACATGTGCGGTACTGTCAAAAATACACACTATTTCACGTACCTCAAAACCTCTCAGCAGACTCATAAAGGCTTCATGCAACCCGCTTTCGGAGGATGAAATCCTCTCAACCGCCGCGCCCATTAGCGCATGATGCGCTTCTGAGATAGCCGCCTGCTCTAGCAGATCCTTCATTGCGTCCGACCGAATAACAGGAGGTGCCGGACTCTTCCGGTTGCTCTCTTCAAGAGCCGGATACTGAGGGCTTCGGGTGGCCAAAGGATTACCCTCTGGCCTTGCCGGATCGGGAGAAGCTATCCGAGACGACACCTTGGGGTTGGCCGCCTCGTAAGGCAGGATGGCATGGGGAGGCGTTTCGCTCTCCATCATCTCCGGAAGAAGATCCCCCGAAGACGAACTCTGCCGAGAAGGGCTATGATCCGGACTACAAGATAAATGTCTCGGTTATTTTCCTCAGAGGTAAAGTAGGATGTTTTTTACTATCAAACCCCTTTTTTACTTACAGCTCGATGGAGGGCTGGCCCCCTTGCGGGCATTGTGCGGCCGGGGTATCCCCCGGGGCAGGACCCTCTGGCGAAGATTTCTTCCCCCGTTTGGAGACTATTGTCTCCGGGCCTTTAGAGGCGGTCCTCTTCCTTCCTTGGGGAGAGGGAACTTTGGCTTCTTCTCCCCAGTTATCCTCCTTCGTGGAGGCGTTAGCCTCTTTCTTCCCACCTTTATCTTCCCCTGAGGGCGCTTGGTAAGGTGCGAGCTCCAACATCCTGGCTAGTACCGGATCCAGTGAGACCTCGGGAGGGGGGCGGACACCTGATCATCTTCGCCTTTGCTATCCAGTCCTGATCAAAGAGTGATTTTCAGAACAATGTTGTGATGAATAAAAATACAACGTGTTTGGCCACATGGCGACTTACTTGGGTGTCTGGACGATTGCAGCTCAGACTCGCGTCCTCGGTGGTATCCGGACACATTACTTGTGGTCCGAAGTACATTTGTACATCTCCTCGAGCGTCATGCCGAGGAAGTGCTGAATAGCTCCCGGTCCCTCCGGATTGAACTCCCACAGGTGGAGGGGACGACGTTTGCAGGGCAGGATTCGACGAAGTAACATCACTTGCGTTACCGTAACCAGACTAATATCTCGTTCAAGGAGATCTCGGATGCGGCTCTGCAGCATGGGTACATCCTTTACTGGTCCCCAGTCCAGCCCCTTGTTGATCCATGACGTCAATCAATGATGGGAGCCCTAGCGAAAGGCAGGGGGAACCACCCATTTGGTACCCCTGGGAGCTGTGACATAAAACCACTCTCGTTGCCATAAGCTGTACACCTCCTGGAAAGAACCCTCGGGCCATGGGGCGTCGACACTTTTGCTTATTACGGCACCTCCGCACTCCGCGTGCCTCCCCTCGATCATCTTCGGCTCCACTTGGAAGGTCTTGAGCCACAGGACCGAAGTGCTGGGTGATGCGGAGGAAAGCTTCGCACACGACAATAAAAGACGAGATGTGGAGGATAGAATCCGGAGCCAGATCATGGAAATCCAGCCCGTAGTAGAACATGAGCCCCCTCACGAAGGGATCCAGAGCGAGGCCTAAACTTCGAAGGAAGTGAGATATGAACACGACGCTCTCGCCAGATTTGGGAGTAGGAATGACCTGCCCTCGAGCAGGGAGCCAATGCGCGATCTCGCCGGTCAAAAACCTGGCCTCTCTTAACTTTTTGACGTATTCCTCCGTGACGGAGGAGGGCATCCACCGACGTTGAAGGTTGGATCCAGACATGGTTGAAGGTCTGAAGCGCCTGACCTGAGCTTTGGGTGTTGGAACTCGAGGCGGGGGAGGGATTCGATTGAGTTCGAGGAATAAAAAAGGATAGGCCTTGGCCTCTTTATAAAGAGAGTGAATACCAAGCGTCCTCCTCGTGACCGTTTGGGACTTGCCTATAATCAGGAGCCATACCAACAGGCACGATTGGGTTACCAACGTCCGTATTGATGAGAATCCCGTGATAAGGGGACACGATCTCTGCTCCGACAAGACGTGCTAAGGAAACCGCCTCGCCTTATGCGCCAAGGCTGGTTGAGAAAAACGGCTCGATAATAACTAGGCCATGGTATGATGTCATGATATCAAATATGTCAGCAGG
Source organism: Aegilops longissima (assembly GCA_021605205.1). Classification (NCBI taxonomy): domain Eukaryota; kingdom Viridiplantae; phylum Streptophyta; class Magnoliopsida; order Poales; family Poaceae; genus Aegilops; species Aegilops longissima. The sequence continues at coordinate 381,977,255 of CM038678.1, read as the reverse complement.
TAGGATTTGTGGAAATATTATTCTCCCTACGGTGGTATGTGGAACTTGTTTTGCAGAGCCGGACACTGTCCTTGTGTTCAAGATCTTCTTTGGAGTATTTGGAGGAGGAACCCGCCTTGCAATGTCGAAGACAAACTGCGCGCCGGACTCATCGTCATTGAAGCCTGGTTCAGGGGCTACTGAGGGAGTCCTGGATTAGGGGGTATCCGGACAGCCGGACTATATCCTTTGGTCGGACTCTTGGACTATGAAGATACAAGATTGAAGACTTCATCTCGTGTCCGGATGGGACTCTCCTTGGCATGGAAGGCAAGCTTGGCGATACGGATATGTAGATCTCCTCCCATTGTAACCGACTCTGTGTAACCCTAGCCCCTCCAAAGGTCTATATAAACCGAGGGTTTAGTCAAATGGGACAACAACAATCATACCATAGGCTAGCTTCTAGGGTTTAGCCTCCACGATCTCGTGGTAGATCAACTCTTGTACTACTCATATCATCAAGATCAATCAAGCAGGAAGTAGGGTATTACCTCCATAGGGAGGGCCCGAACCTGGGTAAACATCATGTCCCCCGCCTCCTGTTACCATCCGCCTTAGACGCACAGTTCGGGACCCCCTACCTGAGATCCGCCGGTTTTGACACCGACAGCTCTCCTTTCTGGATGCATACTCCGGATATCACCAGATCTTCATGTCCAAGGAAGATGAGGAGAAGACATCGTTCATTACTCCGTGTGGTACGTACTGCTTTGTCCGCATGCCCTTCGGATTAAAGAGTGCCGGATCCACTTTTGCAAGAGCAGTCCAGATTGGTTTTGAGCCGCAATTGCACAGAAATGTAGAAGCCTATATGGATTATGTCGTGGTCAAAACCAAGGATAAGGCCACCCTAATCCAGGATTTGGAGGAGACATTTGCCAATCTGCGCAAGATCAACTTGAAGCTTAATCCGGAGAAGTGTGTATTCGGTGTTCCCTCCGGCAAGCTGCTTGGATTCTTCGTGTCCCATTGGGGGATAGAAGCTAACCCCAACAAGATCAAGGCCATAGAACAGATCCAAGCGCCAAGGACAGTTAATGATGTAAGGCGCTTGACGGGATGCGTTGCCGCGCTAAGCAGATTCATCTCCAAGTCTGCCGAGCGTGCCCTGCCGTTCTTTAAAAATCTGAAGAAAGCAGGGCCTATGAAGTGGACCCCGGAAGCATATGCAACTTTGCAGGAATTGAAGGCCTACCTATCATCTGTGCCCACTTTGGTTGCGCCCAAACCCCAAGAACCGTTGTTGTTATACTTGGCGGCAACCAACCAAGTGGTCCAGTTCAGCTTTGGTAGCACAGCAAGAGGTGGATGAGGCAAAAACTGAACAGAGAACGACAGAGTCAGTAGAGGACCAGAACAACAATAAGCACGGCAACGAGAGAAACCCCAAGGATGCGGCAAGGAAGAAAGTGGTGCAGCGCCCAGTGTACTTCGTCAGCTCCTTATTGCAAGGGGCTAGATCGAGGTACTCTTGCGTGCAAAAGTTGATCTTTGGCCTTATCATGGCCTCAAGGAAACTACGCCACTACTTCCAAGCCACGATGTCGGTGGGAAACGACACCTATGGGATCACAAGAATCCCTACTACGGTTGCCGGGGCGCAGGGTTGCGAGAAGAGCAGGAGTAGTAATCAGCACGAGGATCGTTTACCCAGGTTCGGGCCGCGAGGATGCATAAAACCCCAGTCCTGCTTTGGTGGATGTATTGAGTGTTCTTGAGCCCTCCAACTAGCTACGGTGGCTGAGTCGTTCCGAAGAGCCGAATCCTTCTCCAGTATGCCAAGGGCCTCCTTTTATAGTCGAAAGGGGCTGCCACAGCGGCACACAGGAGGTGGAAAGGCATACAGTACTGCAAGCTTATCGCTCATATTACAGGATAAGACGCATTTAATGTGTCGCTTAGGTGTCCCCTAGCTTTATCGGGGACGGGGGCGAGGCCCGTCCCGTCCGTCGCCGCTCCCCCTCGCTTCGACACGCGCCCTGGCCAGCGATGCATGCGGCGCCATGTAGGCAGGCAAGCAGCTGAGGTGGCGCGACGATAGGGTCTTCACGAAGATCTGCGTGCCGCCACTCATGTGCTTGCTGATCTGGTCTGGGAGCTGCATGTCGCCACGCAGGTGCCAGCCCAGCTGGTTGGGCTGACAGCTGCATGCGAACGGCGGTGGAAGCTTGGCTGGTGCGGCCCTGGCAGTGGCCCTGTTGGCGCTCTCGGCAAGGGTTCTGCCGGGTGTTGCCATCTTCAGGTCCTCATCTTGATCTCATATATCTATGGTCTTGACAAAGATCTGCATGCCACCACAGAGGTGCCTCCTGAGCCCTGGCCCAATCATAGCCGGTTGGGTTGGAACCTATGGCTCAAGGGCGGCTCGCTCTGTTGGTGTTGGGCGTGCTGCCCCGGCAAGGGTCTTGCCGGGGCTGCTGAGGCTGCCCCCGGCAAGGGTCTTGCAGGGGGAAACTGCTCCGCCCCTCTACTTCGTTGTGTTCTTGGCCTTTGCGTTGCCTTGATCGTCTTGTGTTGGGCTTCGGCTTCCCTCCTTTGTCCTGCTACGTGTGGCCGTGGCGCGTGGCTCTGACTGCCCGTGCACAAGTAAAGGGGTACAAAGGTGCGCCCCTACTTTTGTACACCGACAGGAACCCCCGGGCCTGGGCCACACATAAGCGCGACACATTGTTGGGCCAGGCCCAGAACGGTGCGCGGGCAGGAGGGGCGGATTTTACCGTGGTAATCCTTTGTCCACTGCGCTTCCCCACGACCCGCGTTGAATGCACAACGTGGAGGGGTGCGCATGACGTGGGCGTCATGCGTGGGGCGGTTTCCGCACGCATGCGTCACATCGTGGTAAAGAGGTGGCTCGCGCCTTCCCCATAAAAGAGGAAGGCGTGGAGACGCGGCTCATTTACTGGATGGACTCGGGTTGCAGTCCTCAAGGCACCCATGCCCCTTGATCATGGGGCGGGGAACAGTCGCCTCACCCGTCCTTTCGACCCTGCACGTTCGCCACGCGTCCTTGATGCAAGTGGCGGGCTGTGGAGGCGGGAAACCGGGCCGCCGCTGATTGGGGCAGCGGGTCAGTCCTGATTCCCGGCGCCTCTGCGGGCTGGATTGGCTGAGTGGGGCGGCTGGGTCTCGACCCTGCCCCTTTATAAAGAGGGGGAGAGAGGGCGCCACCCCACATTCTTCAGTATCCAACCTCCTTCATCTTTGCTTCTTTCTTCCACCCTCCATGGAGAAGGGGGACCCCGGTCCCTCGGCAGTGGCGGCGAGGGTCGCCGCTCGACAGTGCGTCCCTCCTCCTCCTAAGCCCGCGGTGGTGGAGCCGGCCGCGAGGGGAAGGGGGAGGGGGCGAAGCCGTGGGCGAGGCCGTGGCAGAGGTCGTGGTGCCCAAGCAGGAGGAGGACGAGGTGGCGCGTCGGCCTCGCCCCCGCCAATGATGCCTTTCCCGACGGAGGGCCATGTTGGAGACCAGCCTTGCGAGTTCTTCATCAGGCTGCACCGGCCTCCACGTCTCCATATTCGTCTTCCCACCCCGTTTGCTTGGGAGATGGAGCGTGACCCGCCCCAGACCCTCAGATTGCACATGAGGTGCTGCGACAATGGGGGCACGCGGGTCGACGTCGACTTCCCGGCTCCTCGGGTCATGTACCTCCGCCATGGATGGAAGACGTTCGCTCGCATCCACAGCCTAACAGTGGGGTTTTTCCTCTATTTCAAATTAATGGAGGACGGCCTGCTCTCCGTCAAGGTCTTCGGAGATCTTGGAACTCGCCTGAAGTGCTGCGTGGAGAGCTCCTCCGACGGAGATTCCGATGATGGAGGCTCTTCCTCGAGCGAAAGTGACGAGGAGGACAGCGGGGCAGGTGACGGGGACGAGTCCGACTAGGCGTCGGACGCCCCGCGCCTGGGCGGGTGCGGCAGCAGCAACATCTGCACCTGGCCGCTCCTCCGGCGGAGTTTTGCCGGGGAGGGGCCAACTCCTTGAACTTCTCGGGGCCGTCTCCTTGGATGGCTGACGTCGGGGGGCTGCGGAAGAGGAAGAGGGCGGGCGGCAAGGCCTTCAAATCGGAGTACGAGAACACCGATGCCTTCGTCGCGTGTTTGGCGACCTGCCGCCTCGTCTTCCATCTCCTTTACCGGCACCGTCATCACCGGCCCGCCCATGGGCAGCCACCGAGTTGTTCTCTTGGTGCTTTCTGCTGCTCGTAGTTCACCTAGGCGCCCCTTTTTCCCTTTCGCCTCCTTGACCTGTCTCCTGAGGAGAGGGACAAGAAAGGGATTATGGGCTTCTCATCTCTTTTTTAGTCTATAAACCTTCGGGCCTTGTTAGATTTAAAGCTTGTAATCCCCCTTGTTCATGGTTTTTTTCTGTATGAACTGTACCTGTATGGGACGTTTTTTTAATGAAAAAGGGTGCTTGTCGGGTTCTTCATGCGTGAGCGAGGCCCATGCCAAGGATGAATCCTTATTTTTATAATAAACGTTATCGCCCGGCAACAGGCCTTGCCGTTTCCCTTCTTCAGCCGACCGTTCTCGCGCTTTCGGCGGAGGCAGGGGCGAAGTCGAGTTAGGCTCCTCGTTCATCTCTTCGGCACCGCAACTACTACCAAATTCCGACCCAGGAAGTAACTCTTGGGTACAGGAAAAAGGGAGCACGGTGGTTTTAAGACATAAACGAGGCTTCACATGTCCCAGTTCCATACGGAAACGCATAGCAGGGGATGAAATACTTATATGAATCCGCAGCCCCGGCAACCTTGGCTCGCCTTGGTTGGACCCTTACATCTTCAGCCCCCGGCAGCCTTGCCTTGCCGGGGCCGGAACGCCAGTTCGTTCTCCTTTTCCCAAGTGGCTCAGCAGAAGTGCCCTGCGAACCAAAGAAAACAGAAGAGACGCACACTCGACCTCTAGGCTAATGGTTAGTCGCTGCTAAGAACTATCAACCCTAACCGAGGAAGAGACTCAACCTAGCATGCATGCTATAACTTAGGGCGCCAGCGCTTCATTTATTTATGCTCAGGGTCTGCGCCTGGCTTTGTACAGAGGGTTACATGCCTTTCCGGCAAAGCTTGTACAAAAGGTGGCTTGCCGGGGGGGGGGGGGGGGGCAAGCCGCGCCTTATGGGTAAAACTTGCGAAGATGCTCGATGTTCCAGGAATTGCTCACTGGAACAGCATCTTCAGTCTCCAGGCGGACTGCGTCGGGCTTGGTGACTCGTATAACCCGATAAGGGCCTTCCCACTTTGGCATCAACTTGTTGGTACTCTGGGCCGACTGAACACGTCGAAGAACAAGGTCGCCTTCCTCAAAGCTTCGGGCATGAACCTTGTGGCTATGGTAGCGGCGCAAGGCTTGCTGGTAGCGTCTCACAGCTGCCCGAAGATGATCTTCCTCAAGGAGCGTTGAGTCATCTTGCCGCAACTGCTCTTGCTCAAGCTCATCATAAGAGAGCACTCGAGGTGACCCGTATATGAGTTCCGTGGGGAAATTGCCTCCGCCCCATATACTAGGGCAAAGGGTGTCTGACCGGTGGCTCGATTTGGCGTCATCCTGATCGACCAAAGAACCGCCAGCAACTCATCGATCCAGCGCCTTCCGCTCTTGTGCGGCCTATCAAAGGTCTTCGTTCTCAGGCCTCGTAACACTTCAGCATTCGCCCTCTCCTCTTGGCCGTTGCTCCGGGGGTGTGCCACGGAAGCAAAACAGACCTTGCTGCCAAGGTCTTGAACGTATTGCATGAAGGTGTGGCTTGTGAACTGCGTGCCGTAGTCGGTGATAATTCTTTTTGGCACACCAAAGCGACAGACCAGTCCCATGAAGAACTTGACGGCTGACTGTGCTGTCACCTTTCTCACTGCTTCAACTTCCGGCCACTTTGTGAACTTGTCGATTGCAACGTACAAGTACTCAAAGCCCCCGATAGCACGGGGGAAGGGGCCCAGTATATCGAGCCCCCAGACCGAGAATGGCCAGGAGAGAGGGATAGTTTGAAGGGCTTGAGCTGGTTGATGAAGCTTCTTTGAATGGAACTGACACGCTTCACACTTGGTTACTAGTGTTGTCGCATCCTGGAGGGCGGTGGGCCAGAAGAAACCTTGCCGGAACGCCTTGCCGGCAAGGGCCCTCGACCCTATGTGGGAGCCACATATGCCTCCATGTATCTCCGCCAACAGCTCCGGTCCTTCCTCCCGGGGGATGCACTTCAATTTCACACCGTTCAGCCTTCTCATGTACAGGACGTCATCCACGAACTGGTACAGGGCAGACCGACGGGCTACTTTTTCCGCTTCTTCCTGCTCCTCGGGAAGCTCCCTTGTTTGGAGGAATCAGACGGTATGTTGCGCCCATGCCGGAGCCCGGGGTTCGACGGCAAGGACCAAAGGCATCTCTTCTGCCTTGGGAGCGGCTGTCTCCACGGCCAGGGCTTGACGCCCTGCCGGAGCCAGTTGCTCTTTGGCAGGCTCAGTATGCATGGCAACATCCTTGCCGGCAGCCCCAGGGGGCTCGACGAGAAAGTACTTGTCGGGACCTGATTTCCTCCGCTTGTTCTGCCCCGTTGACGGTTCGACGGATGGCTGAGTTAACCGGAGCAAAAAGGTACCTGGTTCCATGTGTAGCTTGAATGCAGCACGCTCGGCTGTGTAATCGGCGATGTCATTTCCGCTGGGAACGTGTTCGCTTGGATACCGCCAAAGCTCCTCCAGCTTCCTCACTTCATCTACGAGGCCTCCATCAATGGGCTCGTAATCCTTGTTGACTTGTCGACGACAAGCTGCGAGTCACCCCGACGATGAGCTTCTTCACCCGAGGTTCGCCGCGATCCCGAGACCGCAAGCAGCCCTCGTACTCAGAAAGTGTTGTTAGTGGACATCTCCTCTGGGAAAGTGCATCTGGATCACATACTTGAGGTGCTCTCCAGTGGGCGCGACAAGCAGCACACCGGCACCGGCGCCTTGCAGCGAGAAAGCCCCATCAAAGTACATGATCCAGTCGCGGTCTGCTTCCTTGCCGGGGAGAGCGGTCTCCTGGATTTATTCGTCGGACGTTGAGGTCCATTCTGCAATGAACTCCGCCAAGACTCTGCTCTAGATTGTCGAGGTACTTTCAAACTTCAACCCAAAGCTCGACAACTCTAGGGCCCATTCCACAATCCTTCCGGTCGCATCTGGGTTATGCAGTATCCGTTGCAATGGGAGGCGAGTGACGACAGTGATCTCATGGGCTTGGAAGTAATGACGCAGCTTCCTCAAGGCCATAAGGAGGCCGAAGAGCAATTTCTGCACACCGGAGTACCTCGACCTAGCCCCCTGCAAGAGGGAGCTGACAAAGTAAACCGGGTGCTGCATCATATTCTTCTTCTGCACCACCTCACTCGACTGTGCGGGCACTTCCTTGGTGGCATCAAACTGTGGGGGCCTCACCTTGCCAGCACTAGGACCTGCCGGGGGAATCTTTGGCTTGCCATCCGCTGGTTCTGCCGTCGCCACTGCCTCCTCGTCGACCTCCCTCTACACCACCAGTGCGGCGCTGACCACTTGATTCGTCGCTGCCAGATATAGCAGCAACGGCTCTTGTGGTTTAGGCGCAACCAGTATTGGCATGGAGGAAAGGTATTTCTTCAGATCCTGCAATGCTGCCTCGGCTTCTAGGGTCCAACATTGGGCCTACCTTCTTCAACATTTTGAAAAAAGGAAGGGCGCGCTCAGCGGACTAGGAGATGAATCGACTCATGGCGGCAACGCAGCCGGTGAGCCGACGCACATCCTTGATCCGCTTGGGCGCCTCAATCTACTCAATAGCCTTGATTTTGTCTGGGTTTGCCTCGATCCCGCGCTGCGACACAAAGAATCTGAGAAGCTTGCCGGACGGAATGCCAAAAACACACTTCTCAGGGTTCAGCTTAAGGTTGATCTTGCGCAGGTGGCAAATGTCTCTTCCAGATCTTGCACAAGAGTTGCCCCGTCCTTGGTTTTGACCACTGTGTCATCCATGTATGCTTCCATATTTCTATGGAGCTGGGGTTCAAAACCAATTTGGACTGCTCTTGCAAACATCAAGCCAGCACTCTTCAACCCGAAAGGCATCCGTAAAAAGCAATGTGTACCACATGGGGTGATGAATGTTGTCTTCTCTTCATCTTCTCTTGTCATGAAGATTTGGTGGTAGCCCGAGTAGGCGTCGAGGAACGATAGCAGATCACACCCAGCCTTGGAGTCGACAATCTGTTCAATGCGCGGCAACGGGAAGGGGTCCTTAGGACAAGCCTTATTGATATCTGTGTAGTCAATACACAGCCTCCACTTCCCATTTTCCTTGCGCACCACTACCGGATTGGCCAACCATGTCGGATGGAGCACTCCTCTCACCAAACCCGCCGCTTCTAACTTCCTGATCTCCTCTGTGATGAACTCCTGCCTCTCCAGAGCCTGCTTTCTAACCTTTTGCTTGACGGGCCGCACATGAGGACAGACAACTAGGTGGTGCTTGATACGTCTCCAACGTATCTATAATTTTTGATTGCTCCATGCTATATTATCTACTGTTTTGGGCAATATTGGGCTTTATTATTCACTTTTATATTACTTTTGGGACTAACCTATTAACCAGAGGCCCAACCCATATTGTTGTTTTATTGCATGTTTCAGTATTTCGAGGAAAAGGAATATCAAACGGAGTCCAAACGGAATGAAACCTTCGGCAACGTGATTTTTTGGAAGATTAACATCTTGGAGACTTGGAGTTTATGTCAGAAGATACTCGAGGAGCCCAGGAGATAGGGGGCGCCCCCCCTACTGGGCGCGCCCCCTGTCTCGTGGACCCCTCGAGCACCCCCCGACCGACTTATTTCGCCTATATATTCCCTCGTACCCTAAAAACATCGAATATGACGATAGATCGGGAGTTTCGGCGCCGCAAGCCTCTGTAGCCACCAAAAACCTCTCCGGAGCCCGTTCCGGCACCCTGCCGGTGGGGGAACCCATCTCTGGTGGCCATCTTCATCATCCCGGTGCTCTCCATGACGAGGAGGGAGTAGTTCACCCTCGGGGCTGAGGGCATGTACCAGTAGCTATGTGTTTGATCTCTCTCTCTCTCGTGTTCTCTCTCGTGTTCCCTCTATGGCACGATCTTGATGTATCCCGAGCTTTGCTATTGTAGTTGGATCTTATGATGTTTCTCCCCCTCTACTCTCTTGTGATGAATTGAGTTTCCCCTTTGAAGTTATCTTATCGGATTGAGTCTTTTATAAGAACACTTGATGTATGACTTGCCATGTTTATCTGTGGTGACAATGGGATATCATGTGCCTCTTGATGTATGTTTTGGTGACCAACTTGCGGGTTCCGCCCATGAACCTATGCATAGGGGTTGGCACACATTCTTGACTCTCCGGTAGAAACTTTGGGGCATTCTTTGAAGTACTTTGTGTTGGTTGGATGAATCTGAGATTGTGTGATGCATATCGTATAATCATGCCCACGGATACTTGAGGTGACAATGGAGTATCTAGGTGACATTAGGGTTTTGGTAGATTTGTGTCTTAAGATGTTATTCTAGTACGAACTATTTTATAGATTGATCCGAAAGAATAGCTTTGAGGTGGTTTCGTACCCTACCATAATCTCTATGTTTGTTCTCCGCTATTAGTGGCTTTGGAGTGACTCTTTGTTGCATGTTGAGGGCTTGTTATATGATCTATCTATGTTATTTTTTGTTGAGAGAACTTGCACTAGTGAAAGTATGAACCCTAGGCCTTGTTTCCTATCATTGCAATACCGTTTACGCTCACTTTTATCATTAGTTACCTTGCTGTTTTTATTATTTCAGATTACAAATACCTATATCTACCATCCATATTGCACTTGTATCACCATCTCTTCGCCGAACTAGTGCACCTATACAATTTACCATTGTATTGGGTGTGTTGGGGACACAAGAGACTCTTTGTTATTTGTTTGCAGGGTTGCTTGAGAGAGACCATCTTCATCCTACACCTCCTACGGATTGATAAACCTTAGGTCATCCACTTGAGGGAAATTTGCTACTGTCCTACAAACATGTGCACTTGCAGGCCCAACAACGTCTACAAGAAGAAAGGTTGCGTAGTAGACATCAAGCAGTTTCTGGCGCCGTTACCGAGGAGGTGAGTGCTTGAAGGTATATCTTTAGATCTTGCAATCGAGTCTTTTAGTTTCTTGTTTTATCACTAGTTTAGTTTATAAAAGAAAACCAAAAAAATGGAATTGAGTTTGTCTCATACGCTTCGTCTTTTTAATATCTTTCGTGAGTATGATGGAAAGGAAAATTGTGCTCAAGTGCTAGAAGAAGAATGCTTTAAAATGTTTGATACTAGAACTTTGTATGATGAGCATGATTGCAATGTTGTTAGTATGAATTCCTTGAATATCCATAATGCTAATGATATGCAAAGCCACAAGCTTGGGGAAGCGATGTTTGATGAATATGATATTTTTTGTCCCCCAAGCTTTGATGAGCAAATTTACTATGATGAAAGCATGCCTCCTATCTATGATGATTATTGTGAACACATATGCTTTAAAGAATAATGATGACCATGAAACTTGTCATCTTGATCTTAATTCTCAATCACATGATAGTTATTTTGTTGAGTTTACTCCCACTATTCTGAATGAGAAGAATTTTTCTTATGTGGAGAGTAGTAAATTTTCTATGCTTGTAGATCATGAAAAGAATGCTTTAGGTGCTGGTTATATTTTTGAATTCATTCATGATGCTACTGAAAATTATTATGAGGGAGGAATATATGCTTGTAGGAATTACAATAATATCAAGTTTCCTCTCTATATGCTTAAAGTTTTGAAGTTATGCTTGTTTTGCCTTCCTATGCTAGTTGATTGTTGTTCCCATAAGTTGTTTGCTCAAAAAATCCCTATGCATAGGAAGTGGGTTATACTTAAATGTGCTAGTGATATTCTTCATGATGCTCTCTTTATGTTTCAATTCTTATCTTTTATGTGAGCATCATTGAAATCATCATGCCTAGCTAGGGGCGTTAAACGATAGCGCTTGTTGGGAGGCAACCCAAATTAATTTTAGTTTCTTGCTTTTCGGTTCTGTTTAGGAATAAATAATCCGTCTAGCTTCTGTTTAGATGTGGTTTTATGTTTTAATTAGTGTTTGTGCCAAGTAGAACCTTTGGGAAGACTTGGGTGAAGTCTTTATGATCATGCTGTAGAAAACATAAACTTTAGCGCTCACGAGATTAGCTTCAACGTTTTACTGGAGAGTGCTATTTAGTTGATTCTTTTTTCAGATGATTACTAGACAAATTCCTCAGGACCACCAATTTATTTTAGAATTTTTGGAGTTCCAGAAGTTTGAGTTAGTTACAGATTACTACAGACTGTTCTGTTTTTGACAGATTCTGTTTTCATTGTGCTGTTTGCTTATTTTGATGAATCTATGGCTAGTAAAATAGTTTATAAACCATAGATAAGTTGGAATACAGTAGGTTTAACACCAATATAAATAAATAATGAGTTCATTACAGTACCTTGAAGTGGTGTTTTGTTTTCTTTCGCTAACGGAGCTTACGAGTTTTCTGTTAAGTTTTGTGTTGTGAAGTTTTCAAGTTTTGGGTAAATATTCGATGGACTATGGAATAAGGAGTGGTAAGAGCCTAAGCTTGGGGATTCACAAGTCACCCCAAGGTAATATTAAAGGACAACCAAGAGCCTAAGCTTGGGGATGCCCCGGATGGCATCCCCTCTTTCGTCTTCGTTCATCGGTAACTTTACTTGGAGCTATATTTTTATTCACAACATGATATGTGTTTTGCTTGGAGTGTCATTTTATTTTGTTAGTTTTGGATTTCTGTTATTTATAATAGTGTTTTGCATCTTTAGTTTCAGTAAAAAAGTCAAGGATAGCCTTTACCATGCTTATTTTGCTAGTATACATGTTGCTGTTTGAAAAACAGAAAGTTTACCGCTGTTGCAAAAATTCCCTAGAAAAGTCAGAGAGTGGCATAATGTTGAATCTTTTTGCATATTGAGATCTGATAAATTTATTACAGTGGGAATTTTAGTTCATAATTTTTGGAGTTAGGGAAGTATGATGAATCTCGCATTCTTTACATACTGTACTGTTTTGGCAGATTGCTGTTATGTCTGCATTGTTTGCATATGTTTGCTTGTTTAATGATTCTATTTGAGGATAGGAGTATTAAATATGCAGAGGCATTTAGTATGCAATGTTGAATAATAATTCAAGTGATTTGTTACACTAGAGAATGATAAGGTTTTGCATTGGTTTATACTAACCTATCTCACGAGTTCTTGTTGAGTTTGGTGTGGATGAAGCTTTTGATAAAAAGAGAAACCATGATATGAGAGGAATTAAGGAGACACAAAAGTTCAAGCTTGGGGATGCCCAAGGCACCCCAAGATAATATTTCAAGAAGTCTCAAGCATCTAAGCTTGGGTATGCCCCATTAGGCATCCCACCTTTCTTCTTCAACAACTATCAGTTAGTATCGGTTGAGCCTAAGTTTTTGCTTCTTCACATGAGTTGTGCTATCCTTGCAATGTCATTTTATTTTGTTTTGCTTGCTGTTTGGATACAATACCAAGATCTGAAATTATTAAATGGGCGAGTCTTCGCATAGTTACATAATTATTTAGCTACTCATTGATCATCACTTATATCTTTCGGAGTAGTTTGTCATTTGCTCTAGTACTTCACTTATATCTTTTAGAGCACAGTGCTGGTTTTATTTTGAAGAAATAGATGAACTCTAATTCTTCACTTATATTATTTTGAGAGTCTTAAATAGCATGGTAATTTGCTTAAATAATCATAATATGCCAAGCATACAAGATTTGTAAGAATTCTTATGAGTGCGTTGAATACTAAGAAAAGTTTGATGCTTGATAATTGTTTTGAGATATGAAGATGGTGATATTAGAGTCATGCTAGTTGGGTAGTTATGAATTTGAGGAATACTTGTGTTAAAGTTTTTGATTCCCGTAGCATGCACGTATGGTGAACCGTTATGTGATGAAGTCAGAGCATGATTTATTTATTGATTGTCTTCCTTATGAGTGGCGGTCGGGGACGAGCGATGGTCTTTTCCTACCAATCTATCCCCCTAGGAGCATGCGCGTAATACTTTGCTTTGATAACTTGTAGATTTTTGCAATAAGTATATGAGTTCTTTATGACTAATGTTGAGTCCATGGATTATACGCACTTTTCCTTCGTTCCACCATTGCTAGCCTCTCTAATACCGCGCACCTTTCGCCGGTATCATACACCCACCATATATCTTCCTCAAAACAGCCACCATACCTACCTATCATGGCATTTCCATAGCCATTCTGAGATATATCGCCATGCAACTTTCCACCGTTCCATTTATTATGACACACTCCATTATTGTCATATTGCTAGCATGATCATGTAGTTGACATCGTATTTGTGGCAAAGCCACCGTTCATAATTCCTTCATACATGTCACTCTTGTTTCATTGCATATCCCGGTACACCACCGGAGGCATTCATATAGAGTCATACTTTGTTCTAGGAATCGAGTTGTAATTGTTGAGTTGTAAGAAAAATAAAAGTGTGATGATCATCATTATTAGAGCATTGTCCCAGTGAGGAAAGGATGATGGAGACTATGATTCCCCCACAAGTCGGGATGAGACTCCGGAAGAAAAATTTAAAAAAAGAGAAAAAAAGAGAAAAGAAAAGAAAAAAAGAGGCCATAAAAAAAGAGAAAAGGCCCAAATAAAAAAATAAAAAAATGAGAGAAAAAGAGAGAAGGGATAATGATACTATCCTTTTACCACACTTGTGCTTTAAAGTAGCACCATGATCTTCATGATAGAGAGTCTCCTATGTTGTCACTTTCATATACTAGTGGGCATTTTTCATTATAGAACTTGGCTTGTATGTTCCAATGATGGGCTTCCTCAAAATGCCCTAGGTCTTCGTGAGCAAGCGAGTTGGATGCACACCCACTTAGTTTCTTTTATTGAGCTTTCATATACTTATAGCTCTAGTGCATCCGTTGCATGGCAATCCCTACTCACTCACATTGATATCTATTGATGGGCATCTCCATAGCGCGTTGATACGCCTATTGATGTGAGACTATCTTCTCCTTTTGTCTTCTCCACAACCACCATTCTATTTCACCTATAAGTGCTATGTCCATGGCTCACACTCATGTATTGCGTGAAGATTGAAAAAGTTTGAGAACATCAAAAGTATGAAACAATTGCTTGGCTTGTCATCGGGGTTGTGTATGATTTAAATATTTTGTGTGGGGAAGATGGAGCATAGCCAGACTATATGATTTTGTAGGGATAACTTTCTTTGGCCATGTTATTTTGAGAAGACATAATTGCTTAGTTAGTATGCTTGAAGTATTATTATTTTTATGTCAATATGAACTTTTGTCTTGAATCTTTCGGATCTGAATTTTCATATCACAATTAAGAAGATTTACATTGAAAGTATGCCAACTAGCATTCCACATCAAAAATTATCTTTTTTATCATTTACCTACTCGAGGACGAGCAGGAATTAAGCTTGGGGATGCTTGATACGTCTCCAACGTATCTATAATTTTTGATTGCTCCATGCTATATTATCTACTGTTTTGGGCAATATTGGGCTTTATTATTCACTTTTATATTACTTTTGGGACTAACCTATTAACCGGAGGCCCAGCCCATATTACTGTTTTATTGCCTGTTTCAGTATTTCGAGGAAAAGGAATATCAAACGGAGTCCAAACGGAATGAAACCTTTGGCAACGTGATTTTTTGGAAGATTATCATCCTGGAGACTTGGAGTTTACGTCAAAAGATACTCGAGGAGCCCAGGAGATAGGGGGCGCCCCCCCTACTAGGCGCGCCCCCTGTCTCGTGGACCCCTCGAGCACCCCCCGACTGACTTCTTTCGTCTATATATTCCCTCGTACCCTAAAAACATCGAATATGAAGATAGATCGGGAGTTCCGCCGCCGCAAGCCTCTCAGAGCCACCAAAACCTCTCGGGAGCCTGCTCGGCACCGCCGGAGGGGGAACCCATCACCGTGGCCATCTTCATCATCCCGCGCTCTCCATGACGAGGAGGGAGTAGTTCACCCTCGGGCTGAGGGTATGTACCAGAGCTATGTGTTTGATCTCTCTCTCTCTCTCTCTCTCTCTCTCTCTCTCGTGTCTCTCTCGTGTTCCCTCTATGGCACGATCTTGATGTATCCCGAGCTTTGCTATTGTAGTTGGATCTTATGATGTTTCTCCCCCTCTACTCTCTTGTGATGAATTGAGTTTATCTTATCGGATTGAGTCTTTTATAAGAACACTTGATGTATGTCGTGCCGTGTTTATTTGTGGTGACAATGGGATATCATGTGCCTCTTGATGTATGTTTTGATGACCAACTTGCGGGTTCCGCCCATGAACCTATGCATAGGGGTTGGCACACGTTCTTGACTCTCCGGTAGAAACTTTGGGGCATTCTTTGAAGTACTTTGTGTTGGTTGGATGAATCTGAGATTGTGTGATGCACATCGTATAATCATGCCCACGGATACTTGAGGTGACAATGGATTATCTAGGTGACATTAGGGTTTTGGTTGATTTGTGTCTTAAGGTGTTATTCTGGTATGAACTCTTTTATAGATTGATCCGAAAGAATAGCTTTGAGGTGGTTCCGTACCCTACCATAATCTCTATGTTTGTTCTCCGCTATTACTGGCTTTGGAGTGACTCTTTGTTGCATGTTGAGGGCTTGTTATATGATCTATCTATGTTATTATTGTTGAGAGAACTTGCACTAGTGAAAGTATGAACCCTAGGCCTTGTTTCCTAGCATTGCAATACCGTTTACGCTCACTTTTATCATTAGTTACCTTGCTGTTTTATTATTTCAGATTACAAATACATATATCTACCATCCATATTGCACTTGTATCACCATCTCTTCGCCTAACTAGTGCACCTATACAATTTACCATTGTATTGGGTGTGTTGGGGACACAAGAGACTCTTTGTTATTTGGTTGCAGGGTTGCTTGAGAGAGACCATCTTCATCCTACACCTCCTACGGATTGATAAACCTTAGGTCATCCACTTGAGGGAAATTTGCTACTATCCTACAAACCTGTGCACTTGCAAGCCCAACAACGTCTACAAGAAGAAAGGTTGCGTAGTAGACATCAGTGCTCAATCACCTCCCTGGGAACACCGGAGATGTCGGATGCTTGCCATGCAAACATGTCGACATTCGCCCCGCAGGAAGGTGACGAGCGCGCCTTCCTATTTGCTGTCAAGGGTGGAGCCTATGGTGAAGGCCCCTCCCGTGCCATCCTCCCTGACCGACACCTTCTTGGTCTGCGGTGGCTCAGCTCTAGATTTCTTGCTCTTGCCGGTAGAGCTCTCTGGCACGTCCTCGACGGTAGCACAACACTCCGAGGAGGTGCGCTTGCCGGAGTGGGTGCGAGAGGTCTTGCTGGGCTTCTTCTTCCCTCCCAGGCCTTTAGCGGCAGGAGCATGTGCCTTGACGGCAGCTGCTGCAACTGCTTCCCGGTAGAGTTGGTCGGCGCAAATCAGCGCGTCCTTCTTGTCGGAGGGGACGGAGATGATGGTCAACGGCCCGGGAATCTTTAGCATGTTGTAGGCGTAGTGTGACGCCGCCATGAACTTGGCTAGCACCGGGCGGCCGAGGATCCCGTTGTAGGGCAAGGGGATCTCGGCCACGTCGAAGACGATCCTCTCCATCCTGTAGTTCAACTCTCCTCCAAACGTCACGGGCAGTGTGACCTTCCCCTTCGGCTGGCTCCTCCCCGGATTTGACACCTTGAAACGTGCCCGTTTCCTCGAGGTCTCCATCAGGAATTTGCAGCCTTTTGATCACGACGGCCGAGATCAAGTTCAGGCCGGACCCGTCGTCGACCAACACCTTGAGGTTGCGTATCATTGGTGAGACCAACAATGGCAAACACCCGACCGCTGTTGTGTGGTATGGGTGGTCCTCGGCGTCAAAGATGAGGGGCATGCTGGACCACTTCAGCGGCTTCTGAGCGTCGAACGATGGCCCCGCCGCTGTAATCTCTCGCGCCCACTACTTGAGCTGGCGGTGAGAAGTATGCAGCGAGGCGCCACCATCGACGCACATGGCCTCTGTAGCCTTCTGGAACTCTTGCTCGCGGACTCGTCGTCCTCGTCATGATCATCGTCTTCTTGCTTCTTATCACGGCCCCGGGCGGGCCTCTCTTGCTGGTTGTCCTTGCCGGGGCGGCCTCCTTGGCCGCCACACTTCTTGCCGGATCCCTCGGCACCGTCCTGACCTTTCTCCTTATCCCGCCTCTCATACTCGGACTTTTGCTTTTCATGAAGCAGCTCGAGTTGTTGGCAGTTCTGGAGGTCGTGGCCCTTGGTGCGGTGGATCTTGCAGTACTGCTTGCCGGAGCCCCCCGGCTTGTCGGCAGCTGCTAAGGCCCGGCAAGCGGCGCACCCGGCAATCTCCTTGCCGGGGTCGTCTGCCTTGACCTTCTTGGCAACGCCGGTGTCGTCAGATCCTTCAACGGCAAGCACGGCCTTGCCCTTGCGTTTCCTGTTCCGACGCCGGCCCTTCTTCGTCGGGGCGGCGGCGTCTTCGTCAGTAGAGTCGGTTTCCGCGCCGGCATCCTCGCCGGGGTACTTCCTTCCCTCTTCAGCCCGGGCGCACCTATCGGCCAGAACATAGAGTTCGGCCACATCCTTAACCTTGGTCATCGCCAGCTCTTCGCGCATTGATACGTCCATTTTGCATCATGCTTTTATATCAATATTTATTGCATTATGGGCTGTTATTTCACATTATGTTACAATACTTATGCCTATTCTCTCTTATTTTACAAGGTTTACATAAGCAGGGAGAATGCCAGCAGCTGGAATTCTGGGCTGGAAAAGGAGCAAATATTAGAGACCTATTCTGCACAACTCCAAAAGTCCTGAAACTCCACGAAAGTTATTTTTGGAAATAATAAAAAATACTGAGCGGAAGAAATACGTCAGGGGGGCCACCACCTGTCCACGAGGGTAGGGGGCGCGCCCTACCCCCTGGGCACACCCCCTACCTCGTGGGCCCCCTGTTGGCCCTCCGGTGCCCATCTTCTTCTCTATGAAGTCTTTCGTCCGAAGAAAAAATCATAAGCAAGCTTTCGAGACGAGACTCCGCCGCCACGAGGCGGAACCTTGGCGGAACCAATCTAGGGCCCCGGCAGAGCTGTTCTGCCAGGGACACTTCCCTCCGGGAGGGGGAAATCATCTCCATCGTCATCACCAACGCTCCTCTCATCAGGTGAGGGTAATCTCCATCAACATCTTCACCAGCACCATCTCCTCTCAAATCCTAGTTCATCTCTTGTATCCAATTCTTGTATCCAAGTCTGGGATTGGTACCTGTAGGTTGCTAGTAGTGTTGATTACTCCTTGTAGTTGATGCTAGTTGGTTTATTTGGTGGAAGATCATATTTCAGATCCTTTATGCATATTAATACTCCTCTGATTATGAACATGAATATGCTTTGTGAGTAGTTACGTTTGTTCCTGAGGACATGGGTAAAGTCTTGCTATTAGTAGTCATGTGAATTTGGTTTTCGTTTGATATTTTGATGAGATGTATGTTGTCTATCCTCTAGTGGTGTTATGTGAACGCCGACTACATGAAACTTCACCATTATTTGGGCCTAGAGGAAGGCATTGGGAAGTAATAAGTAGATGATGGGTTGCTAGAGTGACAGAAGCTTAAACCCTAGTTTATGCATTGCTTCGTAAGGGGCTAATTTGGATCCATATGTTTCATGCTATGGTTAGGTTTACCTTAATACTTTTTTTGTAGTTGTGGATGCTTGCAATAGAGGTTAATCATAAGTGGGATGCTTGTTCAAGTAAGAATAGCACCCAATCACCGGTCCACCCACATATCAAATTATCAAAGTACCGAACGTGAATCATATGCACGTGATGAAAACTAGCTTGACGATAATTCCCATGTGTCCTCGGGAGCGCTTTTCTCTATATAAGAGTTTGTCCAGGCTTGTCCTTTGCTACAAAAAGGATTGTTCCACCTTGCTTCACTTTATTTACTTTTGTTACTTGTTGCTCGTTACCAATTATCTTATCACAAAACTATCTGTTACCTATTATTTCAGTGCTTGCAGAAAATACCTTGCTGAAAACCGCTTATCATTTCCTTCTACTCCTCGTTGGGTTCGACACTCTTACTTATCGAAAGGACTTTGATAGATCCCCTATACTTGTGGGTCATCATGACTCTTTTCTGGCACCGTTGCCGGGGAGTGAAGCGCCTTTGGTAGGTGGAATTTGGTAAGGAAAAATTTATATAGTGTGCTGAAATTTACTGTCACCTGTTACTATGGAAAGTAATCCTTTGAGGGGCTTGTTCGGGGTATCTTCACCCCGACCAGTAGAGCAAAGAGTTGCTCCTCAACCTACTGAACCTACTGAAGATGAAAATGTTTACTTTGATATTCCTTCTGGTATGTTAGAAAAACTGCTAACTAATCCTTTTACAGGAGATGGAACAAAGCATCCTGATGAGCACCTAATATATGTGGATGAAGTTTGTGGATTATTTAAGCTTGCAGGTGTGCCCGGTGATTTTATTAAGAAGAAGGTTTTCCCTTTATCTTTGAAGGGAGATGCATCGACATGGTATAGGCTATGTGATGATACGGGATCATGGAAGTACAAACGATTGAAATTGGAATTTCATCAGAAATTTTATCCTATGCATCTTGTTCATCGTGATCGAAATTATATATATAATTTTTGGCCTTGCGAAGGAGAAAGCATCGCTCAAGTTTTGGGGAGGCTTAAATCAATGTTATATTCATTCCCCAATCATGAGCTCCCAAGAGAAATAATTATTCAAAGTTTTTATGCTTGGCTTTCTGATAACAATCGCACCATGCTCGATACTTCTTGTGCTGGCTCTTTTATGATGAAGACTGTTGAATTCAAATGGGATTTATTGGAAAGAATTAAACGCAACTTTGAAGATTGGGATCTCGACGAAGGTAAGGAGTCAGGTACGACACCTAAGTTTGATTGTGTTAAATCTTTTATGGATACCGATGTTTTCCGTAAATTTAGCACTAAATATGGACTTGACTCTGAGATAGTAGCCTCTTTCTGTGAATCTTTTGCTACTTATGTTGATCTCCCCAAGGAGAACTGGTTTAAATATCATCCTCCCATAGAAGTAAAAGTAGCTGCACCTATTAAAGTTGAAGAAAAGACTATCACTTATAATGATCCTATTGTTCCTACTTCTTATGTTGAGAAACCACCTTTCCCTGTTAGGATAAAGGATCATGCTAAAGCTTCAACTGTGGTCCGTAAAAGCAATATTAGAACTTATACACCTCCTGAGCAAATTAAAGTTGAACCTAATATTGCTATTGTTAAAGATCTCTTGTCTGATAATATTGATGGGCATGTTATTCATTTCCGTGATGAAACTGCTAGAATTGCCAAACCTTGTGCTAAAGATAAACATAGACCTGTGGCAGGCATGCCTGTTATTTCTGTTAAAATAGGAGATCATTGTTATCATGGCTTATGTGATATGGGTGCTTGTCGGTGTCAAAATCTGTGGATCTCGGGTAGGGGGTCCCGAACTGTGCGTCTAAGGCGGATGGTAACAGGAGGCAGGGGACACGATGTTTACCCAGGTTCAGGCCCTCTCTATGGAAGTAATACCCTACTTCCTGCTTGATTGATCTTGATGATATAAGTAGTACAAGAGTTGATCTACCACAAGATCGTAGAGGCTAAACCCTAGAAGCTAGCCTATGGTATGATTGTTCTTGTCCTACGGACTAAACCCTCCGGTTTATATAGACACCTGAGGGGGCTAGGGTTACACGGAGTCGGTTACAATGGGAGGAGATCTACATATCCGTATCGCCAAGCTTGCCTTCCACGCCAAGGAGAGTCCCATCCGGACACGAGACGAAGTCTTCAATCTTGTATCTTCATAGTCCAACAGTCCGGCCAAAGGATATAGTCCGCCTGTCTGGATACCCCCTAATGCAGGACTCCCTCAGTAGCCCCTGAACAAGGCTTCAATGACGATGAGTCCGGCGCACAGTTTGTCTTCGGCATTGCAAGGCGGGTTCCTCCTCCAAATACTCCATAGAAGATCTTGAACACAAGGACAGTGTCCGGCTCTGTAAAACAAGTTCCACATACCTCTCCAGGGAGAATAATATTTCCACAAATCCGACCTGCTGACATATTTGATATCATGACATCATACCATGTCCCGGTTATTACCGAGCCATTTTTCTCAACCAGCCTTCGCGCGTATCGCGAGGCGGTTTCCTTATCACGAGATTCTCATCAATACGGACGTGGGTAACCCAATCGTGCCCGTTGGTATGGCTCCTCGATTATAGGAAAGTCCCAAACGGTCACGAGGAGGACGTTTGGTATTCACCCTCTTTATAAAGAGACCAAGGCCTATCCTTTTTTATTCCTCAAACTCAATCGAATCCCTCCCCCGCCTTGAGTCACCCAAAGCTTAGGTCAAGCGCTTCGGACCTTCAACCATGTCCGGATCCAACCTTCAAGGTCGGTGGATGCCCTCCTCCGTCACGGAGGAAGACGTCAAAAAGTTTAGAGAGGCCAGGTTTTTGACCGGCGAGATCGCGCACCGGCTGCCTGCTCGAGGGTAGGTCATTCCTACTCCCAAATCCGGCAAGAGCGTCGTGTTCAAATCTCACTTCCTTCAAGGGCTAGGCCTCGCTCTGGATCCCTTCATGAGGGGGCTCATGTTCTACTACGGGCTGGATTTCCATGATCTGGCTCCGGATTCTATCCTCCACATCTCGTCTTTTATCGTCGTGTGTGAAGCTTTCCTCCGCATCACCCCTCACTTCGGCCTGTGGCTCAAGACCTTCCAAGTGGAGCCGAAGATGATCGAGGGGAGGCACGCGGAGTGCGGAGGTGCCGTAATAAGCAAAAGTGTCGATGCCTCATGGCCCGAGGGTTCTTTCCAGGAGGTGTCCAGCTTATGGCAACGAGAGTGGTTTTATGTCGCAGCTCCCAGGGGTACCAAATGGGTGGATCCCCCTGCCTTTCGCTCGGGCTCCCCTCCATGATTGACGTCATGGATCAACAAGGGGCTGGACTGGGGACCAGTAAAGGATGTACCCATGCTGCAGAGCCGCATCCGAGATCTCCTTGAAAGACATATTAGTCTGGTTACAGTAACACAAGTGATGTTACTTCGTCGAATCCTGCCCTGCAAACATCGTCCCCTCCGCCTGTAGGAGTTCAATCCGGAGGGACCGTGAGCTATTCAGCACTTCCTGGGCAAGACGCTCGAGGAGATGTACAAATTGTACTTCGGACCACAAGTAAGGTGTCCGGATACCACCGAGGACGCGGGTCTGAGCTGCAATCGTCCAGACGCCCAAGTAAGTCGCCCTGTGGCCGAACACGTTGTATTTTTATTCATCACAATATTGCTCTGAAAAGTCTCTCTTTGACCAGGACTGGATAGCAAAGGTGCAGATGATCAGGTGTCCGGCCCCCCTCCCTGAGGTCTCACCGGATCCGGTACTAGCCAAGATGTTGGAGCTCGCGCCTTACCAAGCGCCCTCAGTGGAAGATAAAGGTGGGAAGAAAGAGGCTAACGCCTCCACGAAGGAGGATAACCGGGGAGAAGAAGCCAAAGTTCCCTCTCCCCAAGGAAGGAAGAGGACTGCCTCTGAAGGCCCGGAGACAATAGTCTCCAAACGGGGGAAGAAATCTTCGCCAGAGGGTCCTGCCCCGGGGGATACCCCGGCCGCACAATGCCCGCAAGTGGGCCAACCCTCCATCAATCTGTAAGTAAAAAAGGGGTTTAATAGTAAAAAAACATCCTACTTTACCTCTGAGGAAAATAACCGAGACATTTATCTTGTAGTCCGGATCATGGCCCTTCTCGGCAGAGTTCGCCTTCGGGGGATCTTCTTCCGGAGATGATGGAGAGCGAAACGCCTCCCCATGCCATCCCGCCTTACGAGGCAGGCGACCCCGAGGTGTCGTCTCGGAGGGCTTCTCCCGATATGGCAAGGCCGGAGGGTAATCCTTTGGCCACCCGAAGCCCTCAGTATCCGGCTCTTGAAGAGAGCAACCGGAAGAGTCCGGCACCGCATGTTATGCGGTCAGACGCACTGAAGGATCTGCTAGAGCAGGCGGCTATCTCAGAAGCGCATCGTGCGCTAATTGGCACGGTGGTTGAGAGGATTTCATCCGCCGAAGCAGGTTGCATGAAGCCTTTATGAATCTGCTGAGAGGTTTTGAGGTACGTGAAATAGTGTGTATTTTTTACAGTACCGCACATGTTTTAGATGTGCCATGTGCAGATAGTAGGCCCTGAGACTCTGGTTGTCGTCGAAAATGGCGGCAAACAGAGGATCATAGTCCCAGGTAACAATCCGGCCATCTTCATATGCAGGTGGCGGGAGGTCTGGTGGCTAGTCGGACTGGTGAGGTTGCCGAGCTAAAGCGGCAACTTGACGCGGCAGATGCCGACATCGTGCTTTTCAACAAGCGGCTTGACGAGTCGCAGGGTATGTAATTTCTCCGGTGATCGACATATAGAAAGAGGAGCGTGATGCCAGTATCTTTAACATGTTGTGACTGCAGATGGAGCTGCGGCAGTGGAGAGCCTTCGGGCGGAACTTGCCCGAGCTAAAGAACAAGCCAGGAAAAGCGATGCGGCCGCTCTAAAGGCGGTCGAAGAGCTGAGAGCCGAACAGGCCGCTCATGGCCGAAGCAAGGAAGAAATAGCCAAGATGGTTGTGGATTTGAAGGACGCCACTGACCGTTATGAGCTTCTCAAAAATGAAGATCGAGCGAAGATGACTAACCTGGAAAAGGCCACGGCGGCGGCTAAGGACGCCCGCTCTACAATTAGAGCGATGAAGGAGGAGTTGCGTCACGCAGGGGATATCGCGGCTGGCAAGCCCTTTATGCTGCGGATGAAGTTCGTAGGTACTAAGTATGCTCCTCTTGATCGGATGTGGAGCTCCGCAGACGATTATCTTGATTTGGCAGCGAGTGTCACTGATGCGGCCGAATACTTCAAAGATCAAAAAGATCGCGAAGTGGAGAAGCTGTTCTGGTCACAATTTAATGCTCCAGCGCGTCCGCTCCCGTTGAATGAACGGATGCCCGAATGGGCCGAGCTCCATAGGTTGTCCGGGCTCGCCATGAGGTCTGTTGTGGATCATTTATGGCCGGAAGGGCCAAGGCCAAACAATTATTTTAGTCTGGTGTAGTAGTTCCTTGGTGATGTGTCGCGCATCAATGCTATAAAGAAGTCAGCGTGCATCGAGGGTGCGCAGATGGCGCTTGCCCATATTAAAACATACTGGGCAGAGATGGAGGCCACCGCGATTGCAACCCCGAGTTCGACCATTGGCCGAGTGCTTGCCGAGCACTACTTTGACGAAGTCCTTGAAGGTGCTCGTTCAATAAAAGCTCAGTGATCGATGAATATTATGTTCTAATGACATGTATTCCCATTGAAAATTACTTAATTGTAAAGGCTATTTTTATACTTTTGCATGAAAGTGTTATGATGCCTCCTGTGCGGCCGTTTATGTATATATGTATATAACATGAAATTTTGCAGTCATCGGCTTCAGCCCGCACGCATATAATGCGGGGGTGTTTGCAGAAGACGCGTGTTCACACTTGATCCAACGTCTTGGTCCGTTAAGGAGGTGATAGCGCAGCGAACTAGGCAATCGGACTATATTGCTTTAACACTTTCACTTAGCCATAGGAGTTTGACAGTGGGGCTACTATATAGCCCCTGGTGGCTCCGCACTCATCCGAATATGGGGCGCGGTCATGCCTGACCGGGAAACGGCCCTTCGTTAATGCGGAGGAATCCCGAAGATTCCGATAAGTCATCGAGTGGTTGACCGGTCTCTCGCTTTATCATGACAGTCAGTTTTCAGCTTTTTCTACTGAGGTGCTCGTCTGGGCTAGCCAGGGCACAATTGCAGTAGTTCTCTTGGTGCCACCTTAGCCGATAGAGCGGAACGTAAGGTAGCAAAACACAGGAGCCGGGCAGACCCAACATTTGACCAAAGACATGATTCGAAGCTGATGCATATAAGGCCAAACTCGCGACGCCGAATAGTCCCTATGGTATTCGGTCTGTGTAGTATATACCGGGCTAAACAATGTCCTTGGTAATGAGCCCCTAGTGTCCGGGTACGTGCAATATTCTGACGTGGCCACATGCCAAGAACGCCAGCATCCTTCTCGGTTATATTGAGAATCCGGTGGATGTGAACAACGAAAGACAGTAAAAAAGGTTTACGCAGGGTTTTAATCTAAAGAGAAACCCTTGAACGGGTCCCTGCTGCACGTCTGCGCCTGTGTCTCTGTTGTGCCGTATCCTGGACGGGTGTAGCACGATTGTCATCTATAAAAGAGAGGAACTTAGTTGAAAGTCATCGTGCAAAAAATTGGCTAATATAAATAAACCGTATTAAAAGTCAAGATGGGTAAAGTTGAGCCGTATTATCGCTAGGAAGCCCCTGGTACTGCCTGGGAGGGTGTAACCATTAAACCAATCTCAAGTATATCCAATGATTGTCCGGACCCATCGAACCGTGTCCCTGGTCTTAACGACCAGTCATCTGTTCTGGTTGTTGAGGCCGTCTAGTGTTCGGCTGTTAAAGCAACCGTACGTTCTTCTGCGCAAAAGAAGCGCTCAACATTTCCATTTACTGTGATGATGCCACGTGGACCGGGCATCTTAAGCTTGAGAAAAGCGTAGTGCGGTATTGCATTAAAACGAGCAAAAGTCGTTCGTCCGAGTAGTGCTTGATAGCCACTTCGGAATGGAGCAATGTCGAAGGTTAGCTTTTCGCTTCGGAAGTTGTCAGGCGAGCCGAATACAACCTCTAGTATTAGAAAGCCCGTGCAGCGGGCCTCTGTGCCTGGTATTACCCCCTTGAAGGTAGCATTACTGTGGCTGATTTTTTTTGGGTTTATTCCCATTTTGCGGACTGTGTCCTAATATATCAGGCTTAGACTACTGCCGCCGTCCATGAGGACTTGTGTGAGATGGTACCCATTTATTATTGGGTCTAACACCAACGCAGCCAATCCTTCGGGCCGGATACTTGTAGCGTGATCCCTGTGATCAAAAGTGATCGGTCGGGACAGCCAAGGGTTGAACTTGGTGGTGATGGGTTCTAGGACGTGTATGTCTCGGAGTGCGGTTTTGCTTCTCCCCCTCATTACTTGCACCACATTTACCATTTTGACTTCCGGTGGGAATTTCTTCTGTCCCCCGGTCCCTTGCTGGCGAGGCTCATCCTCGTCTTCGCTTGGTGTGTCCTCCCCCTTGTGTTCGGCGTTTAGCTTGCCGGCCTGCTTGAAGACCCATCATTCTCTGTGGGTATGATTTGCAGGTTTATCGGGGGTGCCGTGGATCTGACATAATTTGTCTAGGATCTTGTTTAGGCTATTCGGACCATCTCTGTTGCCTTTGAAGGGCTTTTTCCGCTGACCCGGTCGAGAGCCCTTGAATCCGGCGTTTACCGCCGTGTTAGTTGGTTTGTCTTCTTTATTCCGGCGCTTGTTTTTACTATGTCGTGGTTTTCCATTACCTTCCCTGACTCCGGATGTGCTTGGGTCGCTGGTGCTACTACGGGCTAACCAGTTGTCCTTGCCCGCGCAAAAGCGGTTCATGAGGCTTGTTAGAGCTGCCATTGTTCTCGGCTTTTCTTGGCCGAGGTGTCTGGCAAGCCATTCGTCTCGAACGCTGTGCTTGAAAGCTGCTAAGGCTTCAGCGTCCGGACAGTCGACAATTTGGTTCTTCTTAGTGAGAAACCTGTTCCAAAGCTTTCGGGCTGACTCTCCGGGCTGTTGAATTATATGACTTAAATCGTCAGCGTCCGGAGGTCGGACATAAGTCCCTTGAAAGTTAGCCCGGAAAGCGTCCTCGAGCTCCTCCCAACTTCCAATGGAGTTTTCGGGGAGGCTTTTCAGCCAGTGTCGAGCTGGTCCTTTGAGCTTGAGGGGCAAGTATTTGATGGCATGGAGATCGTCTCCGCGAGCCATATGAATATGGAGGATGAAGTCCTCAATCCAGACCTCAGGGTCTGTGGTTCCGTCGTATGCCTCTATGTTCACTGGTTTGAACACTTCTGGAAATTCATGGTCTAATACTTCGTCGGTGAAACATAGGGGGTGCGCGGCACCTCTGTACTTAGCTGTACTATGGCGTTCGTACAGTTGTGATATTTGGTTTTATTTGGGTGCTGGAGTGTGTTTCCTTGATCCGTAGATGGATCTATTTGCGCCGGTCTTTTGATGCGAGTCCTCGCGTGGGTCATGTACTGACTTACGTGCGGCCTCGTTGGCCGCTCTGACGCAGCCACGGTGTCGTCGATCTGACCGGTCGGCGGTTTTATTTTTTGACTGTGGGGGTTCAAAGGCCTCGTTGTCGAATTCAGGCAGCAACTTTCGCTTTGGGTAGCTCTTCGTGTGGCGACTGTCACCATACTTTTCTACCGTATCGAGCACTTTGTTCCATTTACTATTGAGTGTGTTTTGTGCGGCCTTGAGCCTTTGTTTCTGCTTCTTCAGACTTCTTGCAGTGGCGATAAGCCTTTCTTGCTCCAGCTGCCTTTCCGGGATGATGCCTTCATCGTCATCCGGACTATTCTCTACTCCAGAGACGGGTTGATTGTCTTGAAGCTCGGCGTCGCCATGTTCGGACAGCGGCTCCGTATTTTGTTCGTCGTACGCTGGCTCACCCTGCTCTTTCGCTGGTCTTCTTCTTGCATTGTTATCGCTGTTTTTGCCAAGGCGGGATTTAGAGCGGTGCCTACGGCGCCGCTTTGATTGCTTGTCGAGGGAGCTATCTCTTGCTGCATCCTTCCGTTCCTCGTCATTATTTTCTTTGGGTGTATCCACCATGTATATGTCATGTGATGAAGTGGCAGTCCAGCGCCTTGTTGGCGGTGGTTCCTGTTCGTCTCCTGCATCGTTGTCCATACCATCGATGTCTTCGGAGTCGAAGTCGAGCATGTCGGTTAAGTCATCGACAGTGGCTACTAAGTGGGTGGTGGGTGGGGAGTGAATTTCTTCGTCATCCGCATCCCACTCTAGCCGGACATAGTTCGGCCATGGTTCTCCTGACAGGGAGAGAGACTTTAACGAGTTTAGTACATCGCCAAAAGGCGGGTGCTGAAAGATATCCGCGGAGGTGAACTCCATGATCGTTGCCCAATCGGGTTCGATAAGTATGGGCGCAGGCGGTTCGGAGTCCGTGGCCGGAGACGAGTCCAGTAGTTCGGCGACACGGCTCTTGTGAGGGGTAAGGTCAGTATTCGGCTCTATCGCCACTAAAGGTGCGGCCTCCAAGGCGGGGTCTATCCGCCCGTCCTCGGATGGCGCAATCTGTTCCGGACTGAAGGCCGGAGTAATTGCTGGCGTGATCTCCCGAACATTGTCCGACGGCAGAGCTATATCGTGCTCGTCGTGATCGTGCGGCACACCTGGCATGGGCCCAAATTAGTCGAAGATCAAGTCCCCGCGGATATCGGTAGTATAATTCAAGTTTCCAAACCTGACCTGGTGGCCAGGGGGGTAGCTCTCGATCTGCTCCGGATGGCCAAGCGAAGTTGGCCCGATCGCGGCCGCCGAATCTGAAGATCTGTCCGGGAGGAAAACCTCACCTGGACCGCATCGCTACCGATGATCGAAGGAGCCATCAGGCCTTATGGTGACGCATACGTTGGAACTCTCAATGAAAGCACCAATGTCGGTGTCAAACCGCGGATCTCGTAGGGGGTCCCGAACTGTGCGTCTAAGGCGGATGGTAATAGGAGGCGGGGACACGATGTTTACCCAGGTTCGGGCCTCTCTATGGAGGTAATACCCTACTTCCTGCTTGATTGATCTTGATGATATGAGTAGTACAAGATTTGATCTACCACGAGACCGTAGAGGCTAAACCCTAGAAGCTAGCCTATGGTATGATTGTTCTTGTCCTACAGACTAAACCCTCCGGTTTATATAGACACCGGAGGGGGCTAGGGTTACACAGAGTCGGTTACAATGGGAGGAGATCTACATATCCGTATCGCCAAGCTTGCCTTCCACGCCAAGGAGAGTCCCATCCGGACACGAGACGAAGTCTTCAATCTTGTATCTTCATAGTCCAACAGTCCGGCCAAAGGATATAGTCCCGCTGTCCGGGTACCCCCTAATCCAGGACTCCCTCAGTGCTAGTGCTAGTGCAATACCTATTGACTTATATAAACAAATTAAGCATGATATTGCACCTACTGAGCTAGAAGATATTGATGTCACAATTAAACATGCCAATAGAGATACTATTTCACCACTGGGGATAGTTAGACATGTTGAAGTCTTGTGTGGGAAAACTAAATATCCTGCTAATTTTCTTGTTCTTGGCTCCCCACAAGATAGCTTTTGTCCCATTATATTTGGTAGATCCTTCTTGAACACCATTAATGCTAAGATAGATTGCGAAAAGGATGCTGTTACTATTGGTCTAGGTGATATGTCTCATGAGTTTAATTTTTCTAAATTTCGTAGACAACACCGTGAAGAGGAATTACCTAGTAAGGATGAAATTATGGTCTTGCTTCTATTGCCATGCCTCCTAGTGATCCTTTAGAACAATATTTGCTAGACCATGAAAATGATATGTTTATGAATGAAAGAAGGGAAATAGATGAAGTATTCTTTAAACATGAACCCATCCTGAAACACAATTTGCCTGTTGAAATCCTAGGGGATCCTTCTCCACCCAAGGGTGATCCCATGTTTGAGCTCAAACCGTTACCTGATACTCTTAAATATGCTTATCTTGATGAGAAAAAGATATATCCTATTATTATTAGTGCTAACCTTTTAGAGCATGAAGAAGAGAGATTATTGAAAACTCTGAAGAAGCACCGTGCTGCTATTGGATATACTCTTGATGATCTTAAGGGCATTAGTCCCACTCTATGTCAATATAAAATAAATTTGGAGGAAGATGCCAAACCAGTTCGTGATCATCAACGACGGCTGAATCCTAAGATGAAGGAAGTGGTAAGAAAATAAATACTAAAGCTCCTTGAGGCAGGTATAATTAATCCCGTTGCTGATGTGGGTAAGTCCTGTCCATTGTGTCCCTAAGAAGGGAGGTATTACCGTTGTTCCTAATGATAAAGATGAGTTGATCCCGCAAAGAATTATTATAGGTTATAGGATGGTAATTGTTTCCGCAAATTAAATAAGGCTACTAAAAAATATCATTACCCCTTACCTTTTATCGATCAAATGCTAGAAAGATTATCCAAACATACACATTTTTGCTTTCTAGATGGTTATTCTGGTTTCTCTCAAATACCTGTGTCAGCCAATGATCAATCAAAGACTACTTTTACTTGCCCTTTTGGTACTTTTGCTTATAGACGTATGCCTTTTGGTTTATGTAATGCACCTGCTACCTTTCAAAGATGCATGATGGCTATATTCTCTGACTTTTGTGAAAAGATTTGTGAGGTTTTCATGGACGATTTTTCCGTCTATGGATCCTCTTTTGATGATTGCTTGAGCAACCTTGATCGAGTTTTGCAGAGATGTGAAGAAACTAATCTTGTCCTGAATTGGGAAAAGTGCCACTTTATGGTTAATGAAGGTATTGTCTTGGTGCATAAAGTTTCTGAAAGAGGTATTGAGGTTGATAAAGCCAAGGTTGATGCTATTGAAAAGATGCCAAGTCCCAAGGACATCAAAGGTATAAGAAGTTTCCTTGGTCACGCCTGATTTTATAAGAGATTCATTAAGGACTTCTCAAAAATTTCTTGGCCTCTGACTAATTTATTACAAAAAGATATAGCATTTGAAATACTTAAGAAAGCATTGATCTCTGCACCTATTGTTCAGCCACCTGATTGGAATTTACCCTTTGAAATTATGTGTGATGCTAGTGATTATGCTGTAGGTGCTGTTCTAGGGCAAAGAGTTGATAAGAAATTAAATGTTATTCAATATGCTAGTAAAACTCTAGACAATGCTCAGAGAAATTATGTTACTACTGAAAAAGAATTCCTAGCAGTTGTATTTGCTTGTGATAAGTTCAGACCTTATATTGTTGATTCTAAAGTAACTATTCACACGGATCATGCTGCTATTAAATATCTTATGGAAAAGAAGGATGCTAAACCTAGACTTATTACATGGGTTCTCCTGCTACAAGAATTTGATTTGCATATTGTTGATAGAAAGGGAGCTGAGAACCCCGTTGCAGACAACTTGTCTAGGTTAGAAAATGTGCTTGATGACCCACTACCTATTGATGATAGCTTTCCTGATGAACAATTAAATGTCATAGATGCTTCTCGTACTGCTCCATTGTATGATGATTATAGTAATTATATTGTTGCTAAATTTATACCACCTAGTTTCACATACCAGCAAAAGAAAAAGTTTTCCTATGATTTGAGACATTACTTTTGGGATGACCCACATCTTTATAAAGAAGGAGTAGATGGTGTTATTAGACGTTGTGTACCTGAGCATGAACAGGAACAGATCCTACGCAAGTGTCACTCCGAGTCTTATGGAGGACACCACACTGGAGATAGAACTGCACATAAGGTATTGCAATCCGGTTTTTATTGGCCTACTCTCTGCAAGGATGCCCGTAAGTTTGTCTTATCTTGTGATGAATGTCAAAGAATTGGTAATATTAGTAGACGTCAAGAAATGCCTATGAACTATTCACTTGTTATTGAACCATTTGATGTTTGGGGCTTTGATTATATGGGACCTTTTCCTGCCTCTAATGGTTACACACATATTTTAGTTGTTGTTGATTACGTTACTAAGTGGGTAGAAGCTATTCCAACTAGTAGTGCTGATCATAACACTTCTATTAAGATGCTTAAAGAAGTTATTTTTCCGAGGTTTGGAGTCCCTAGATATTTAATGACTGATGGTGGTTCACACTTTATTCATGGTGCCTTTCATAAAATGCTTGCTAAATATGACGTTAATCATAGAATCGCATCTCCTTATCACCCTCAGTCTAGTGGTCAAGTAGAATTGAGTAATAGATAGCTCAAATTAATTTTACAAAAGACTGTCAATAGATCTAGAAAGAATTGGTCCAAGAAACTTGATGATGCATTATGGGCCTATAGAACCGCATATAAAAATCCTATGGGTATGTCTCCGTATAAAATGGTTTATGGAAAAACATGTCACTTACCCCTTGAACTAGAACATAAGGCATATTGGGCTATTAAAGATCTCAATTATGATTTCAAACTTGCCGGTGAGAAGAGGTTATTTGACATTAGCTCACTTGATGAATGGAGAACCCAAGCCTACGAAAATGCCAAGTTGTTTAAAGAAAAAGTCAAAAGATGGCATGACAAAAGAATACAAAAGCGTGAGTTTAATGTAGGTGATTATGTATTGCTATACAACACTCGTTTAAGATTTTTTTGTAGGAAAACTTCTCTCTAAATGGGAATGTCCTTACGTTATCGAGGAGGTCTATCGTTCCTGTGCCATAAAAATCAACAACTTTGAGGGCACAAACCCGAAGGTGGTGAACGGTCAAAGAATCAAACATTATATCTCAGGTAATCCCATAAACGTTGAAACCAATGTTATTGAAACCGTAACCCCGGAAGAATACATAAGGGACACTTTCCGGAATGTTTCAGACTCCGAAAAGGAATAGGTATGTGGTACGGTAAGTAAACCGACTCCAAAACAGTTTTAATGGCAATATATTTCCGTTTTGGAATAATTAGAAAAATAAGAGGCAGTCCGGGAAGGACACGAGGCCTCCACGAGGGTGGAGGGTGATACGTCTCTGTTGTATCTACTTTTCCAAACACTTTTTCCCTTGTTTTGGACTCTAACTTGTATGATTTGAATGGAACTAACCCGGACTGACGTTGTTTTCAGCAGAATTGCCATGATGTTGTTTTATGTGCAGAAAACAAAAGTTCTCGGAATGACCTGAAACTCCACGGAACACCTTATAGAAAATAATAATAAATGCTCGCCAAAGATGAAGACCAGGGGCCCACACCCTGTCCATGAGGGTGGGGGGCGCGCCCTCTACCTCGTGGGCCCCCTGGAGACCTTCCGACGCCAACCCCAACTCTATATATTTGCTTTCAGAGAGAAAAAAATCAGAGAGAAGAAATCATCGCGTTTTACGATACGGAGCCACCGACAAGCCCTAAAACCTCTCGGGAGGGCTGATCTGGAGTCCGTTCGGGGCTCCGGAGAGGGGGATTCATCGCTGTCGTCATATCAACCATCCTCCATCACCAATTTCATGATGCTCACCGCCGTGCGTGAGTAATTCCATCGTAGGCTTGCTAGACGGTGATGGGTTGGATGAGATTTATCATGTAATCAAGTTAGTTTTGTTAGGGTTTGATCCCTAGTATCCACTATGCTCTGAGATTGATGTTGCTATGACTTTGCTATGCTTAATGCTTGTCACTAGGGCCCGAGTGCCATGATTTCAGATCTGAACCTATTATGTTTTCATGAATATATGTGTGTTCTTGATGCTATCTTGCAAGTCTATAGTCACCTACTATGTGTTATGATCCGGCAACCCCGAAGTGACAATAATCGGGACCACTCCCCGTGATGACCCTAGTTTGAGGAGGTCATGTACTCACTAAGTGCTAATGCTTTGTTCCGGTTCTCTATTAAAAGGAGGCCTTAATATCCCTTAGTTTCCGTTAGGACCCCGCTGCCACGGGAGGGCAGGACAAAAGATGTCATGCAAGTTCTTTTCCATAAGCACGTATGACTATATTCGCAATACATGCCTACATTACATTGATGAATTGTAGCTAGTTCTGTGTCACCCTATGTTATGACTGTTACATGATGAACCGCATCCGGCATAATTATCCATCACCGATCCAATGCCTACAAGCTTTCCATATACTGGTTTACGCTTATTTACTTTCCCGTTGCTACTGTTACAACCATTACAAAACACCAAAAATATTACTTTTGCTTTCATTACTCTTTCGTTACCGTTACCACCACTATCATACTACTTTTCTACTAAATACCTTGCTGCAGATATTAAGTTATAAAGGTGTGCCTGAATTGACAACTTAGTTGCTAATACTTGAGAATATTCTTTGGCTCCCCTTGTGTCGAATCAATAAATTTGGGTTGAATACTCTACCCTCGAAAGCTGTTGCGATCCCCTACACTTGTGGGTTATCAAGACCAATTTCTGGCACCGTTGCCGGGGAACATAGCTCTATTCTTTGAGTCACTTGGGATTTATATCTGCTGGACACTATGAAGAATTTTAAAGACGCTAAGACAAAAATTTATCCCTCAACTACGAGGGGAGGTAAGGAACTGCCATCTAGCTCTGCACTTGATTCACCTTCTGTTATGAGTAAGCTTGTGACACCTAAACCTGCTTCTGCTATTCGTTCTGATATGTTGCATGTTATCGATGATGCCACTTCTGCTATGCATGATACTTATGATGAAACTACTTCTATGCTTGATACTACTATGCTCCTTAGTGAATTTCTTGAAGAACAAATTGCTAGGGCTAGAGAGAAAGAAATTATTGAAACTGATAATGTTGATGAAATTGATGATGAAGATATGCCTGTTATTCCTGAGGGTTATGTTTTTGATATGGAATCTTCTGCAGCTATTTTTTCCTGCAAAGATAGAAACGAGCTTAAGAGGCTATTAGTTAAATGGAGTAAAGAATCTCTTAGAGATAGAATGAAACCTGACCCTGCTTTTGCTACTTCACCTATTTGTGTTCCCGATAAGGATTATGAATTCTCTGTTGATCCTGATATAATTACTTTGGTTGAATTTGATCCTTTTCATGGTTATGAATCTGAAACTGTTGTGGCACATCTTACTAAATTAAATTATATAGCCACCCTGTTCACTAATGAGGAGAGATCTCGCTACTTTTATATCCTTAAAATATTTCCATTCTCATTAAAGGGTTGTAGCGACCCGACCCAAAATCGGTCAAGTCTCTGTGTCTGTACCATCCCAAGATCATCTTTGGCACACAAGACATTGATGAAATAATCAAAGTTCAATCACACCTGAATTTATTACACGATTCTCATAACGAGTCTTTATTACAATAGAATAAATTCGCCAAGGCCAACTCATGAGAAATAAACTAAATAAAGTTTGGAAGCGTAGAAGAATAGCGAGTCCATCCGACTCCAAAGAGCAATCGCCAAGCGCGGATCGTAGCCTCACTCTGATCGGAATACTCCTCGCAACATAAGACGTTGCAGCCGTGTAGGTCAGCATTTTGAATATGCCGGCAAGTCATGAAGAGAAAATAACAATAAAAATTACTAACACTATATGCAATTTGGCTGTGGGGCTCTAAGTTTCATTATTTTGCGAAAAGCCAGCTTTTCCCTACAATAAGGACTTGTTTGCAAATACTACAAAATTGTTGGTAGTTATTGAGATGGTTCCGCCAACCACTGTCTCATTCCCAAATTATTAAATAATCCCCTCAATTAATTTATTAAATTCAGTGTTGAGATTTCTGAAATACTTCCAAGTTCCAGAGGCTCAAATTGTCCGTAACCGGGGACACGGCTAACCGATTAGATCTTCACTCTGCAGAGGTTTGCGACTTTACCCGCAAGAATCGTTCCTCCTTTTAAGTCTTCGCACTTCATGGTGTTTGAAGACGGACGAACGTAAACAGGGTCTTTCAAGAGTTCCTCCGCCACCGCTTTGTACCCATCCAATCCTACCGTTCTTCTACATCTCGTAGCACCGTCCGCCAGAGTCACAACTAGGGTTGACCAAGCCGAGCCCATAATGGCTTGCGGCTGCTGAGTAAGCTTCCGTCAATGGGGTATACATCCGTCTCTTCGTGGCTGGGTGAAGCTTTCCGCAAGATGTCAGGGCGCTTCTCCATGCATCCCGGCCAACCACTGGGTTCTCCAGGGTGCCCGTCAACCGTCCTCCACCCAGTAGTGAATTTTGACGTCCATCTTGATCTTGAAGTCATGGGGTTGTCATCATCTTGACTCTCACATCTCCCTTATGATTCACTCAACCAACCCCGTCTACGAGCATAGCAAAATAAACTACTTCGTCCCGGGAAATGGTAACAAGGGGAATTGGGTTCCTCCTACCTCATGATACTACTCAAGAACATAACTTCAAATTTCTCCTACTACATGCATGGTGGGGAGGTTTAATTCTAATGCAATAAAATCATAGGCATAGTAAAAAGAAATATGATCAATGACTTGCCTTGCTGACGATCTTCGAAAGTTAGGGACTTGTAACGCCCTCGATGCGGCTATATCTCCCACGTGTCGAAGCACGACTTAGAGGCATAACCGCATTGAAAGCAATGTCGCAAGTGAGGTAATCTTCACACAACCCATGTAATACATAAGGGAAAAGAGATACATAGTTGGCTTACAATCGCCACTTCACACAATGCATGAGTAAAACATTACATCATACAGATACAATCAAGGTCCGACTACGGAACCAAAATAAAAGAAGACTACCCCAAATGCTACACAGATCCCCGATCGTCCCAACTGGCTCCACTCTTGATCAACTCAAACGAAACAACACAAAGAACAAGATCTTCATCGAGCTCCTCCTTGAGCTCTGGTCCATCACCGCACGGTTTCATCGGCACTGCAAACTGGTTTTGAAGTATCGTGAGCCACGGGGACTCAGCAATCTCACACCCGCGAGATCAAGACTATT
Source organism: Aegilops longissima (assembly GCA_021605205.1). Taxonomy (NCBI): domain Eukaryota; kingdom Viridiplantae; phylum Streptophyta; class Magnoliopsida; order Poales; family Poaceae; genus Aegilops; species Aegilops longissima. Next base: position 381,940,365 of record CM038678.1, on the reverse strand, counting down.
TAAGCTTAAGGTAGGACAGGGTAGTAAGGTGGAGCTGCAGCAAGCGACTAGCATATATGGTGGCTAACATACGCAAAAGAGAGCGAGAAGAGGAGGCAAAGCACGGTCGGACAACTATGATCAAGAAGTGATCCTGAACTCCTACTTACGTCAAACATAACCCAGAAACCGTGTTCTCCTCTCGATCAACCCCGAAAAGAGACACTCACGGTTACACACACGGTTGGTGTATTTTAATTAAGATCAACTTCGGGTTTTCTACAACCGGACATTAACAAATTCCCATCTGCCACATAACCGCGGGCACGGCTTTCGAAAGTTCAAACCCTGCAGGGGTGTCCCAACTTAGCCCATGATAAGCTCTCGCGATCAACGAAGAATAGACCTTCTCCCGGAAGACCGATCAGTCTCGGAATCCGGCTACAAGACATTTCACAGCAATAAAACAAGTCCAGCAAGACCTCCCGCGTGCCGACACCACGGTAGTAGCAGCGATCTCGTCCCTGTGCCACGACCGGATGAACACTACGACGGCAACCGACGATACCCCAAGTTGCCTCGGGCGGCACCGCAAGTGGCTCTAGTTTGGACCAACACTTAGACAAGCATTGGCCGGGGGTAATAAAGATGACCCTCGGGATGCGCGACTCCCAAGGGAAAAAGGCTAGGAGGCAAATGTAAAACCAATGTTGGGCCTTCTGGAAAAGTCTTATTCAAAGCGAACTGTCAAGGGGTCCCATAAATCACCCGACCGCGTTAGGGACGCAAAAATCCGGGAACATAACACCGATATGACGGAAACTAGGGCGGCAAAGTGGAACAAAACACAGGCATAAGGCCGAGCCTTCCACCCTTTACCAAGTATATAGATGCATTAATTAAATAAGATATATTGTGATATCCCAACAAGTAAACATGTTCCAACGAGGAACAACATCTCCATGTTCCAACAAGGAACAAACTTCATCTTCACCTGCAACTAACAACGCTATAAGAGGGGCTGAGCAAAGCGGTAACATAGCCAAACAACGGTTTGCTAGGAAGGGTGCAAAAGGTTAGAGGTTCATGGTAATTTGGGATGGCTTGATATAGCAAGTGATAGGCATCGTAGCATAGGCATAGCAAAAGAGCGAGCATCTAGCAAGCAAGGATAGTAGTGATTTCGAGGGTATGGTCATCTTGCCTGAAATCCGCAAGGAAGAAGAACGAGTCCATGAAGAAGACAAACGGACGAAGTCGAACGAATCCTCACAACTCCGGAACGAACCCGAAGCTAACGAGAGAAGCAAACCGGAAAGAAACAAACAACATGATAAATGCACAAGCATAAACATGGCATGATGCACAACCAAGTATGATGCATGTCCAGTTTAAATATGCATGGCATGGCAATATGCACAAACAACACTACAAGTTAGTGGAGCTCAATATGCAACGAGTTGCATATTGACTTAACACCACAACACTTATTTAGTTCTCTCTCGGTTAGGTACTCAACAATATTAAATGTTATTAAACATGGCAAGAGGGTGAAGCATAATTAAACTAACTATTTAGGCAAGTTTAAATGAGGCCGAAATAAGAAACAACAATTCGGAAAATCCCCATATGCAAATTATGGATTGGAACAGATCTGACCTAAAGCATATTTTAGAGTTGTTAAACATGCAAAGTAATGCTACCATGTTAAACTAGGCATTTTCTAACCCATTTACATATATAATTTATTTAAAATGGAGCTACGGTTATTAAGTTATGAAATAAATCATTTTAACATGGCATTTAAGCAAATTAATGCAAACAACAATTATAAGCATTTAAATGTTGTTATCATGATGCGGATGACATGTGCAAGTCTATGCAATTTTTATGAAAACGTTAACATGAGCATGATATGAAGCATTATGTCACCGTGGTGGAAGAAAGGGGTGCCACGGCAACGAATCCGAAAATGATGCCATGGCAACATATCGGTTCCGATAACTCACGGAGATATCGGTGCAAAGGAAAGCGTGACGGTCATGCAAGAAGGTGGGTGATCCCGACACGGGTTCCCACGGAACGGTGGCATGGCAAAGAGGGCATCGCAAGGATGATTCGATCACGGTCGGTCATCACGGGTTATACCTCGAAGCGCTCAAACGGGACGGGTCGAGTTTCGTAGAGGGAAGGAGTCGTACACGGCGTAGGGGGAAGTAGACGTTCATGTTCGATGGTAGTGGTTCACGTTCGTTTTCGAAGATGTTCGGATCGACGGTAGCGGTACTTGAAGAATCCCGAAACGGACTTGGCGTCTTCGCGCGTAGGGGTACTTGTCGTTATCCACGGAAGTAGTTGTTCACGTTTTGGAGTTGAACTTGACGAAATCCGCAAACGGGTCTTCGGTGACGGTAGATGTACAAGGCAAACGTAAAGGTACTATGCTTCGTCGTCGTGGTACTTGCGATCTCGGCGAATCCGTGGAGCTCGCGGTCTGTCGTGGAAGTAGTCGTTCTCGTTTCGTAGTCGTACATGTCGGCGGTAGTTGTTCTAGGCAGGAAACAGTAGTTGTACACGGGTCTTCGGCGTCGTGGTACTTGGCGTTCCAAAACAGAGCAACAACAAAAGCCTCGGGTCTTGGCGTCGTTGCCACCGGCAGCGGCGGTGCACGAAACAGCAGCAGGAGGCTGCAGAGGTGGCGACCATGTGGCTATGTGGTCGCACGCAGCGCAACACAGCGAGATGACGAAGGCCTCGGGCATCATGGGGCGGCGCTTGGAGCTCGGGGCAGAGGAGGGCCACGGCCATGGCGTGCGGAGGAGGAGCAGGACCTCCCGAGGTGGAGCAGGGAGGCGCGGCCATGGCAGGGCGCGGCGGTGACTCGGGCATGGTGGTCGCGAGGAGGCGACGAGGAGAGGGCCGCCGGAGCTCGCTGGTCGGCGCGAGGGGAGCTCTCCCCGGCGGTCGCAGACGGGCACCAGTGGGAGGAACGGTCCAGGCGGCGAGATCCGGGTCAGGGTCTCGTCCCCGGGTTGGCCGCGCCGGAGGTTGAGGCGGAGCCAGCAAGGCAGGGAGGAGGACGACGGAGGGAGGCGCAGCACGGGCAGGAGGTGGAGCGGAGGCGGCGAGGAGGAGGCCGAGGGGAGAAGGGGATCAGGCGACGAGGGAGATGGAGAGAGATGGCGGCGGAAGGAGGAGGACGAGGGGAGATGGGATCGGGCGAGCGGCGCTCCCTGGCGATGCGGTCGGGAGGAGGAACGAGAGAAGGAGAGCGAGGGGATCGGGCTAGGTTAGGGCAGGGGTTGGTCGGGCCGGATGGGCCTTGGGGTTTGGTGGTCGCGAGCCTGGAGGGAGGCGCGGCTGGGCCTAGAGGGGAAAATGGCCAGAGCCGGCTGGGCTGGCTCTCTTCTCTCCTCTCTCTCTTATATATATTGAGCATAAAAATAAATAAAGAGAGACAAAAGAACGAGAGGGTTAGGGAAAGAATTTGGACATGGGGATAATTTTCCCGAGCTCACAAAAATGCGAGGAATTTAACAAAAATGATCCAAGGATTTTTGGTGGAACTCCGGAAAATGATAGAATAAAAATGGCAAGGTTTGGAGACCAAACTTGAAGTAGAAAGGGCATTGGAATTTTGCAAGTGGGTTATGGTGATTCCAACAATGGAATATTTTCAATATAGCTCCCTAATATTGGGAGGATATGTTATAAAGAGAAAACACCATGTGAATATCCCTCGATTTAAATGGATCGAAAAATCCATGCAATTTATTTAGAAGAGTTTTTAAAAAAAATAATGAATGATGGCATGATGACATGATGCAATGCAAGAGATGACATGATGCAATGCAAAAAACAAAACAAACCACATGGCAAAACTCGAAACCCGGAAGGCAATCAAGCTCCGGTGCTGGGCGCCACAACACTCCACCACTACAAGAGGATCTCGCCCCGAGATCTAGGATGGCACCGGAAAAAACGGAAGAGGAAGAGGTAAAACAAAGTTGCTTCTTTGACAAACGGATGAAACCAATGAACCTCGAGAGGTTTAAAACTTGAAAGAAAGAAAACAACGAAGATGAACAAAGTTGAAAACACTCTGTTAGAAAAGAGGAACAAGGGATACGACGAGAACCCAGAGGTTAAGTGATAACATAGATACTGAAACCACTCCGGTTAAAACTAGATCGAGAAGGAACAAGATTGATATAATTTGGGCAGCTCTCCGATTGGAAGAAGAAGGAAACTTGATAAGATGAAAAGAACTTGAAGAGAAGACACAACACTCCGGTTAAATCGATAAACAAGAAAAAGCACATGGTCCTGGCAAAACGAGATGATGGGTGAAAATAGCAACATCACAATGCCTCCGGAAACGAAAGAATAGAATCTAGATTGTTGGGATAAAGGGATGGAGAAGAAAATGACAACTTCTGCCAGAAATGAGCTTGGAAAAGCACCCTTGCAAAGAAGAATTGAACGGAGTTGTTGGAAAACCAACAACGAAATGAATAAGCTTGTAGTGGGCTTATGGAAACATCTCAACATTATGAGGTGAGCTTCTGCCACCAACGGAAACAAACGATTGGATTGATATCAACAAGGAGACGAGAAACTTATTTCACCGAGAGGACAATTGAAGAACTTGGGTCATTAATAAGCACCATAAATAGCAACAATCCTTAGGGAAAGCTTCAGGTGAAATATAGCCCAAGACAACTCCAATGAAGGATTAGATGGATTTAAAATACCTCATTCTTGACAACATGTGAATCATGAAACACGACTGAAATTGTCGAGAATGACATACCACCATCTCAAGAGATAAGGTAGAAAGAATTGCACTTCGGAATGCAAGAAGAAGAATACTTGAACTCCTCAAAACCAAAACATGTGTTGAACACCATGCTTATTTTTGAGTATAGCTTGGCGGATCATAACTCCGAGAGAAATCTTGAAGAACAATTGAAGAATGAAAAGAATCCTTGACGAACCACCATGTAGAGCCTCCATGAAGAACTCCGGTAATAAAAGGATGATAAAAGAAAGAGAAGTTGAAAACACAAGGTGAAACCTTGCAGTGATAAGATGAAGCTTTGAAATGATATAACCGCGAAAACTTGGAACTCCGGAAAGAAAAGATGAACAAATGAAATCAAGAATTTTGATGATCCTCCGGAATAAGGAATTGAACTTACTCGATGAAACAAGAATAAGAATTACATTATGCTCATCCTTCACCAATTAAATTGATGACAAGCAATGGATTTGGCATACTACTTATTCCGCTGATAAAAAATGATTACAGATAGAGATATAGCGCAAACTTGAGAAGGTCTTCAATGAACCACCAGTAGGATTGAAACAACGAATAAATTGATATGATAACCAAGAAAGAGAACTCTTGAACAAACCACCATAAGAATTAAAAATGAACGAAGAAAAGATAAAGAAACACCGGGAAGAATTAGAAAATGAACGAAGATACTTGAGAGAATTTAGATACAAGTGAACGTAGAGATCCCGAACTGATTAGAGGATATTTGAACGATGCACCGGTAAGATTTGGAGAACGAGAGATGAAAGCTTGAATGAATAATTCTGAGATGATGGGCTCCGAAGAATCAAACTGAAAAGACTCCTGAAATGCTCCGGGTGGGTTAAAAGAATTCTCACAATCAAAACAATTATGAGGATGGCACGAAGCTAGAACCATGAATCTTGAAGAGAAAGAAGCGAGATTTAAGAGAAACTCTTCTTCGGTCTTCAAAATTCGAGAATGACGACGAGAAACACCACCATGAATTGTTGAGACACTCCGGAATGAAAATTAGAAAGGTTGAACCAACGATGAAAAGAATTTGAAAGATCTTTGAGAAAGACATTTGGTGATGATAACTCATTCTTACGCCAAACTTTGCAATGAATTTGGGAATAGCTCCTGAAAATTAGGAGAGTTAGGTAAGATTCTGGGAAAAGACCTGTGGGTTATGGCCCACTCAAAAGAAAACACCGTTGAACAATTGCTTGAAATAGATATTGCCTTTGGTAGAATTAAATGGCTTGAATGAGATAGCATCCTCAAAAGAACTTGAGTGTATTGAGAATGGAAACTAGAATCTTCCGAGATATCTTCAACACTCCTAACAATTGAATAGTGAGAAGTGGATGATTAAGAGATGCACCGACATGAGAAAACATTTGAAACGATGAAAAGAATACGATCAACACCGAAAAACTTGAGTTAAATCCACGGAGAAGAAAATTAGAATGGAACAATGATAAGGTTGAAACTTCCTTTAACATCTTCATGAGAATCACCGGATAAAACATTAAAGGAAAAGAATGAAGAAACTTCACTCAATAAAATGGATACTTGATTAAGAAATCTGAGCCTTGAAGAAAAAGGGTGGAGGGCGGAAAACAAAGGCAACTTGGGTGGGATGAAACGAACACCGTTGAGAAAAAGCTTAGAATTGATCTTGCTAATGTTGGAATGATCGGATCCACTTAAAGAGAAGCACGCCGGTTGAGAAAAGAATTAACATGATGATCTCGATGATCAAGAAGGATTAGTATTCCATAGAAATAAGAGAACACCATTTAGAATGAGGTATGGAATCAACACTTGGCATTGAAGCAACTCGAATACCACAAAACAAAACAAAAACAAAGGATTGGCTTCAAGAATAAGCCGAACAAACACATGATAGAGATTTCGCCCAAAGTGTTAGTGGTGGGGCCCACACGGACACGACGATAGCGGACGTCACGAATGACTAACAAGACGCCCCGAATCAGCATAGCCAAGGATTCTTTAAGACGCCTCGCGACCATCGTGAATCGACCGTGAATGGGCGGACCACTAGACTTTGAACCCCAATCTCAAATCATACATCCATCGGAAAGAATATCCCGTAAGCTACTAGAATTCCCACCTATAAACTCCCAAACTTTTCGGTTATGCAATCTGGTGTTGGGGATACAGGGACACAAAATATATCACCCAAACTAACAATACCTAGATCCAATTGTATCCATCCGTCAACACATAACCAAGAAAACTCCGAAATCGTGTACCTCGACCTTCAAAAGCATCCGTTATACAAGTCATGGCAATACTCCCAGACTCGCCACAAGATCGGGCTATCGGGGTTATCTCACCAACAAGCGCACAAAAGAGATTTCGATGTCGGCAAAACTCGGTACTCCAGAATCAGAACGATAAAATTGTGACGACAACACCTCGGAGCTCAACTCCCGGGACACCGCCACAACCCTAAATGTCGAGGCACCAAGAACAATGTTCTCGTCACAAAACCATCGAACGATTCCAAGATACCCACGTGATCCTAAAATTTTTTAGTGAAATTTGAGAAGAGAAGAGTCAAAACTCTACGTCGGGATACCTCACGAGAGCGACGAAGGGACCGAGGAGTAAAAAGAATCCTACTCTCCGATATATATAATCCTAAGCCTCAAAACATTTTTCCATTCTAGACTCAACAACGCCAAAAACAATCAAGTAGGGGCTCCTAAGTCGGGAAGGCTCGATTACCAACTTGTAGCGCCTCGATGCGGCTATATCTCCCGTGTCGAAGCACGACTTAGAGGCATAACCGCATTGAAAGCAATGTCACAAGTGAGGTAATCTTCACACAACCCATGTAATACATAAGGGAAAAGAGATACATAGTTGGCTTACAATCGCCACTTCACACAATGCATGAGTAAAACATTACATCATACAGATACAATCAAGGTCCGACTACGGAACCAAAATAAAAGAAGACTACCCCAAATGCTACACAGATCCCCGATCGTCCCAACTGGGCTCCACTACTGATCAACTGAAACGAAACAACACAAAGAACAAGATCTTCATCGAGCTCCTCCTTGAGCTCTGGTCCATCACCTGCACGGTTTCATCGGCACCTGCAAACTGGTTTTGGAAGTATCTGTGAGCCACGGGGACTCAGCAATCTCACACCCGCGAGATCAAGACTATTTAAGCTTAAGGTAGGACAGGGTAGTAAGGTGGAGCTGCAGCAAGCGACTAGCATATATGGTGGCTAACATACGCAAAAGAGAGCGAGAAGAGGAGGCAAAGCACGGTCGGACAACTATGATCAAGAAGTGATCCTGAACTCCTACTTACGTCAAACATAACCCAGAAACCGTGTTCTCCTCTCGATCAACCCCGAAAAGAGACACTCACGGTTACACACGGTTGGTGTATTTTAATTAAGATCAACTTCGGTTTTCTACAACCGGACATTAACAAATTCCCATCGCCACATAACCGCTGGCACGGCTTTGAAAGTTCAAACCCTGCAGGGTGTCCCAACTTAGCCCATGATAAGCTCTCGCGATCAACGAAGGAATAGACCTTCTCCCGGAAGACCGATCAGTCTCGGAATCCGGCTACAAGACATTTCACAGCAATAAAACAAGTCCAGAAGACCTCCCGGCGTGCCGACACCACGGTAGTAGCCGCAGATCTCGTCCCTGTGCCACGACCGGATGAACACTACGACGGCAACCGACGATACCCCAAGTTGCCTCGGGGCGGCACCGCAAGTGGCTCTAGTTTGGACCAACACTTAGACAAGCATTGGCCCGGGGGGGTAAATAAAGATGACCCTCGGGATGCGCGACTCCCAAGGGAAAAAGGCTAGGAGGCAAATGTAAAACCAATGTTGGGCCTTGTTGGAAAAGTCTTATTCAAAGCGAACTGTCAAGGGGGTCCCATAAATCACCCGACCGCGTTAGGGACGCAAAAATCCGGGAACATAACACCGATATGACGGAAACTAGGGCGGCAAGAGTGGAACAAAACACCAGGCATAAGGCCGAGCCTTCCACCCTTTACCAAGTATATAGATGCATTAATTAAATAAGATATATTGTGATATCCCAACAAGTAAACATGTTCCAACGAGGAACAACATCTCCATGTTCCAACAAGGAACAAACTTCATCTTCACCTGCAACTAACAACGCTATAAGAGGGGCTGAGCAAAGCGGTAACATAGCCAAACAACGGTTTGCTAGGAAGGGTGCAAAAGGTTAGAGGTTCATGGTAATTTGGGATGGCTTGATATAGCAAGTGATAGGCATCGTAGCATAGGCATAGCAAAAGAGCGAGCATCTAGCAAGCAAGGATAGTAGTGATTTCGAGGGTATGGTCATCTTGCCTGAAATCCCGCAAGGAAGAAGAACGAGTCCATGAAGAAGACAAACGGACGAAGTCGAACGAATCCTCACAACTCCGGAACGAACCCGAAGCTAACGAGAGAAGCAAACCGGAAAGAAACAAACAACATGATAAATGCACAAGCATAAACATGGCATGATGCACAACCAAGTATGATGCATGTCCAGTTTAAATATGCATGGCATGGCAATATGCACAAACAACACTACAAGTTAAGTGGAGCTCAATATGCAACGAGTTGCATATTGACAGAACACCACAACACTTATTTAGTTCTCTCTCGGTTAGGTACTCAACAATATTAAATGTTATTAAACATGGCAAGAGGGTGAAGCATAATTAAACTAACTATTTAGGCAAGTTTAAATGAGGCCGGAAATAAGAAACAACAATTCGGAAAATCCCCATATGCAAATTATGGATTCGAACAGATCTGACCTAAAGCATATTTTAGAGTTGTTAAACATGCAAAGTAATGCTACCATGTTAAACTAGGCATTTTTCTAACCCATTTACATATATAATTTATTTAAAATGGAGCTACGGTTATTAAGTTATGAAATAAATCATTTTAACATGGCATTTAAGCAAATTAATGCAAACAACAATTATAAGCATTTAAATGTTGTTATCATGATGCGGATGACATGTGCAAGTCTATGCAATTTTTATGAAAACGTTAACATGAGCATGATATGAAGCATTATGTCACCGTGGTGGAAGAAAGGGGTGCCACGGCAACGAATCCGAAAATGATGCCATGGCAACATATTGGTTCCGATAACTCACGGAGATATCGGTGCAAAGGAAAGCGTGACGTGTCATGCAAGAAGGTGGGGTGATCCCGATTACCGGGTTCCCACGGAACGGTGGCATGGCAAAAGAGGGGCATCGCAAGGATGATTCGATCACGGTCGGTCATCACGGGTTATACCTCCGAAGCGTTCAAACGGGACGGGTCGAGTTTCAGAGAGGGAAGGAGTCATTACACGCGCGGGGGAAGTAGACGTTCATGTTCGATGGTAGTGGTTCACGTTCGTTTTCGAAGATGTTCGGATCGACGGTAGCGGTACTTGAAGAATCCCGAAACGGACTTGGCGTCTTCGCGCGTAGGGGTACTTGTCGTTATCCACGGAAGTAGTTGTTCACGTTTTGGAGTTGAACTTGACGAAATCCGCAAACGGGTCTTCGGTGACGGTAGATGTACAAGGCAAACGTAAAGGTACTATGCTTCGGTCGTCGTGGTACTTGCGATCTCGGCGAATCCGTGGAGCTCGCGGTCTGTCGTGGAAGTAGTCGTTCTCGTTTCGTAGTCGTACATGTCGGCGGTAGTTGTTCTAGGCAGGAAACAGTAGTTGTACACGGGTCTTCAGCGTCGTGGTACTTGGCGTTCCAAAACAGAGCAACACCAAAAGCCTCGGGTCTTGGCGTCGTTGCCACCGCAGCGGCGGCGGTGCCTGCAGCAGCAGGAGGCTGCAGAGGTGGCGACCATGTGGCTAACAGTGGTCGCACGCAGCGCTGTTTCTGTGAGATGACGAAGGCCTCGGGCATCATGGGGCGGCGCTTGGAGCTCGGGCAGAGGAGGGCCACGGCCATGGCGCGGAGGAGGAGCAGGACCTCCAGGTGGAGCAGGAGGCGGCCATGGCATGGCGCGGCGGTGACTCGGGCATGGTGGTCGCGAGGAGGCGACGAGGAGAGGGCACGGAGCTCGCTGGTCGGCGAGGGGAGCTCTGGCGGTCTTGTGCAGACGGGCACCAGTGCAAGGGAACGGTCCAGGCGGCGAGATCCGGGTCGGGGTCTGCCCCGGGTTGGCTGCCCGGAGGTTGAGGCGGGCCAATGGCGGCAGGAGGACGACGGAGGAGGCGCAGCACGGGCAGGAGGTGGAGCGGAGGCGGCGAGGAGGAGGCCGAGGGGAGAAGGGATCAGGCGCACGAGGAGATGGGAGAGAGATGCTGGGCGGCGGAAGGAGGAGGACGAGGGAGATGGGATCGGAGGCGGCGCCTCCTGGCGTCTGGTCGGGAGGAGGAACGAGAGAAGGAGAGCGAGGGATCGGGCTAGGTTAGGGCAGGGGTTGGTCGGGCGGATGGGCCTTGGGGTTTGGTGGTCGCGAGCACGGAGGGAGGCGCGGGTGGGCCTAGAGGGAAAATGGCGAGCCGGTGGCTGGCTCTCTTCTCTCTCTCTCTCTTATATATATTGAGCAGAAAAATAAATAAAGAGAGACAAAAGAACGAGAGGGTTAGGGAAAGAATTTGGACATGGGGATAATTTTCCCGAGCTCACAAAAATGCGAGGAATTTAACAAAAATGATCCAAGGATTTTTGGTGGAACTCCGGAAAATGATAGAATAAAAATGGCAAGGTTTGGAGACCAAACTTGAAGTAGAAAGGGCATTGGAATTTTGCAAGTGGGTTATGGTGATTCCAACAATGGAATATTTTCAATATAGCTCCCTAATATTGGGAGGATATGTTATAAAGAGAAAACACCATGTGAATATCCCTCGATTTAAATGGATCGAAAAATCCATGCAATTTATTTAGAAGAGTTTTTAAAAAAAATAATGAATGATGGCATGATGACATGATGCAATGCAAGAGATGACATGATGCAATGCAAAAAACAAAACAAACCACATGGCAAAACTCGGAAACCCTGGAAGGCAACTGAAGCTCCGGTCTGGGGCGTCACAGGACTCGTGGTAGCAAGCTTCGCACTCCGGAAATTCTACCGAGGCAAACAACAATCATAATAAGCATACAACATATGATCACTTAACATAATAGCATGCTGACATAACACACAAAGCAATTGAACCAAAACCCAAAGAAAACTCGAAGAAATCCCAATCAATGCCTTTGCCACATCAAACCACAACCATGAAATAGTTTTACACAACAAAATTTTCTTAACAGAACCTAAGCATGGGTTTTGCTAACTAACAGAAAAGAATTCATCATGCAACTAGGAGCAAAAAGAATCACCTTAAAAGCTATTATAAAACTCCTGTTATGCCTAAAACAATCCTAACAAGTAAAAATAAAATAAAAGTTTTATTTATTATAAATAAAAGTTCATGTTCTAAAGTTACAGAAACTAAACTAGAATAAACTATCACATAGGAAAAATAAAATTATTTGCTAAGTAAAACAATAGGAAAACAGTAGCTAGTTAAATAAATAGGAATAACATGATTCTGATTAAAACTATTTTTTATTAATCCTAAAATGCCCAAATAAATACCTACGGTTAGGTAAGGTCAAAACAAAGTTGTGACAAAAGAATCACTAAAAAAAATATTCCTAACTCATTTTATAGCAGAATTACTATTCTTTCTAAAACTAAAATAAAGCAATTTTAAATAATTTAAACATGGCCAAACATATTTTCTACAGAAACTTCAATAAATTTTCAAATCAACAAAAAGGAATCAATTAAAACATTAAGTAGATTAAAAGATATGAATTTTACAAATCTGAAACTATTCTGTTAAAAACAGAAACGAAAAAAAAATTGCTAAAAAGAAAAACTGGGCTAATGGGCCTATCTAACGCATCGGCGTAATTTAACTAAATCGTGCCCGAGGGGTTAAATCGAGTCGGGCCGGTCTAATTGAACCTAACTAAAACCAAATAAACCGGAACTAACCGGAGACAAAAACCGTTTATTTAAAATAAACCTACAGCTGGGATCTAATCTAGACCCTACGTCTAGATCTAGCAGTGAGGTGGTCTCGGTGACGTCGCAGTGTGGCGGCGGCGGCGATGGTCGACGGCGGCTCGGCGACAGCGGCTCGGTGGCTCGGTGGTCGGGGACGACGGCGAAGGCCTCCGTGGTCTTGGCGGAGCGAGGATTCGGTGGTGCTCTCGGGCGAGCTCGAGGTGGTCGGGCGGCCGGTCACGGTGACAATGGCTGCGGCTGGCTCTGGTGCTCAATGAGCGATTGTGGCGAGAGGAGGGCTCAAGAGGGGCGAGGGGGAACGGGTCGAGGGGTATATATAGGGGGCCTCGACTTGGGCGAGGGGCGTCAGGCGAGGAATCGGGAGGATCCGGATCCTTGGGATTCGCGGCGGCGGGGTTGGCGTGGGCGAGGGAAGAAGACGGGTGGGGCCGGTGTCGGGAGAGAGAGAGGGCGGGTCGGTCAGGCGACCGATCGCGGAAGGAGTTCGGCGTGGGGGCTCGGTCGGCTCAAGGCGTGGGCGGCTTAGGCGCCTGGCCGCTTTGTGGGTGGGCCACTGGTGGGTGCCTCGGGCTGGCTGGCTGGGTCAGTTAGCTGGTGGCGCTGGGTCCTTTTCTATTTTTTTGAATTAAAAGAGAGAAAATATATTAATTATAAATATTTTATATAGGACATATATATATCAAAATGATCAGGAATATTCCTATAATTTGAACATTTTCGAGGCAAAACTCAAACTTTATAAAAATCATTTTTCTAAAATTCCAAATAAAATTCAGATTTGAATTCAAACTTTTTGGCAATGATTTTCATCTGACATTTTTGGAGTGTCATGTTTACTCCTCTCATACTTTGTCTCAAGTATTTGTCAGGCATTGGTTTGAAATAAATTTCAATTGCCAATTCAAATTCAAATTCCAACAACTCAAAATCTTCTGAAACTTCAAATGTCACTCAAATTCAAACAATATGCATAGATGCTTAGCTATAATTGTAAAACATTCCAAATAGGAAATTTGGGATGTTACAAACCTACCCCTTAAGATGAATCTAGCCCTCGAGATTGGGTTGGCTAACAAATAGGTGCGCGTGGTCTCGTGGAGGTCTTCTTCTCGCTTCGGTGGCTTCCTCCTCGGAATGATGACTCCACAGCACCTTGCAAAACTTGATGATCTTGCTACGGTGACTCTGTTCGCAGTCTCGAGAATTGGACGGGTTTCTCCTTATAAGTCAGATCCTTTGTCGAGCTGTATGGCCTCTAGGGCCTTTGTGTCTCTCAGCGGAATATCAGCCATGTCGGCATGGCATTTCTTTAATGAGAAACATGGAAGACATCATGAACTCGGACAATCCTTCCGGCAATTCCAACTTGTAAGCAACTTCTCCACGACGTTCGAGGATTTTGTAGGGGCCAATGAATCGGGGTGCTAACTTTCCTTTAACACCGAACATCTTGATTCCACGAAATGGGGACACACGAAGATATGCTCGGTCTCCCGCTTCGTAAGTTACTTCCTTGCATTTACTGTCGGCATAACTCTTCTGTCTCGACTGAGCTACCTTGAGTCTATCTCGAATCAGTTTGACTTTCTCTTCGGAATCTCTGATAAGATCGGAACCGAAAAGTGTTCAATCTCAACACCATCCCACAGCAATGGTGTTCGCACCTCCTTCCGTATAGAGCTTGAAGGGGCCATCTTGGATGGTGCGATAACTGTTGTTGTATGAGAACTCCGCGTATGGCAAATTATCATCCCAGCTAGACCCATAGTCTAGCGCACAAGCTCTCAACATGTCCTCCGAATCTGGTTGACTCTCTCGGTCATCCATCTGCTGCGGATGAAAAGCTGTATGAACTCCAGCCTCGTACCCAAAGTTTCATGCAACCGATTCCAAAACTTTGAGGTAAATTGTGTTCCTCTATCGACACGATACTCCTCGGAACTCCATGCAGACATCGATCCTGGTCATGTATATCTTGGCTAACTTAGCACTTTGGTATAGGTAGTCTTCACGGGAATGAAGTGAGCTACCTTGGTTAATCGATCAACCACTACCCGGATGGAATCATAACCTGAGCGGGTCTGGGTAATCCTGTGGTAAAATCCATTCCAAGTTTTCCCATTTCCACTCGGGAATCGGCAAAGGTTGAAGTAACCCGCTAGCCGATGTTCCGCCTTTACCCGTTGGCAAACATCGATATCGCTACGTACTCGGCAATATCCTTCTTCATACCATCCACGAAACTTTCCTTCAAATCGGATACATCTTGGTATTACAGGGGTGAATCGAGTACGGTGAATCATGAGCCTCTGAAGAATTAGCTTCACGAGTTCGGGATCATTGGGTACATAAATCGATCCTCGAACCATATAGCTCCGTGTTCATCCTTACGAAACCCTTTAGCTTTTCCTTCATTCATCCTTTTCTTTATCTCATCAATTCCCTTGTCCGACTTACGGGCTTCACGAATTCTTTCGGCCAAAGTGGACTGAACTTCGAGTTGCAACATATCCTCTGGAACTATCTCCGATCGGAGATCTACGAGGTCATCGACTAACTCTGGGTAATCCTCCTGCTATAAGAGTATTCACATAACTCTTACGGCTCAAGGCATCTGCTACAACATTAGCCTTTCTGGGTGGTAATGCAATCTCATGTCATAGTCCTTGATTAACTCTAGCCATCTCCTCTGCTGAGGTTCAACTCTTTCTGCGTGAAAATGTACTTCAAGCTCTTATGATGCGTGTAAACATCACAGCGGTTTCCGATAAGAAAATGTCTCTAGGTCTTGAGTGCATGCACTACTGCTAACTCCAAATCATGTGTGGCATAATTCATCTCGTGTGGTCGAGCTATGCGGAGGTATAAGCTACAACTTTTCCTTCTGCATGAGTACTCCTTGAGTCCCCGACGAGAAGCGTCCACAATATACTGGTAATCCTTGTGTATGTCCGCAAAATCAATCTTGGGGCTGTAACCAAGCGTTTCTTCAATTCTGGAAGCTGGCTTCACAATCCTCGGTCCAAATGTACTTGGCATCCTTCTTCAACAGCTCGGTCATGGGCTTGGCAATCTTCGAAGTTCTCAATAAACCTCCGATAATATCCTGCGAGTCCAGAAAGCTGCGGATCTCCTTGGTGAGGTGGGTGACGCCAATCGGCGATTGATTCAACCTTGGCGGGGTCAAGCTGTTATTCCTTCTCCTGAAATAACATGTCCGAGGAATCCGACTTCTTTCAGCCAAAATTCACATTTGCTGAACTTGGCATACTGGCCGATGTTCTCGGAGTTTCTCGAACTAGGCGCAAATGTTCCTTATGCTCTTCCTCGCTCTTGGAGAAAATCAGTATATCATCGATGAACACCACGACAAACTTGTCCAGATATTCCATAAATACCTTGTTCATCAAATTCATGAAGTATGCAGGGGCATTAGTCAATCCGAATGACATGACGGTATACTCATATAAACCATACCTAGTAGTGAATGTTGTTTTGGGTATATCCTTTTCACGGATCTTCAACTGATGATACCCGATGAAGATCGATCTTGGAGAATACCTTGGCTGCAACTAGCTGATCAAATAGGTCATTAATCATCGGCGGAGGTACTTGTTCTTGATGGAACGTCGTTCAGCGAGCGATAATCCACAACCATTCTCAGGGTTCCATCCTTCTTCTCTACCAAAAGAACTGGGGCTCCCCACGGTGATGAGCTTGGCCGAATATATCCCTTCTCCAAGAGTTCATTAATTTGATTCTTGATCTCTTTTAAATCGTTCGGGGGCATCCGATAGGGTCTCTTGGATATTGGGGCTGTGTCGGGCAATAACTCAATCAGAAATTCAATGTCTACGTCGGTGGCATTCTGGTAATTCCTCCGGAAACACATCGGGAAAATCTTGCACTCTGGCACTTCCTCTGAACAACTCCGTGAAATTCACTGATTCTTCATCGGCTACGTGCGGATACATACTTGATCCTCTTACGCTCCGGGGTGGTGGCAGAATCGACTTCTTGAGCACGATCTATGTTTCCTTCAAACATTGTCAACCAATCCATGCCTAGGATTACATCCAAGGTGCAGGTTTCCAATACTATGAGGTTTGCGGGAAATTTATGGTTTCCGATGTTGAGGTTGCATGACAGCCTAAACCTGCCATCATTTCTCCTCTGCGGGCCCGGCGTGAAGAGGGCTTCTAAGGGTTCTAGTGGGCAACCCGTACTTTTCCACAACTACCCTTGATATGAATGAATCGTTGCACGTAATCAAAGAGTACCAAACTGGATGTGAATTTAATAAAACTTACCAACCACGATTATGCGGCTGATCATAGGCGTCCTCCACGTCAATGTGGTTCACCGAGCACGAGGAAAAGGGTTGGGCTTCTTTGCTGAGCTTCCATTGCCATTTCCATTCCTCTGCTTGGCCTCCGGGCAGTCGGTGGCATAGTGCCCTGTTTTCTGGCACTTGAAACAGGTGATGTGACTCAGATCTTTCTGAGCCGGGGCGGGACGATGCTGGTTGCCATTGCCGTTTCCATTGCCGTTTCCATTGCCTGTCTTGTTGTCCTGGTTGCGGTTGTTCCCATTTCCTCCATGGTTATGTCCTCCATGGTTATGATGGGTATGCCCTCCCGAGTATGGGGCATAACGGGGCTTCTGCTGAGCTCTAGAGTTGTACTACCCCTGGCCATACTTCCGCTTGCGGCTGTCAATCTGCTGCTGCTTGCCTTCAAGTATGGTGGCCTTGTCTACCAGCTCCTGGTAGTTGTTAAAGGTAGCCACCATAAGCTGCATTCCCAGCTCGTCATTGAGTCCCTCGAGAAACTTTTCCTGCTTTGCGGCATCTGTGGCCACATCATCCGGGGCATAGCGGGCTAACTTGCTGAACTCATCCACGCATCGCCCCACGATGCGGTTCCCTGGCGTAAGTTGCGGAACTCACGCTTCTTGAGACTCATGGCTCCAGCTGAAACATGGCGGTGCGGAAAGCATCTGGAACTGATCCCACGTGATGGTGGCGATGGGATAAGTGGCGGTGTAGTTCTCCCACCAAGAGGCTGCAGGTCCATCAAGTTGATGTGCGGCAAAGCGCACCTTTTACGCCTCTGTGCATCCAGCAGTGGCTAACTCCTTCCGACCTTGCGGAGCGGTCATCGACCACAATCGGCTCGGTGCTGCTAGAGAACACCTGGCGGATTCAGCCTTAGGAAGCGGGTCAAGTTGTCAACAGGGGTGGTGGCGGTGGATTGTTGTTGTTGTTGTTGTTCAGTTACGGATGAGCATCCGCATGAGGGCATTCGCTGCTGGATCAGGTGGGTGAGCTCGGCGGAAAGTTGAGACCGGGTCACGTCTCGGAGGCATCTGGTGTTTTGGAGTGGATGAGAAAATTAGATTAGAACAAGGGTCTAATGAGAAAATATCACTACCCATATGAATGCACAAACATAATCACACCAATCATTTATTCAATCATCTCAAACATGGTTCAATCTCGATTACAAATATCTCACGACTAATCGAAAATAACGGCCTAACTGATCGACGGAAAAATAAAATAACATGGCGGTCGACTAAATGTCTTCATCAATTATCCTTGCGTCCTCAGTGCGGCGTCCTCCGTGTGGCGTCCTCGATCTGGCGCCTCCTCTTGCGGCTTTCTTGGTGGAGCTCCTTCATAATCCTGGTCATTTCTCACGAGAGGTCCGTCATCTCCACTCGGAAAAGGTCTTCTCCCAAGTCCATCTTTTCCTCTAATGCGGCAACATCCATCTTCAGCTTGTCGACTCTCTCCATGAAATCCGATTTCTTCTTCATGGTCAAGGAAGTTTGCGTGTGCTTTCTCCTCCAGTTCAGTTCACGGAACAACAGCCTCTGTGTACCTTGAGTTCTGGCGAGTCGGATCTCCGTTTCTGAGGAGACACTCCAAGTCTTGGACATATGAGAGAATGGAGTCGTCCTCTACCGTGCGGATGATATCTCCATTCCTAGCTCTCGAGAAATCATGGCGAGGTCGATGGGTCGAGCTCGCCCCATACTCTTCTCGGAGATGTCCAAGTGCACGATAAATCGCCATGTCTCTTCCGAGGATCAATTGAAATCGGTAAACTCAAAGTCAATGGGCTCTGAATGTCCTCGAAGGTCCTCCTGGAATGTGCACCTCAATCCTCAGAAGCGGGTATCCGTCGGAAGTGCATTGGTAGGCTTCCGGTGATTGAGGGCGAGCAATCTTCAGCTTCTTCACGATCTGGACCAGCTTCTTGCGAAGGCATCGTCTCATCTGGTGGCAAAACTCGGTAGAAAAATTGGGGTGAACTTCGGCGGCCATCTAGAATGTTGAAAATCGGAGAGAAGTCGAAATGAGCAGGGAGAATTACGGAATGATAAGGACATAAAATAAATAGTTTCTACCTATGGCTTTCCGATCCTAGGGGTTCGCCCTACGGTCGGCGTGTGCTCGATACCATCTCTGTGGCGGCCCGACCCAAAACGGTCAAGTCTACGTATGCATACCATCCCAAGATCATCTTTGCACACACGGTACATTGATGAAATAATCAAAGTTCAATCACACCTGAATTTATTACGATTCTCATATCGAGTCTTTATTACAATAGAATAAATTGGCCAAGGCCAACTCATGAGAAATAAACTAAATAAAGCTGCGGAGCGTAGAAGAATAGCGAGTCCATCGACTCCAAAGGGCAATCGCCAAGCGCGGATCGTAGCCTCACTCTGATCGAATACTCCTCGCAACATAAGACGTTGCAGCCGTGTAGGTCAGCATTTTGAATATGCCGGCAAGTCATGAAGAGAAAATAACAATAAAAATTACTAACACTATATGCAATTTGGCTGTGGGGCTCTAAGTTTCATTATTTTGCGAAAAGCCAGTTTTTCCCGACAATAAGGACTTGTTTGCAAATACTACAAAATTGTTGGTAGTTATTGAGATGGTTCCGCCAACCACTGTCTCATTCCCAAATTATTAAATAATCCCCTCAATTAATTTATTAAATTCAGTGTTGAGATTTCCGAAATACTTCCAAGTTCCAGAGGCTCAAATTGTCCGTCACCGGGGACACGGCTAACCGATTAGATCTTCACTCTGCAGAGGTTTGCGCACTTTACCCGCAAGAATCGTTCCCTACTTTTAAGTCTTCGCACTTCATGGTGTTTGAAAGGCGGAACGAGCAACAGGTCTTCGAAGAGTTCCTCCGCCCTTGCAGTACCCATCCAATCCTACCGTTCTTCTACATCTCGTAGCACCGTCCGGCCAGAGTCACAACTAGGGTTGACCAAGCCAGAGCCCATAATGGCTTGCGGCTGCACAGGTAAGCTTCCGGTCAATGGGGTATACATCCGTCTCTTCGTGGCTGGGTGAAGCTTTCCGCAAGATGTCATGGCGCTTCTCCATGCATCCCGGCCAACCACTGGGTTCTCCAAGGTGCCCGTCAACCGTCCTCCACCCAGTAGTGAATTTTGAAGTCCATCTTGATCTTGAAGTCATGGGGTTGTCATCATCTTGACTCTCACATCTCCCTTATGATTCACTCAACCAACCCCGTCTACGAGCATAGCAAAATAAACTACTTCGTCCCGGGCAATGGTAACAAGGGGAATTAGGTTCCTCCTACCTCATGATACTACTCAAGAACATAACTTCAAATTTCTCCTACTGCATGCATGATGGGGAGGTTTAATTCTAATGCAATAAAATCATAGTCATAGTAAAAAGAAATATGATCAATGACTTGCCTTGCTGACGATCTTCGAAAGTTAGGGACTCGTGGTAGCAAGCTTCGCACTCCGAAAATTCTACCGAGGCAAACAACAATCATAATAAGCATACAACATATGATCACTTAACATAATAGCATGCTGACATAACACACAAAGCAATTGAACCAAAACCCAAAGAAAACTCGAAGAAATCCAAATCAATGCCTTTGCCACATCAAACCACAACCATGAAATAGTTTTACACAACAAAATTTTTCTTAACAGAACCTAAGCATGGGTTTTTGCTAACTAACAGAAAAGAATTCATCATGCAACTAGGAGCAAAAAGAATCACCTTAAAAGCTATTATAAAACTCCTGTTATGCCTAAAACAATCCTAGCAAGTAAAAATAAAATAAAAGTTTTATTTATTATAAATAAAAGTTCATGTTCTAAAGTTACAGAAACTAAACTAGAATAAACTATCACATAGGAAAAATAAAATTATTTGCTAAGTAAAACAATAGGAAAACAGTAGCTAGTTAAATAAATAGGAATAACATGATTCTGATTAAAACTATTTTTTATTAATCCTAAAATGCCCAAATAAATACCTACGGTTAGGTAAGGTCAAAACAAAGTTGTGACAAAAAGAATCACTAAAAAAATATTCCTAACTCATTTTATAGCAGAATCACTATTCTGTCTAAAACTAAAATAAAGCAATTTTAAATAATTTAAACATGGCCAAACATATTTTCTACAGAAACTTCAATAAATTTGCAAATCAACAAAAAAGGAATCAATTAAAATATTAAGTAGATTAAAAGATATGAATTTTACAAATCTGAAACTATTCTGTTAAAAACAGAAACAAAAAAAAATACTAAAAATAAAAACTAGGCTAATGGGCCTATCTAACGCATCAGCGTAATTTAACTAAATCGTGCCCGAGGGGTTAAATCGAGTCGGGCCGGTCTAATTGAACCTAACTAAAACCAAATAAACCGGAACTAACCGGAACGAAAACCGGTTTATTTAAAAATAAACCTACCGCTTCGGGATCTAATCTATACCCTACGTCTAGATCTAACGGTGGGGGTGGTCTCCGGCGACGTACCGTGGCGGCGACGGCGGCGATGGTCGGCGGCTCGAGGCGGCGGCTCCGTGTGCTCCGGTGGTCGGGGACGACAGCAATGAGCCTCCGTGAGTCTGGCGGAGCGAGGGATTCGGTGGTGCTCTCGGCGAGCTCGAGGTGGTCGGGCGGCGATACGGTGACAATGGCAATGGCGGCTCGGGTGCTCCGCGGCGATTGTGGCGAGAGGAGGGTCGAGGCGAGGGGCGAGGGGGGAACGGGTCGAGGGGGTATATATAGGGGGCCTCGACTTGGGCGAGGCGATCGGGCGAGGAATCGGGAGGATCCGGATCCTTGGGATTCCGTGGCGGGGGGTTGGCGTGGGCGAGGAAGAAGGACGGGTGGGGCCGGGTGTCGGTGAGAGAGAGAGAGGCGGGTCGGTCAGGCGACCGATCGGAAGGGGTTGGCGCTGGGGGCTCGGTCGGCTCAGGCGTGGGCGGCTCAGGCTGGCTGCGCCTGTGGGTGGAGCCCGCTGGTGGGTGCCTCGGCTATTTGGGCAGTTAGCTGGTGGCGCCAGGTCCTTTTTCTATTTTTTGAATTAAGAGAGAGAAAATATATTAATTATAAATATTTTATATAGGACATATATATATCAAAATGATCAGGGAATATTCCTATAATTTAAACATTTTCGAGGGCAAAACTCAAACTTTATAAAAATCATTTTCTAAAATTCCAAATAAAATTCTGATTTGAATTCAAACTTTTTGGCAATGATTTTCATCTGACATTTTTGGAGTGTCATGTTTACTCCTCTCATACTTTGTCTCAAGTATTTGTCAGGCATTGGTTTGAAATAAATTTCAACTGCCAATTCAAATTCAAATTCCAACAACTCAAAATCTTCTGAAACTTCAAATGTCACTCAAATTCAAACAATATGCATAGATGCTTAGCTATAATTGTAAAACATTCCAAATAGGAAATTTGGGATGTTACAAGGGTGATGCTAAGATATGGTTTAATTCTCTAGATCCTTGTTGTGTGCGTAGTCCCGAGGATATGATTTATTACTTCTCTGCTAAATATTTCCTACTCATAAGAAACAAGCTGCTTTAAAGGAAATATACAACTTTGTGCAAATTAAAGAAGAGAGTCTCCCACAAGCTTGGGGGAGGCTTCTCAAGTTACTTAATGCTTTGCCTGATCATCCTCTTAAGAAAAATGAAATACTTGATATGTTTTATAATGGACTAACCGATGCTTCCAGAGATTACCTGGATAGTTGTGCTGGTTCTCTTTTCAGGGAAAGAACACTGATGAAGCTGAAATTCTATTGAATAATATGTTGACAAATGAAAATAATTGGACACTTCTGGGCCAGCTCTGAGCCAATTCTTGAGCCTATTCTAAACCAACTCCGAAGAGAGGTGTTCTATTTCTCGATCCTGAAGATATACAAGAAGCAAAGAAATCTATGAAAGAAAAAGTTATTAAAGCTGAAGATGTTAAAATTTACCTCCTATTGAAGAAATACATGGTCTTAATTTACACTTTGTTGAAGAAACATATGATCTTGATCCATTACCTATTGAAGAACCTCCTGATCCCGATAACCCGACACAGGTAGTAAAGGTAAATTCTCTCCATAGATTTGATGAAGGTGATATTCCTCACTATAAGTCTGCTAGACAATGCTTGGATGAGTTTGATAATTTTATTGTCAAACAAGAAAATTTCAATGCTTATTTTGGTAGACAATTAAAACAAAATACCTATATGATTAAACACTTGGGTGATTATATGGCTGATGTTAGATGTGAACTTAAACTTGTTAGTAAACATGCTTCTATGGTTACCACTCAAGTAGAACAAGTACTTAAAGCTCAAAATGATTTGCTCAATGAAATGAATAGTAAGAAAAATGATTATGCTGTTAGAGTGGCTATTAGAACTGGTAGAATGACTCAGGAACCTTTTTATCCTGAAGGCCACCCTAAGAGAATTGAGCAAGATTCTCAGAGAAATAATAGTGATGTGCCTAGTTTTTCTAAAAGGAAGAAAAAGAAAATTGATAGGACTTTGCAAACTTCTAATGAACCTATTGCTGAACCACCTGAGAATCCAAATGATATATCTATTTACGATCTTTGAAACACAATCGGTAATGAACATGAACCTAGCGAAAATGTTAATGATGTTGTTCATGATGATGCTCAACCTAGTAATGATAATGATGTAGAAGTTGAACCTGCTGTTGATCTTGATAACCCACAATCAAAGAATCAACGTTATGATAAGAGAGACTTTGTTCCTAGGAAACATGGTAAAGAAAGGGAACCATGGGTTCAGAAACCCATGTCTTTTCCTCCCAAACCATCCAAGAAAAAGGATGATGAGGATTTTGAGCGCTTTGCTGAAATGATTAGACCTATCTTTTTGCGTGCGATTAAGCGATGTGCTCAAAACAAATCCTTATGCTAAGTATATGAAGGATATCATTACCAATAAGAGAAAGATACCGGAAGCTGAAATTTCCACCATGCTTGCTAATTATTCTTTTAAGGGTGGAATACCAAAGAAACTTGGAGATCCAGGAGTACCCACTATACCATGGTCCATTAAAAGAAATTATTTTAAACTGCTTTATGTGATCTTGGAGCCGGTGTTAGTGTTATGCCTCTCTCTTTATATAGCAGACTTGATTTGAATAAGTTGACACCTACTGAAATATCTTTGCAAATGGCTGATAAATCAACTGCTATACCTGTCAGTATTTGTGAGGATGTGCCTGTTGTGGTTGCAAACATTACTATTTTAACGGACTTTGTTATTCTTGATATTCCCGAGGACGATAGTATGTCTATTATTCTTGGAAGACCTTTTCTGAATACTGCAGGGGCTGTTATTGATTGCACCAATGGCAATGTCACTTTTCATGTTAATGGTAATGAGCATACGGTACACTTTCCGAGGAAACAACCTCAAGTTCATAGTATCAATTCTATTGGAAAAATTCCATCGATTATATTTGGAGGTTTTGAATTTCCTCTTCCTACTGTCAAGAAGAAATATGGTATTATTATTATAGGGGATGTGCATATCCCCGTCGAGGTAACATAGTGTTATTCAAAATTTCTACGGTTCCATGTTAATCAGAATGAGTTTGTTAACAAGACCTGATCAACCTTCTTAGTGGATTCCTTTTGATGAGCATGAGATGGATGAAACTAGAAGGCAGAACCTTCTGTACCCTCTTTATACTTTATGTTATTTAGTTGAAATAAAGTAACAATAGTACTTTTCTGTCTGTTTCCCGATTTATCTGTGTAATATAAAAATACCCCGAAAATAAAAGTCCTCCAAATGCCATGCCAATTTAATATGACTTTTTCAGGAATATTTGAGGATTTATGGTACTGTAAACACCACGGGGGAGCTCCCACCTGGCCACGAGGGTGGAGGGCGCGCCCCCTGCCTCGTGGGCCCACGGTGGCCCTCCTCCACTTATTCCTTCACCCATCCTCTTCTTCTTCCTCCCACAAACACGAATATCCGGCTGAAACACGAGTTCCAGCCCACGTTGCTGTGATTTTCGATCTCCTTGCTCAAAGCACCTCTCACCAAACTGCTTGGGGAGTTGTTCCTTGGTATGTGACTCCTCCATTGGTCCAATTAGTTTTTGTTCTAGTGCTTTATTTTTTGCAAATTTGTGCTGCATTGGTGACCATGTTCTTGAGCTAGCATGTCAAATTTATATGGTTCCAAGTAGTTCTAATGCTTGATATAGGCTCTAGGCACTTGTAGGAGTAGTTGCTATCAATTTTATTGAAGTTGGTTCACTTTTTGTTTGAAGTTACTAAAAATTTCAGAATTTTTTCAGAGAAAACAATATGTTTAGGAAGATGTTCCAAGGTGGTTCTTAAAGGAAGCAAGGCCCGGCTTGCAATGCGCGATGCCGATGAGGAGCCCCCAACGGACGCTCCCGTGAGGCCCTGTGAATGGCCTTCGGAAAATTTTACGGATCGAGCGGGAATCAAAGAAGAATTTAACGCATATTTGCGTAACGCCGCTCTTGTGGACTTCGAGGTAGACAAATGCCCACTGTATCATGATCTCACTAGTTCATTTGTGAGGAGGTTTGTGTTTTCATCTTCGCGTAATTCTCCTTCTGTCATGTTTGATCTTTATGATAAATCTTATACCATGGACTTAGAGGATTTTACTTTTGCTTGCAAACTCCCACAATGGGGTAGTAATGTTGATCCCCGTAAATCTGAATTTAGAGACCTTTTGCTAGTATAACTGTGGGGGAATCTAGAGATATAACGCAAGCCACCATAGGGAGCATTCACTTTCCTGCTATACATTATTTTGCTCTCTTGATAGGTTGGTGCATAAATGCTAAGGATGAAGCATGTCACATGTGTGTCCCTGACCTTAGCATTCTCAGGAGTGCTGTGTTAGGAGACCAATCTTATCATATGGGAGCCATTGTAGCTCGTAGGTTGCATCATAATAGATATAACGGAGATTTCTTTGGAGGAATTTATGCAACCCGCTTAGCTAATTTTCTTGAGATAGACATTCGTGAGGGTGATATGGAGTTGCCCCCTACTTATTTAGATTTTGATTCTATGGTTTCCCACCAGTTTGTCGAGAGGACTGAATCACCTCTCCAGTATCGACTAATCTTTAACAAACGGCATGTTGTCCGTATTACTCTCCCTGCCCCTACCTTCTTTGATTCTCAGACAAAAGGAAGACATGTTATTACTAGAGAGGAGGCAGATGACTACAAGAGGAGAGCGGAGGCAGCTCGACGCCATGCTGCAGCTCAGGAGGCGATAGCCGCTGCATCACAGTACGACCCCAGCTACAACTACGGGTATCCGCCAGGCCATCCCTGGAAATGAACCAACTTAGGCCAAAAGCCTAAGCTTGAGAATCGTATTTCCACCGACATTACATTTATGTTCACACACTCATTGCTAGATGTCGGTGCTCATACTTTTTCACTGTAATATCCATGCTAGTTTATTTTCTTTTTCCTGGTTTCTTCTTGTGTGTTTGTTAAACTTTAAGAAAACAACAACAAAAATAGTGTAGCTTCCAGTTAGTTTACTTTTCCTGCTGTAGTAGTAATAATTAAAAAGAAAACCCAAAAATATTTCCTGTTCTTCTTTTGCTTGTTGGGAGCTTTCCTGTGTAAATAGTTTTCTTTCTTTTCTTTTCTTTGGGGGTCGTTGGAGAAGACCATGATTAAATTGTTGAAGTGGCTCTTATATGCATTATTGTTGATTTAACCAAGAGCCCATATTGCCTTGTCTTCTCCTGTTTATTGAATGCTCGAAGATTCCAGCTTAGTCCAATGCACGTGCACTCTTATTATTATTCACATCGTTCGGTCGTGCAAGTGAAAGGCAATTATGATGATATATGATGGACTGACTGAGATGGGAAAAGCTGGAATGAACTCGACCTCTCTTGTTTTTGTAAATATGATGAGTTCATCGTTCTTGATTCAGCTTATTATGAATAAACATGTTTGCAATGACAATTAGAGATCATAGTTGCTTATGCCATGCTTGATTAGCTATGAGTTATAATGGTTTACCTTGCGTGCCAACATGCTATTAAAATGGTTGTGATGTGGTATGATGGGGTGTTATCCTCCTTTGAATGATTTAAGTGACTTGACTTGGCACATGTTCACACATGTAGTTGAAACAAATCAACATAGCCTTCACGATATTTATGTTCATGGTGGATTATATCCTACTCATGCTTGCATCCAATGTTTATTAATTTTAGTGCATGTTCATGACTGTTGTCACTCTCTAGTTGGTCGCTTCCCAATCTTTTGCTAGCCTTCACTTGTACTAAGCGGGAATACTGCTTGTGCATCCAATCCCTTAAACCCCAAAGTTATTCCAGATGAGTCCACTATACCTTCCTATATGCGGTATCTACCTGTCGTTCCAAGTAAATTTGTATGTGCCAAACTCTAAACCTTCAAATAAACATTCTGTTTTGTATGCTCGAATATCTCATGTATCAACTAGGGCTGCCCTTATCTTCCATGTTAGGCGGGTTATTCTCAAGAGGAGTGGACTCCGCTCCTCACTCACGAGAAAATGGCTGGTCACCGGGATGCCCAGTCCCATGCTTTATGCAAACTAAATCAAAAATAATTGCAAACAAAACTCCCCCTAGGACCTGATGTTAGTTGGAGGCACTCGTTGTTTCAAGCAAGCCATGGATTGATGCTTGTTGGTGGAGGGGGAGTATAAAATTTACCATTCTGTTTGGGAACCGCCTATAATGTGTGTAGCATGGAATATATCGCCATCTCTTAGTTGTTATGTTGACAATGAAAGTATGCCGCTCAAAATATTATTTATCTCTATCTCAAAACCGAGCTCTGGCACCTTTACAAATCCCTGCTTCCCTCTGCGAAGGGCCTATCTATTTACTTTTATGTTGAGTCATTACCCTCTTATTAAAAAGCACTAGCTGGAGAGCGCAGCTGTCATTTGCATCCATTACTATTAATTTATATTGGGTATGACTATGACTGGATCTCTTTTACCATGAATTACAATGTCTAGTCAGTCCTTGATCTTTAAAGGTGCTCTACATTTATGTTTTGCGGTCTCAGAAAGGGCTAGCGGGATACCATCTTGTTATATCATATTATGATTGTTTTGAGAAAGTATTGTCATCCGAGATTTATTATTATGACTCGCTAGTTGATTATGCCATTGATATGAGTAAACATGAGACCTGAGAATTATTGCAAATGTGGTTAGTTATAATCTTTGTTGAAAACTTGAATCTGGCTTGACATATTTACAACAACAAGAGCAAGCAGAGTTTGTAAAAGTTTTCTTTTTCTCTTTCGGTTGTCAACTGAATTGCTTGAGGACAAGCAAGGGTTTAAGCTTGGGGAGTTGATCGTCTCCGTCGTATCTACTTTTCCAAACACTTTTGCCCTTATTTTGGACTCTAACTTGTATGATTTGAATGGAACTAACCGGATGACGCTGTTTTCATGAGAATTGCCAAGATGTTGTTTATATGCAGAAAACAAAAGTTCTCGGAATGACACGAAACTCCACGGAACACCTTATAAAAATAATAAAAATCCTCGCCAAAGATGAAGACCAGGGGCCCACACCTGTCCACGAGGTGGGGCCCCCTCCCCTAGGCGCGCCCCTACCTCGTGGGCCCCTGGATACCTTCAGCGCCAACTCCAACTCTATATATTTGCTTTCGGAGAGAAAAAAATCAGAGAGAAGAAATCATCGCGTTTTACGATACGAAGCCGCTGCCAAGCCCTAAAACCTCTCGGGAGGGCTGATCTGGAGTCCGTTCGGGGCTCGGAGAGAGGATTCGTCGCCGTCGTCATCATCAACCATCCTCCATCACCAATTTCATGATGCTCACCGCCGTGCGTGAGTAATTCCATTGTAGGCTTGCTGGACGGTGATGGGTTGGATGAGATCTATCATGTAATCGAGTTAGTTTTGTTAGGGTTTGATCCCTAGTATCCACTATGTTCTGAGATTGATATTGCTATGACTTTGCTATGCTTAATGCTTGTCACTAGGGCCCGAGTGCGATGATTTCAGATCTGAACCTATTATGTTTTCATGAATATATGTGTGTTCTTGATCCTATCTTGCAAGTCTATAGTCACCTATTATGTGTTATGATCCGGCAACCCCGAAGTGACAATAATCGGGACCACTCCCGGTGATGACCCTAGTTTGAGGAGTTCATGTATTCACTAAGTGCTAATGCTTTGTTCCGGTTCTCTATTAAAAGGAGGCCTTAATATCCCTTAGTTTCCGTTAGGACCCCGCTGCCACGGGAGGGTAGGACAAAAGATGTCATGCAAGTTCTTTTCCATAAGCACGTATGACTATATTGAATACATGCCTACATTACATTGATGAATTGTAGCTAGTTACATGTCACCCTATGTTATGAGTGTTACATGATGAACCGCATCCGGCATAATTATCCATCACCGATCCAATGCCTCGAGCTTTCCATATCTTGGTTTACGCTTATTTACTTTCTGTTGCTCTTGTTACAATCATTACAAAACACCAAAATATTACTTTTGCTTTCATTACTCTTTTGTTACCGTTACCACTACTATCATACTACTTTGCTACTAAATACCTTGCTGCAGATATTAAGTTATCCAGGTGTGGCTGAATTGACAACTCAGTTGCTAATACTTGAGAATATTCTTTGGCTCCCCTTGTGTCGAATCAATAAATTTGGGTTGAATACTCTACCCTCGAAAGCTGTTGCGATCCCCTACACTTGTGGGTTATCAGAGGGCGCGCACTACCCCTGGACGCGCCCTCCTGCCTCGTGGGCACCTCGTGTGCTCTCCGGACCCCGCTTTCTTGCACAATACGTATTTTGGTCGGTAAAAAATCATTATATAATCTCCCGAAAGTTTTGACTCATGTATCACGCACTTGTCCTCCGTTCTTGTTTTGAGATCTTTTCTATCAGGGTTGTCAAGGCCAGGCATCATGTCGTCCCCCTCGTCCAACAATGGTGACAACGATGCTTGGCTAATGAAGATAGAGCTGAAGAGGGAAGAACCCATCACTACAATAAAAAGACACATCCGTGACATTTTGGGTCGAACGAATTTTTTTTCTGTCATACATATGACACTTCTATGACGATAATTGTGACAAAACCCGGTATCATCATAGATGTGGTGGGATCCTACTTCTATGACAAAAATCATGATGAGAAAATGGGCTTTTCGTCACTGGGCGGGCGAGAGCGCAGCTGCACGACATTCTTTGGGCCGTCCATGATGGAAAAAACCGTGGTAGAAGCAAGGGGAGGAAAATTTGGGAGTTGCGATTCTGATGGGAGGTCGGGGCTGAAGCGATCGTGTTTCTCTCAGACACGTGCGGCGTTGGCTCTAATCGAACCGAAGCGAGGCATTGGGCTCTAAGCGAACCCGGCGATTACTGCTGCGAACTCTGGCGTTCTCGAACCCGGCGATCGATCGATGGCTGTTAAGCGAACCCGATGGGCGATTCGCCGCTCTGCTGCTAAGCGAAGCTGATCGATTGGATGAGCGATGGCGTTGCGGGGGGGGGGGTTGGATGAGCGATGGCGGTGGCGTTGCCTCTGGATGAACAGGACCCGTGGTGTGGAGGGCTGGATGAACAATAGAGCGGTGGAGGGTGGCCGTGGAGGGTGGTTGAGCAGGACCTCGTGGTGTGGAGGCTGGATGAGCGATGAAGCGGTGGAGGCTGGATGAGCAGTGAGCGGTGGAGGGCTGGTTGAGCGATGGCCGGTGGAGTAGCGCGCGGTGGAGGCTGGATGAGCAGGAGCCGTGGAGGCTGGAGGAGGTCGGCGGTGGCAGTGGAGGCTGGAGGGTCGACGATGGAGATGAACGGTATCCGTGGAGTCCCGTTTTGCGATCGCCACACCTCCCGATGAACGGGACCCCGTTTGACCGTGGGAGGTCCGTTTCCTCCGTTTTGCGATCGCCACACCCTCCGATCAACGGGACCCCGTTTACGACCATAGGAGGTCTGTTTTGTCCGTTTTGCGATGCGCCACACCTCCCGATCAACAGGACCCCGTTTACATTGTAGGAGGTCCGTTTCCTCCGTTTTGCGGTACGCCACACCCCTCCCGATCAACAGGACCCTGTTGCGAATGTAGGAGGTCTGTTTCCTCCGTTCTGCGATACGCCGAGCCTCGTTCCATTACTGTTCTGTCCAAGCCCTCTGATGAACACAACCCGCATTACATTCCGACCCAGCCCGTTGGCTCCCCATGAACACGGCGGCGGCGTTGTTTTCCGTTCCGACCCAGCCATGTGCGTGTGTCGCGAGTAGGCGTTGAGACCCTGCCCGTATGTAAGTACATGGCGTATTTTCTTTCTTGCACCCTCGCTGCATGCGTGCGTGTACATGTTACGTGCGGCGCCTCTACATCGACGCGTGTGCGCCTCTCTGACGACACGTGCGGCGCCTCTCATCGACCGGTATGTGCGTATACGTTCGCGACCGAATGACAACGCTCGTCGCTTTCGACCAGGTGGGTCGGTATCGAGCACTTCCTTACTGTGAAGATGTAGTGGTGGGTCCCAGCGGTCGGCGAATCGTTTTGTTTTTTTGCCGGACGCACTTCCTTGCGTGCGAAGATGTAACTGGTGGGTCCCAGCGGTCGAGGGTGAATCGTTTTTTGCCTAGGCGCACTTCCTTGCGTGCGAAGATGTAGGTAGTGGGTCCCGGCGGTCGAAGCGGTGTTTTTTGCGGACGCACTTCCTTGCGTGCGAAGGTGCAGTGGTGGGTCCCAGCGGTCGGAAACATTTTTCATGAAATCGGTGGCCCGTCCGGTGGGTCCCATTGTCGGTGGAGAATAATTATTTTAGCGTAATAAGGAGGCACTTCCTTGTTGCGGCCGTGGACCAACTTTCAGCCTCTCCACATCTGATCCACGTCGATGGAAGTCGTTCCTTGACCATATTGACCACGCCGCTCAAGAGCACTAGGGCGGTGGGCGACAATGAGCCTAGGAAGGGGACGACGGGAGCAGGGGAAAGCAGCAGTAGTGAAGCCCCTGTGGAGAGAATACGAGATTCTTGGTTCAGCTATGGTGTGAGGCTACCGTCGCGGAGAGGCTGGCCGCCGGTGGGAATAGTAGAGGCGGTGAGGCCTCAGCGGCACATCCGGCCATGGGAAGCAGGAGCATGCGACACGACCGGCGCTGCTTTGGGCAGCTGGAGCAAGAAGACCGGAGGTTGAAGAAGCACCACGGCCGTTGGATGGACATCGTACGGTCACTGGAGCTAGAATCGTTTATATTGACTAAGTTGACAAAGCCCTCCGTCCCCGTCAACTTAGTAGGCCCACAAGTCAGCCTCCCACAAAGGTGGGTCCCAGCTAGCAGGGGGAACGTTTTTTTCGCGAAATACTGGTGGCCCGTGCGGTGGGTCCCTGCTGTCAGGTGGAGGAATAATTATTTTCCGCGTAATAAGGAGGCACTTCCTTGCGGCTACCGTGGACCTAGCTGTCAGCCTCTTCACGTACAGTATTCTTCAGATGGAATTCGGTCATTGACCACATTGACCACGCCCTTGGCGAGAGCACCACGGCGGTGGTTGTGAGTGAGGCCTAGGAAGGGGCGGCGGGCAGGGAAAACGGCGGCGTGGATGCCACGCCGAGAGAATCTGAAGGTTCACTCGTTCGGCTGCGTTCTTTGTCGCCCTTGAGAATAACGAGGGTGTGGGTGAGTGGAGTGGAGGGATGGCCTGGCCAGGCTGTGGGAGTAGTATGGGCGGTGAGGCCTTGGCAGCACTGGCCGGCCACAGGGAGACAGGAGGGGCGGCGACACGACCGGCGTTGCTTTGGGCGGCTGGAGCAAGAAGACCAGAGGTTGAAGAAGCACTCTGACCGTCGGATGGACATCGTATGGTCGGTCGAGCTAGAATCGTGCATATTGACTAAGTTGACAAAGCCCTTCGTCCCGTCAACTTAGTAGGCCCGTCAACTTAGTGGACATCGTATGGGGAGTATTCTTTTTTGGGCGTAATAAGGAGGCACTTCCTTGCGTGCCTCAGCGAGCATATTCTTCTTCACTTCCTTAGAAGATATAGCTGGTGGGTCCGAGCTGTCGTGGCGGTAACTTTTTCGCGAAATCTGAGGCCCTTCGATGGGTCCCGGATGTCGGTGGAGGAATCATTATTTTGCGTAATAAGGAGGCATTTCCTTGCGTGCGGCCATGGACCCAGCTGTCGGCCTCTCCACGTAAGTCCGCCGGATGCATGTCGATTCGTTGACCACGTTGACCACGCCGAGAGCACCAGGCGGTGGGACGACAGCGAGGCCTAGGAAGGAGCGACACGGAGGCAGGAAGACTCGGCAGTTGTTTCCCCAGCGGAGGAATCTGGAGTTGTCTGAGGTTCTTGGCTCGTCTGCCATCGCGGAGAATAACAGCAGGTGTGGAACTGTGGGTGAGTAGAGGATGGCTAGGCCCGCGATGGGAATCTGACAGGCGGTGAGGCCTGCCCGGCGCAGCTGGCAGCGAGGGAGGAGGAAGCGAGCAGTCCCTTGGCGCTTGTTTGGCGGCTGCAGTTGGAAGAGCAGAGATTGAAGAAGCACGACGGCCGTTGATTGGACATCCAACAGTATACATGCCATCTGTGGAAAGCCTCAAATCTGTGGAAAACAGCATACAACCCATCTGCCATTATTTCAAATAGTTTACTGCCCATTTGCTAATTCTTACGGGTTTTTTTGGAGCCCATATTCTTTTTGTCAGCATTACAACCCATATTGTGGCCACGGTTAAAAAATTATACGAAAATTTGCATATGTCGGTGCGGTCTGAACTGTTTTTAATCCCGAAATTCCGAGTCACGTTCAGACTGATTTTAAAAATAAATGTATATCAATATAAAATCCAATAAATTGTCCACGCATAAAAATCAATGAAATTTAAAATCTCGAAATGACAAAAAGATATTCGAAACTAATTGTCGGTTTGATGTGTTTTAAAAATGTACAGCCCATTTCTCATTACTGATAGACCATTTTCTCGGCCAGCCAAATGAAGCTCTCCTCGTATGGAAAGATTTGCAGCCCAACAGGCCTGATAAAACGACTTACTTGACAAATCACAAAAAAACTCGGCTAGCCATTTTCAGAAAGAAAAAAAACTCTTGGGCTGATCTGTGGTAAACATAAAAGAAAAGGCTGTCTAGACAGGCGAGTGTCCCTTACAGCCAGTTGACACCTGCTTCCATCTCAAAAACAAATTAGATAAATGCCACTCCAATTATGGCGATTCATAAAAATGCCCTTGCAATTTCCAAACTTTAAAAATGCCACTGAAATTTTGCAAACTTTGAAAACGCTTGCTGCAGTTTGCAAACTTTGAAAACGCCCTCAGACTTGAAAAATGCCACTAGAAATGGCATGAAATGGCATTTTCAAAGTTTGGAAATTGCAGTGACATTTCTCGGAGGCATTATCAAATTAACCCAAAACAAAAATAAATGGGCGACTCTTTGGGTCCACAGTGTCGGCCGCTCGTTGTAATTCTCTTGTTTATTGACTCGTTGACAATGGCATGGGACCCAAATGTTAGAAATCCACTAGGAGGAGCCATTTTTTTATTGGCTTGAAATAAGGAGGCACTTGCTTGCGTACTGCCATGACCTTGGTGGGTCCCTGCTGTCATCCTCTCCACATACAATCATCTCCCGATTGTATGCGCGTAACTTACTAGCCCACAAGTCAGCCTCTAAACCCGTGGAGGACAAATACAACCCATTTAAAAAATAACAGCCCGTTCCATACGTTCAAATGGCAAGTTCAACATTGAGCAAAGTAAGAGGTCGATCCACATATAGAGATCTTGAACTTCCCGTTGACAACCATCATAGCCAAGTTAACTATCTACTCCCACTAGACAAGTACTAACACTCTTAGCTAACTAAGCGATGCGGCCGCCATCTGTGGTACCGCTAAGCGCCCGGCACCGGCGTCCAATGCCTCGCCTCGGACTTGCGGAGGTGCGATAGAGTAGCGTTGCTCGCGCGTTGGCCCTTTCCATGCGGCGTGGTCCACAAAGCTTCAGCTTCCAGCGGAAACCCACTTGACGAGCTGGTAATAAAAATCAGCGTCATGACAGCGTGCGTGCCCGACAGCCTCGGGGCTATTTGCGGGCGCCGGCCTCCACGTAGTCGGCCCGATTCGGGCGCTACGCTCGCGACTCAGAGCGTCGGTGCGCTGCTGCTCCATGTCCCGCTGGCGGCGCAAATCGGCGATATGCTGGTCCTCCACTAGGCGGTCGCGCTCCAACAACTCCTGCTCCTCCGCCATGCGGTCGCGCTCCAACAACTCCTCGATCTGCGCATTGCCATCTAAAGACAGATAGAATGCCTCCTCCCTCCGTCTGCCTTCCCGTGAAAAACCGAACACTAGTTCCGGCGGTGACCGCCTCCGGCGTCGCCTACCGCAGACGGGCGGGGGCATGGCGGACGTGGCGAGCGACGTCGGGCCGGTGGAGGCTTATGAGGATATGGCGAGTTGGGTCACGATGGCACCGGAGAAGGCCGGGAAACAGTACTTATAAGGGGAAGGTAGCGCGACGGTAACCGGAATTCAATGCATAATGGCTTAGCGCGCCAGCTTGCCGTGGAAAACTAGGGAAAGTAAAATTATGACTGTGCCGTCCCGTCCCGTCTGGGTCGCACGCCGGCATGGCGGTCAAATGAGTGCACTCGAATCATCTCCCTCCTTGTCAATAATGATTTCACGGATTTAAAAAGCCTGCAACAATTAAAGCGTATCTTTTTTCGCATCAGTTAGCTGCCTTAATTACGGCCGGCTGCATGCAGGCACTCAGAACCGCTTCATGAGCGTTACGAAGCAGCATGCAACGAGTCATAGCGAGGGCACGCATGCAGCCACTTAAATCGCTGGAATTAATTAGGCTTAAACTTCTGCATGCCGTTAATTATTGCCATGCCCATGTCTTGCTGCTTTGCTCACGGCACTAATAAACCCGGACGGAGGGAGCACCTTGGTTGGTGAGAGGTTTGAATTAAGCCCTGCAAACTCGGAAAGGAGGTACTAGTACGTGCGTGATCCGCTATTTATTCGTGTAGGATCGAGTCGGTCGTTTCTTGAATTGAGCCTTGCAAACCGGAAAGGAGGTAGTACGTGCGTGATCCGCTATTTATCCGTGTAGGATCGATAGTGTAGCTTGTCAGTTTCTTCAGAGGTAGGCATTTTTATCCATGTAGGATCGATAGTGTAGCTTGTCGGTTTCTTGAGAGGTAGGCATTTTTATTCAAAAACTGCCACTTCGCATCTTCGTCATAAATAAAACTGCCGGAGGCGCATTTCTAGGCTAGCTAGTGATCGATCGGTAACTTGTAAACACCGAGGAACAGAAATAAGTAACTGTTAATGCATCTCAATGATTCACAGATCATATACAAATATGTAGCTCCAAAAGCAAAGATCAGCCACTTCGGATCTTGCGTCGCAAGACTCGCAACTAAAACTAACTAGTATGATTCCCATACATAAGATCAACATGTTAATGCATCTCAATGATTCACAGATCATATACAAATATGTAGCTCCAAAAGCAAAGATCTAGAAAAACATATGTTCTTCCTACTAACATGGATGCTTCTCTTGGCCAACATTCAGTATAGACTGAAAGACAAATTTGTTTGTGAAGTCTACAATTCCTCTTACCAAGCGTAAGTGGTTTCACCAACAGCTGGAACCATGAGAATGAACCACACATGATGGAGGAACATCCTTTGCAATATGATTTGGTCTTCTCTCGATCACACATGAGACTATTTTTGGAATAAAAACTTTAACTTAGGAAAATGATGCCCATTGTATAATCAGACCAAAGCAATGAAGCACCTAGTGTTGGCGATAAATAATCTGATTACTACTTTTCTGCAGTCCATGAAGTGACTATCCAATCTTTGTGTCTATTTTCAAATGGCATTGCATGCAGTGACTATACTATTCTTTTGTGCAGTTCAACCAAAATTGCGGACACTTTGTCTGTTTGCCGATAGCAATGGGCAGACATCTCTGTCCGCACAAATACCAAGTAGCTAGTAAACATATACCACACCATGTTTGCAGTGATGGAAGAAGTGAAATCGATACAACTGAAATTGAGCATCCAATCATTGAATCATGTCCTGCACCTCCAATGTAGGTCCACCCTGCCAATGAATTCACATGCAAACCACTAGTATTACTATCTAATGACAGTACAAAAAGAGTAGCAAAATAGTAGCAAACCATGTACCTTCCTAATGAACAGCTCATAGTGCCACCAATTGGATATAAAGGTTTGGAAAAAACATGCTCCTAATGTTGAACCAGTTGGACTTTTTGTGCAATTCCACTAAAATCGACCATCCCTGTTTGCATAGATATTGAAAGTGTGATTACTATAAAAGTGGCACTAGTTGAAGCATAGACTCACAAATATAAGCATTCCAATTTTTTAATGGGAAAAGGTAGCAAGACTGTTTCTAACCACCTGTTTGAAGGAATAAATAAAGCAACAACGGCTGATGTCAGGAAGGCATACATAGTTTTTTCTGAAAAACTGAGCCATTCCTGACCTTTCCTCTTCTTTTAAGCAAATTTTGTGCAGTTCTACTAAAATAAAATGCCATCACCGCCTTGACAATTCAGTGACACTGTACAAAAGGAAATGACTTAACATTACATCATGATGTCGGGTATGTAGTCGACGGGCATTAGAAAAACATCTGAGACCTCCTTCGATAACGTAATGAACATTAATTTTAACAAAGGTGTGACTAGCTTTATCGGGATAATTTGAGTGAACTCTACACCCTCTGTTCCTTAATATAAGAGCGTTTTCGCGGTTCAATTTAAAGTACCCAAGCGTCTAGTATTTAGAAAAACAGGTAGTAGTTTTCTTGAGCACATATCGAGAAAGCTTGCCACACTTTATTTATGTCCATACGCTAATGCAACACCATTCGAATACTACAAATATACACTAATCCAAATGGCTAGTGCAACGATAGAGTAGTTAGTTTATTACAGGGCTGTGCAGCGGCATTAGAATGCCTTAGCTGAAAATTCTTGAATACATCCACAATCAACAGCTAACCTGAAATAATCCGATGACATTAAATGGCATTGCTTAAATTTATCGGTGGCATTAGACCGAGGCGGCATTAGTTAAATGTGGCATCACTTTAGCAGTAGCATTGCTTGACTTGACTTTGGCGTTATACTAACAGCAAAAAAGTGGCAATAAGAGCATGTGAGGCCCATTCAGACGATGGGTGCACCAAGACGATGTACCTCCAAGGGCGCAAAGTGGTGAGGAGGTATGGTTGCCCGAGCAAAAATATCCGGGCAACATATGTGGATTCGTCCCATTTTGTTCTCTTTAGCCACCTTTTTCCTATGTGAGGACAACAAACCGATCGACCTGGTCATTCTCTATTGCGTTGTCATGCCTTTCTACCCTTCTTCAACCAAGAGACACGAGACTCGTTCCTTAGCTACTGATTTTCCCTTTTCAACCTAGATGCGGGTTCAATGCCTACTCTCTTGGGCAGTATAGTCTCCTTCCTTTCCTTATTCAACCCGGACATGGATTAGTCGCATGAAGTAGGGTTTCCTTTAATAGTGCAAATTATGGTTTTAAATGCTGCGTGGCGGCGAGAGAGGATAGCAAATTGGGAAGATGGTGGAGTGGAAAAAGATCCACATGCAACGACGTGCCAGATGGGGCAATAGAACAAGGGTATGGTTCGAAAAGAGGTAGCATACCTGAGGGTCGGTGGGAAGTGGCTTCGCTCGTGGTCGTCGTCCTCCGCACACACTACAGCAGCGAGCTTGGGGACGGAGGCCATCCAGCGCGGGCGCTAGGTCTGAGAGGACGGCCTTGTCATCAGTGTGTGACCTCGCTCGCCGACGACGAGTGCGTCAACGCTGCACGTCCTTTTCTTCCCCGGCGGATCTGTGACCACCGGTGAGGAGGGAGAGAGGGGCCGTCTTTTTTAGATCTGGAGAGAGGGTGGTAGTGTGAGAAGCAAGTGGGCAGCCCTTGGCAAGAAAGCGCTCAAGCTCCAGCCTATATATCTTTTTATACTACTAATCTTTGGAGGTGGAGTAGTGGTAGAGTAGTTTATATTTTCTCTGCGTCAGATACAGTTAGTCGTGCTTCAAAACTGAACGGCACGCCATTAAAAAAATAAAGGTCGATAACTAATGCGGCACCTCGGGCCAACGCGGGCAGGTCGCATTTTGCACGAGAAATTACACACCATGTTTCGTTGACATGTGGTCCCGTTCCAACATATCAATGAGATGACGGCGAGTAGTAGGAGTATTTCCGAACCGACGTGTAGGCCGGGGCGCCCCTTCATGAACCGTCGCAAACTGGCAACCGTCCACCGACTCTTCGCCTTTCCCTCTCGATTTGGAACTGTTGGCGCACGCTCTTCCTCTCCCTCCTCCATTTTCCTTCAGCCCTTCACCCTTTCTTCTCCATTGTTCGATCGTCTTCTCCATGGAGGGAACAGGACGGAAACGACCCCGTTATTCTTGCCCTGATCTGAAAGATGACGTGGTGGAGGAACTCATTGATCGGTGCGACGTCATCACCTCGGCTAGCATGGCAGGTTCGTTCAAGCCCATTATTGACTCAACTAATAACATCATTACAAGGAACCCAAGAGTCAAGGAACGATTTGATCTCCCCATCTTCTTCACCGTGACCCTGATGACTGGCGCCGTCACGACGGAGGCCTCGCCCTGTGCAAGTTGATGCCGCTTAATAATGATATGTATGATGTTAAGATGCCATCGCTTGAGGGCAAGGCTTGGGCAGGAGCAAATGGAGATTGGGTTGTTTACATTGGGTCCAACTGCGAGTGGGAACTTGTGAATGTGTACACTCGTGATCGGGTTCCATTTCCAAAAATCTCAGCAAACCGCCCAGAGGTTGAGCACACCGGTATTGTACGCACGTTCAAATACAATTATGGTGACTTTCTTCTATGGAAGATAGCAATTTCTCGAGTTCCCAACCGCTCTTGGAATTACAACAACTATGAAGTTGTTGCTATCTTCGACAAGCTTGTTGCCGTCCTTGCTGGTTTGACTCGATGGATATTGCTCAAAAATCATATTCTGTACACGGATGAGTACTGTGATGCAATTGAATACGAGGGCCTTGTGTTTGCTGCCACCACTCGTGGCACTGTTTTTGCATGGAATCATTATTTCGGTACGTTTGTCTTCCACCGTAATTATAATTGTTTCATCCACATGCATGCGGGTTAGCAAGTTTCCCTTTACTAATTAACCTTCTTGTGTTTCCAAGGTCCTGCGAACATTCCACCACCTATACTTGAAGATTTTTATAACCAAGGGGGAGATGTCGATGGTGATGATCACGAACATAAGGACGATCAGCGCCCATATACTATTTGGCGCCTGGCAACTAATTCCGATGGATCACCTCTTCTCGTGTGTATACAGCCCACTGATGATATTACTACTAAGGAAGCAGGTGTAGTCTCCCATGGTCGCACTCTCCGGACCTATTCCAACACCCGTTGCATGGTATTCGGGATGGATACTAGTGTGCTAGCGCCAACTCCTTCTCCCTGGTACAGAATTGATAGTCTTGGAGAAAACTCACTCTTCCTTGGACAAAACTATCCAATGATAGTGAAAGGCGATCCTACTGCTGTTGAGACAACGTTACTACCATTTATGAGAAGCAACTGTGTCTATACCTCGGACATTTGGGTGGTTCCCTACCCTGGTACTGATATAGTAGGCCGCTTCAGCCTGGATGATCAGTCCTGCGTTGGTCTCCAGATCGATGATGGATGGCCGGTCCCAGAGAATCACTTGTGGTTCAAAGCAAGCGTTTCCAACACCGAGGAATGGTTGAGTTGAAGTTAATTTCATTGCTTGTTATTTGTTGTGTGGTGAAAACTTTAGTATTTATAATGTATCCTCGTTGTCGATGTAGGTTGATGACCTGTTGCATGTAATAAAATGATATGCCTGTGATAAACTTACAAAATTTATGAATGGCTTTCGAGTTGCTTCTATGAGTGAGTGGTGTGACGAGGCAAAAAAATATTTTCCGAATACATAATTGTACGTGCATTACAACAGGTTATCAGATGAGGCCAATCAACAATAGTAGTACACTATTTGTACTAGCTTCACATGCTTCGCGCGTCGTGCGGGTGTTTTTACTGTAGCCATATTGTACTACGTAACCAGCACCTCGAATCCTCGATACTAGTAGTACTAGTAGTAAGTAGTAGGAGTAGTAGGGTGGCATGGGCCAGAACAAGCATTCACATCCAGGAGTACGGCACACGCCACCAGCACGACTTCCATCTGACACCATATTTCTTGGAGTCCGTGCTAGAGCAATCTCTTCAACCTTATCGTTTCTCTAACTCAGCCATCGCGCGGCGGGCGAGGTGGGGGTTTGCCGATAGTCGGTTTCCTTAACTGTGATCCCACTTGTAAGGCCAACTGCAACGTACGACCCCAAACGGACCTCCGTTTTGCACGAACTCCAACAATAATTTTGACTAGAAAAGCAAGACCAAAGAAAACAAGAACCACAAGAATACATTTTACTACTCCTGTAAGTTGGATTAGTGCCTTCTCGATGCATTCATTGTTGATCTGCGGAGGCTCGATCTTGCGTGCTTCTTTCTTCTTCGAGTGTAAAGAAGTAGACGTTGCTTCCTCGCATCTAATCTCATGTCTAGCCTCTATTCTAGTACTCCCTCCGGTCCATTTTTCTTTACATCTAAGCAGCAACACACATACCAAGTAGGAGTATCAACAAGTGCACTAATCTCATCTATAGCCTCTATGCTAGCTAAAAGTGATAGAACATCTACTAAATTGCGCTCTATCAATATATGGATGTACTCTTCTTCCCAATACAAAAACTTGCATCCATTCTACTCCCTCCGTTGCACAATACATGCCTTCTATTTGTCAAAATATATATGTATCTAGACATGTTTTAGTATATAGGTACATCCATTTTTGGACAAATGAAAGTCAAGTATTTTGGAACGGAGGGAGTACACAATAAAATTTTTAAGTTAGCACAACTAGTCTAATCCGAGAGCACAGCCGAAGATTTGGTCAGGTTCTTCCTTCTTTTGCCGACACGTGGGACATCCAGCATCCAGGTCATGTCATGAAAGAAAATAGAGTGGTAGTTGAAGCCACGAGATGTGCATCTTGGGTTAAACTGTAAATAGAATCTTACTATTCTTGAGTAACTCCAAAAGCGGCCACCGAAGATCTTTCTTGGATTTGTTTTTCATCACCAGCACGTTGAGGTGAAAGATGTGCAGGTTCAGTGGGTCCGCTTGCGTTTTCACTGACATGTGGGAACGCATGTGAGCAAACAGATGATGGGCTCCGCGCGTCCGTTGGCTGGCTGAGAAGAGAGATAGAGGAGGGCTGAGAACGGACTGCAGGAATTTTGTTCTACGTACCTCGATATAGGCTCGATATAGTGGGGTGGCATGGGCCATAACTAGCATTCACGTCTAGCAGTACGGCACACGCCACCAACACGAGTCCCATCCGACACCAATTTTCTTGGAGTCCGTGCTACAGCCATCTCTTCTCCCTCCTGTTTTCTCAGCCATCGCGCGGTGGGCGGGGTGGGGGTTTGCCGATAGTCGGTTTGCTCAACTGCGGTCCCACTTGTAAGTGAAAATGCAACACCGCACGCATTCCCGCTTGAGCGGCGTGCTGGACCAACCGTGTGGGGGTGCGACGCGAACACAGCAGGCTTTTCCTTTTGAACTCGTAACTTGTAAAATTTGGTTCTGCTCCATGGCGCGATCGATAGATAGAAAATAACGATTTTGCCTAGAGTAATGAGAAGTTTGGTTCTGGCGCCGTTCATGCATGGAGTACGTACGAAAATTATGAAGTTGATGCGAAAGGTAAGATAATTACTGTAGTATCATATACTACTACATGGATTTGACGGAAAGATAAAAATACATACGGATCCATCAACGACATCCTCACGCCCTAGTCGCGGTCCTGTCGGCGTGTGAGGAGCAGCGGCGTTGGCGGCGAGCTCAACGTGCTTCTGAACAGTGCCGTCCAAGGTTGCCCTGCGGTCCAAGAAGGCCAGTGTCCTATCATCCTCCTCTTGCATGTAGTAGTCCTTGTGGACGATTTGCGCGTAGACGTGGGTGATTATGTCGATGGTGTCTTGTTGCGCCAGGTGATACGTGTCCAACGTATCTACTTTTCCAAACACTTTTGCCCTTGTTTTGGACTCTAACTTGCATGATTTGAATGAAACTAACCCGGACTGACGCTGTTTTCAGCAGAACTACCATGATGTTGTTTTATGTGTAGAAAAGAAAAGTTCTCGGAATGACCTGGAAATCAACGGAGGCACTTTTTGGAATTTATAAGAATTATTGGGCGAAAGAAATACATCAGGGGGCCCAGGTCCTGTCCACGAGACAGGGGGAGCCCCTCCCCTAGGGCGCGCCCCCCTATCTCGTGGGCCCCCTAGACCTCCTCCGACCTCAACTCCAACTCCATATATATCGTCTCGGGGAGAAAAAAATCAGAGAGAAAGTTTCATCGCGTTTCACGACACGGAGCCACCGACAAGCCCTAATCTCTCTCGGGAGGGCTGATTTGGAGTCCGTTCGGGGCTCCGGAGAGGGGGATTCGTCGCCGTCGTCATCATCAACCATCCTCCATCACCAATTTCATGATGCTCACCGCCGTGCGTGAGTAATTCCATCGTAGGCTTGCTGGACAGTGATGGGTTGGATGAGATTTACCATGTAATCAAGTTAGTTTTGTTAGGGTTTGATCCCTGGTATCCACTATGTTCTGAGATTGATGATGCTATGACTTTGCTATGCTTAATGCTTGTCACTAGGGCCCGAGTGCCATGATTTCAGATCTGAACCTATTATTTTTTCATGAATATATGTGTGTTCTTGATCCTATCTTGCAAGTCTTTAGTCACCTATTATGTGTTATGATCCGACAACCCCGAAGTGACAATAATCGGGATACTTCTCGGTGATGACCGTAGTTTGAGGAGTTCATGTATTCACTAAGTGTTAATGCTTTGTTCCGGTTCTCTATTAAAAGGAGGCCTTAATATCCCTTATTTTCCGTAAGGACCCCGCTGCCACGGGAGGGTAGGAAAAAAAATGTTATACAAGTTCTTTTCCATAAGCACGTATGACTATTTACGGAATACATGCCTACATTACATTGATGAATTGAAGCTAGTTCTATATCACCCTATGTTATAACTATTGCATGAGGAATCGCATCCGGCATAATTATCCATCACTGATCCATTGCCTACAAGCTTTTCACATATTGTTCTTCACTTAT
This sequence comes from Aegilops longissima, assembly GCA_021605205.1. Classification (NCBI taxonomy): domain Eukaryota; kingdom Viridiplantae; phylum Streptophyta; class Magnoliopsida; order Poales; family Poaceae; genus Aegilops; species Aegilops longissima. The sequence continues at coordinate 381,895,690 of CM038678.1, read as the reverse complement.
TTACTTTTCCGTTGCTACTGTTACAACTACTACAAAACCCAAAAACATTTATCTTTACTTTGCTACCGTTACCTTTATTATCATACCACTTTTGCTACTAAACACTTTGCTGCAGATACTAAGTTATCCAGGTGTGGTTGAATTGACAACTCAACTGCTAATACTCAAGAATATTCTTTGGCTCCCCTTGTGTCGAATCAATAAATTTGGGTTGAATAGTGTACCCTCGAAAGTTTTTGCAATCCCCTATACTTGTGGGTTATGAAGACCAATTTCTGGCGCTGTTGCCGGGGAGCATAGCTCTATTCTCTGAGTCACTTGGGATTTATATCTGTTGATCACTATGAAGAACTTTAAAGACGCTAAGACCAAGATTTTGCCCTCAACTACGAGGGAAGGTAAGGAACTGCCATCTAGCTCTACACTAGATTCTCCTTCCGTTATTACTGGGCTTGCGACACCTAAACCTGCTACTGCTATGAATTCTGATATGTCACATGTTATTGATGATGCCACTTCGGCTATGCATGATGAAACTACTTCTGTGCATGATACTACTTTGCCATTAGGTGAATTTCTAGATGAACAACTTGCTAGAGTTAGGGGGAATGAAAATATTGAAGAACCTATTATTGATGATAGTGATGATGAAGGTTCCCCCAATGATTATGTTTTACCTGTTGTTCCTAAGGGTTATGTTATGACTGAAAAAGCTGATCTAGAAATCATTGCTTGCAATGATAGAAATGATCTTAAGAAATTATTAGCTAAATGGAAGCAGCAGTCTCTTAATGCTAGAATGAAACCCGATCCTGCGTTTTCTACTTCACCTATCTGTGTTACTGATAAGGATTATGGATTCTCTGTTGATCCTGATATTAATACTTTAGTTGAATCTGATCCTTTTTATGGCCTTGAATCTGAATGTTGTGGCACATCTTACCAAGTTGAATGATATAGCCACCCTATTTACTAATAATGAGAAGTATCGCTATTTATATATCCTTAAGATATTTCCGTTTTCATTAAAGGGTGATGCTAAGACTTGGTATAATTCTCTTGCTCCTGGTTGTGTGCGTAGTCCCCAGGATATGATTTATTACTTCTCTACTAAATATTTCCTCGCTCATAAGAAACAAGCTGCCTTGCGGGAAATATATAATTTTGTGCAAATCAAAGAAGAGAGTCTCCCACAAGCTTGGGGGAGGCTTCTCCGGTTACTTAATGCTTTGCCCGATCATCCTCTTAAGAAAAATGAAATACTTGATATCTTTTATAATGGACTAACCGATGCTTCCAAGGACTACTTGGATAGTTGTGCTGGTTGTGTTTTCAGGGAAAGAAAGTTCGACAAAGCTGAAATACTATTGAATAATATGTTGACTAATGAAAATAATTGGACTCTTCCCGAGCCAGTTCCTGAAGTAATTCATGAACCAATTGAGCCAACTCCTGAGCCTATTCCTAAACCCACTCTGAAGAAGAGAGGTGTTTTATTTCTCAGTCCTGAAGATATGCAAGAGGCAAAGAAATCAATGAAAGAAAAAGGTATTAAAGCTGAAGATGTTAAGAATTTACCACCTATTGAAGAAATACATGGTCTTAATATACCGCCTGAAGAACCACATTGTCTTGATAACCCGACATAGGTAGTAAAGGTAAATTATCTCTATAGATATGATAAAGTTGAAATACCCTCTACTAAATTTCATAGCCCATGCTTAGATGAATTTGATGACTTTATGGCTAGGCAAGAAAGTTTTAATGCTTATGTTGGTAGAGAGTTAAAGAATAATGCTTTCGAGATAGGACGCGTAGGTGATAATCTGGCTAGAGTTAAAGATGAACTTCACCGCGTTAGCAAATATGCTTCTATGGTTGCTACTCAAGCTGAGCAAGTACTTAAAGCTCAAAATGATTTGTTTGATGAATTAAATAATAAAAATGACTTTTCTGTTAGAGTGGCTACTAGAACTGGTAGAATGACTTAGGAACCTTTGTATCCTGAGGGCCACTCTAAGAGAATCGAGCAAGATTCTCAGAGAAATAATTTAGAGGCACCTAGTTCTTCTAAAAATAAGAAGAAGAAAAAGATAGAACTTTGCATGCTTCTAGTGAACCCGTGAGAGACACACGAGAATCCCAATGATATTTCTATTTCGATCTTTGAAACTCAATCGGTGATGAACATGAACCTAGTGATAATGTTAATGATAATGTTCATGTCGATGCTCAACCTAGCAAAAACTATGATGTAGAGATTGAACCTGCTATTGATCTTGATAACCCACAATCAAAGAATCAACGGTATGATAAGAGAGATTTTGTTGCTAGGAAGCACGGTAAAGAAAGAGAACCATGGGTTCAGAAACCCATGCCCTTTCCTCCTAAACCATCCAAGTCAAAGGATGATGAGGATTTTGAGCGCTTTGCTGAAATGATTAGACCTATTTTCTTACGTATGCGCTTAACTGATATGCTTAAAGTAAATCCTTATGCTAAGTATATGAAGGATATCATCACAAATAAAAGAAAGATACCGAAGCTGAGATTTCCACCATGCTTGCTAATTACACTTTTAAGGGTGGAATACTGAAAGAAACTTGGAGATCCGGTGTTCCAACTATACCATGCTCTATTAAAAGAAATTATGTTAGAACTGCTTTATGTGATCTTGGAGCGGTGTTAGTGTTATGCCTCTCTCTTTATATCGTAGACTTGAATTGAATAAATTGACACCTACTGAAATATCTTTGCAAATGGCTGATAAATCAACTGCTATACACAGCCGGTATTTGTGAGGATGTGCTGTTGTGGTTGCAAATGTCACTATCTTAACGGACTTTGTTATTCTTGATATTCCGAGGACGATAGTATGTCTATTATCCTTGGTTGACCTTTTCTTAATACTGCAGGGGCTGTTATTGATTGCAACAAAGGCAATGTCACTTTTCGTGTTAATGGTAATGAGCATACGGTACACTTTCCGAGGAAACAATCTCAAGTCCATAGCATCAATTCTATTGAAAAAGTTCCAACTATCATTTTTGGAGGCTTTGAATTTCCTCTCCCTACTGTCAAGAAAAAGTATGATATCATTATTGTTGGGGATTTTTATATCCCCGTTGAGGTAACTTAGTGTTATTCGAAATTTCTCCGGTTCCGTGTTATTCAGAATGAGTTTGTTAACAAGACTTGATCAACCTTGATAGTGGGTTCATTTTGATGATCACGAGATGGACGAAACTAGAAGGCACAACCTTGTGTACCCTCTTTTTACTTTCTGTTATTTAGAATAAATAAAGCAAAAATAGTATTATCCGTCTATTTTCTGAATTATCCGTGCATTAAAAAATAGTCCGAAAATGAAAATGCTCCAAATGCCCTGCAAATCTAGTATGATTTTTTCTGGAATATTTGAGGATTTTAGGCACTGAAAACACTGCAGGAGGGCCAAGCACCAGGCCACGAGAGAGGAGGGAGCGCCCCCTCTGTAGGGCGCGCCCCCTGTCTCGTGGGCCCCTGGTGGCCCCCCTCCACTTATGCTAGCACCCACACACTTCATCTTCCACCCAAAAAAATCCCCATCCAGCTCAAGCACGAGTTCTAGCTCATTTTGCTGCGATTTTCGATCTCCTTGCTCAAAGCTCCATTCACAAAACTGCTTTGGGAGATTGTTGCTTGGTATGTGACTCCTCCATTGGTCCAATTAGTTTTTGTTCTAGTGCTTTATTCATTGCAAATTTCTGCTACATAGGTGACCATGTTCTTGAGCTTGCATGTTAAAATTTTGAGGTCCCAAGCAATTCCAATGCATGATATAGGCTCTAGGCACTTGTAGGAGTAGTTGCTATCAATCTTGTTTAGTTTTATTCACTTTTATTTTGAAGTTACTAAGATTTCAGAAATTTTCAGAAAATGTTAAGGAGGCTCTTTAAAGGCTCTTCTAGCCAACGCTCTAAGGAAAAAAAAGACAAAGAGAAGGAAAAACCCAAGTATAATCTTCCTCGCTTAGTGGAAGTACGGTCGTGTGAATGGCCATGCGAGGATTTCTTGAAAGAAGCCAGAATTCATGAAGATCTTTATGCCTTAATCGAGACTGCAGGCCTCACCGGTTTCATCAACGACCGAATCGATCAGTATCTCTTACTCACCAATACTTTCAGGCAAAACTTTTATTATTATCCTAAGAAATCACCGCCTGCAGTATCATTTCATTTATATGATGAATTCAAAGAAATGTCTTTACGTCATTTTTGCGCGGTATGTAGGATACCTTATTAGGGAGAATTAGATGAACCCCATCGTGAAGATGTGGGTGGCTTTTTTAATACTGTTGCTTTAGAGGAGCCAAAGAAGGGCTCGGTGAAGGTCTCTAGCATACACTTTCCTGTTTTACGCTATTTTGCTATGTTTGCTAGTAGATGCTTGATGGGTCGTGGAAATAGTGGAAATTTGAGCGTTCCAGATATTATTATTATTCAACATGCTTTGCTAGGAGACAACACTTTTAGTATGGGTTCCTTCGTTGCTAAACGGCTAGCCCTGAATCGTACAAAAGGCCCCATATTTGGAGGTATCTATGCTGCACGTCTTGCTGAACATTTTTAGATACCCATTAGGCACCATGAGGAGGAGGAGACAAAATTACCTCCTCACATTTTAGATTACAAGAGCATGGTAGCACAAAAAATTGTTGTTGACAATGAAGAGAAGATGCTCTTTATAACCTTAGATTTAATAAGAAACACAATGAGACTATTATTTTTCCTGCGCCTCTATTGTTTGATTTGACTACAGATAATTTTCTTGTTACAACGGAAGCGGTGTACAATCACCGAGCTCAAGCTTTTACTCCAAAACCTGAACCTGAGCCGGAACCTGAACTGGACCCTTATCGTGCATCATCTGTCCAGTGGGATCCGGAGATGACCAGCTAGTGGTATCCTGATTACACCTCCCACTACACCGGGGAGAGTAGCGGCGGTCCTTGGTACTAGACTAACTTAGGCCAAAAGCCTAAGCTTGGGGGAGTACGTATTTCTCACCGACTTTACATTCATGTTCACACACTAGTCGTCGGTGCTGATACTCTTTCATTGTATTATCCATGTTAGTTTAAATTTATTTTTCTAGTTTTCTTCTTGTGTGTTTGATAAACCTTAAGAAAAACCAAAAAAATTAGTTAGTTTAATTTCCATGCTTGTAGTAGAAATTAAAATGAAAACCCAAAAAGATTTCCAGTTCTTCTTCTTACTTGTTGGGAGCTTTCCCGTGTAAATAGTTTTATTTTTATTTTCTTTCTTTTGGGGGTCGAGAAGACCATATTGAAAATGCTTAGTGGCTCTCATATGCATGATTGTTTATTTAATTTAGAGCTCATATTACCCTGTCTTCTCTCTTGAGTTGAATGCTTGCAGATTCCAGCTTAGTCCAATGCACGTGCACTATTATTATTATACACATCGTTCGGTCGTGCGAGTGAAAGGCAATAATGACTATATATGATGAACTTATTGGGATGAGAAAAGCTGGTATGAACTCGACCTCTCTTGTTTTTGTAAATATGACGAGTTCATCGTTTCTGAGTCAGTTATTATGAAGTAAACATATTTGCGATGACATTTAGAGATTATAGTTACTTATGCCATGCTTGATTAGCTATGAGTTATAATGATTTACCTTGCGTGCCAACATGCTATTAGAATGATTATGATGTGGTATGATGGGATGGTATCCTCCTTTGAATAAATTGAGTGACTCGACTTGGCACATGTTCACACATGTAGTTGAATCAAATCAACATAGCCTTCATGATATTTATGTTCATGGTAGATTATATCCTACTCATGCTTGTTCTCGGTGTGAATTAATTTTAATGCATGTTTACGACTGTTGTCGCTCTCTCAGTTGGTCGCTTCCCAGTCTTTTGCTAGCCTTCACCTATACTAAGCGGGAATACTGCTTGTGCATCCAAACTCCTTAAACCCCAAAGTTGTTCCATATGAGTCCACTATACCTTCCAATATGCGGTATCTACCTGCCGTTCCAAGTAAATTTGTATGTGCCAAACTCCAAACCTTCAAATGAAATTCTGTTTTGTATGCTCGAGCAGCTCATGTTTCAACTAGGGCTGCCTATATCTTCCATGCTAGGTGGGTTATTCTCAAGAGAGTGGACTCTGCTCCTCATTCATGAGAAAGGGCGATGAATCGGGATGCCCAGTCCCATGATCCAAAAGATCAAAGCAAATCAAAATAATTAAACAAAACTCCCCGAGGGTGTTGTATGTTGGAGGCACCTTCGTTGTTTCGAGCAAGCCATGGATTGATGCTTGTTGGTGGTTGGGGAGTATAAACCTTTACCATTCTGTTTGGGAACTGCCTATAATGCATGTAGTATGGAAGATACGGCCATCTCATAGTTGTTGTGTTGATAGCGAAAGTATGCCGCTCAAAATGTTATTCAATCTCTATTTTAAAATCGAGCTCTGGCACTTCTACAAATCCCTGCTTCCCTCTGTGAAGGGCCTATCTATTTACTTTTATGTTGAGTCATCATCCCTTCTTATTAAAAAGCACCCGCTGGAGAGCACACTGTCATTTGCATTCATTATTATTAGTTTATATTGGGTATGACTTGACTGGATCTCTTTTACCATGAATTACAATGTTTAGTCAGTCCTTGATATTTAAAGGTGCTCTGCATTTATGTTTTGCGGTCTCAGAAAGGGCTAGCGAGATACCATTTTGTTATATCATGTTATTATTATTTTGAGAAAGTGTTGTCATCCGAGTTTTATTATTATGGCTCGCTAGCTGATTATGTTATTGATATGAGTAATTGTGAGACCTATGTGTTATTGTGAGTATAGTTAGTTCATAATATATTCTGAAACTTGAATGCTGGCTTTTCATGTTTACAACAACAAGAGCAAATGGAGTTTGTAAAAGTTTTCTTTATCACTTTCAGTTTATCAACTGAATTGACAAAGGTTTAAGCTTCGGGGAGTTGATACGTCTCCAACGTATCTACTTTTCCAAACACTTTTGCCCTTGTTTTGGACTCTAACTTGCATGATTTGAATGAAACTAACACGGACTGACGCTGTTTTCAGCAGAACTACCATGATGTTGTTTTATGTGTAGAAAAGAAAAGTTCTCGGAATGACGTGGAAATCAACGGAGGCACTTTTTGGAATTTATAAGAATTATTGGGCGAAAGAAATACATCAGGGGCCCCAGGGCCTGTCCACGAGAAAGGGGGCGCCCCCCCTAGGGCGCGCCCCCTATCTCGTGGGCCCCCTGGACCTCCTCCGACCTCAAATCCAACTCCATATATTCCGTCTCGAGAAGAAAAAAATCAGAGAGAAAGTTTCATCGCGTTTCACGACACGGAGCCGCCGCCAAGCCCTAATCTCTCTCGGGAGGGCTGATCTGGAGTCCGTTCGGGGCTCCGGAGAGGGGGATTCGTCGCCGTCGTCAACATCAACTATCCTCCATCACCAATTTCATGATGCTCACCGCCGTGCGTGAGTAATTCCATCGTAGGCTTGCTGGACGGTGATGGGTTGGATGAGATTTACCATGTAATCAAGTTAGTTTTGTTAGGGTTTGATCCTAGTATCCACTATGTTTCGAGATTGATGTTGCTATGACTTTGCTATGCTTAATGCTTGTCACTAGGGCCCGAGTGCCATGATTTAAGATCTGAACCTATTATGTTTTCATGAATATATGCGTGTTCTTGATCCTATCTTGCAAGTCTATAGTCACCTATTATGTGTTATGATCCGACAACCCCGAAGTGACAATAATCGGGATACTTCTCGGTGATGACTGTAGTTTGAGGAGTTCATGTATTCACTAAGTGTTAATGCTTTGCTCCAGTTCTCTATTAAAAGGAGGCCTTAATATCCCTTAGTTTCCGTAAGGACCCCGCTGCCACGGGAGGGTAGGACAAAAGATGTTATACAAGTTCTTTTCCATAAGCACGTATGACTATTTACGGAATACATGCCTACATTACATTGATGAATTGGAGCTGGTTCTATATCACCCTATGTTATAACTATTGCATGAGGAATCGCATCCGGCATAATTATCCATCATTGATCCATTGCCTACGAGCTTTTCACATATTGTTCTTCGCTTATTTACTTTTGCGATGCTACTGTTACAACTACTACAAAACCCAAAAACATTTATCTTTACTTTGCTACCGTTACCTTTATTATCATACCACTTTTGCTACTAAACACTTTGCTGCAGATACTAAGTTATCCAGGTGTGGTTGAATTGACAAATCAACTGCTAATACTCAAGAATATTCTTTGGCTCCCCTTGTGTCGAATCAATAAATTTGGGTTGAATACTCAACCCTCGAAAGCTGTTGCAATCCCCTATACTTGTGGGTTATCACGGTAGCTGCGCAGCGGCCTTGCCCTCGAGGTGGACATTTTCCGGTAGCGACCATGAGCGATCGCGAGGCCACCAGTCGTCAAGAGGTTGTCACCATAGTGGCCGTTGAGGGTGGCGGGCATCGCGAGCCTGGGCGCGTCGGGTGGAGGCTTACGTCAAAAGTCGTCCGCGAGCTTCTTGACAACGGTTAACTTAGAGGAAACCGGCGAGGACCTCGTCGAACAAGGAGACGGTTGTCGTCCAGCGGCCCTCGCATACTGGCAGCCTCAAGCAATACTACCTGGAGACGTTCCTTGTTGCCGGGCCGCAGGCCGGCGTCGTGGACCATCTGGCACAGCCGGCTGATGCTCGCGCTCATCGCCTCCATGGGTCAACTGATCTTGCGATTCGAGTGATCACTCTTGCCCTTAGTTAGCGTGCGTAGGATTTCGTACTACTCCTCGGCCCTCTACTGCACCTGCCTTTGGCTTTATGATAGGTGGGCCAACCACCCCCTGGGCCCACGTGTCATTCACCCAAAGGCAGTTGCCGTAAGTCAATGAAGCTGCGTCCCCCTCCGTGCCGGTGCAGTATAGTCATCTCACCGGACCACTAGTTGGGGACAAACGAGAGAAGTTTGATGTTTACTGGTTTATTGGTCCCCTTTGCATTTTGCGCCAAGTTTTGACCTTTGATTTAACTAATAAAATGTTAATGCATGTAAACAAAAATGTTAGGCACGGTGCATTAACTCCCTCCTTGTTTCTTATTTTGTGACATATCAACCATTGAGAGATGTGGGCCGTGCATGCTTTCAATGACTTGAGACTACCAAACATGACATGCAGTGTTTAGTTCATTGCATGTAATCCTATTAGTAGTTAGCAAAAAAACATTAAGTTCTCTCACCGATAGGAATAAAACACCATGTATTTATTTACAGAGGGAGTAGTACATTTTTTGTGACATGCATTACTAGATATTGCTAGTCAAATACTAAAATCCAGATGGACGTGGTAGTACTCCTAAATCCAGACGGTGGTGCTACTAGTACTAGTAGTAGTACTACCTCCGTCCTGGTTTTGGTCCTCATTGTATTTCGTGTCAAATTTTGACCATAGATTAAACTAACAAAATGTTTACGCATGTTACCAAACATTATATTTTTGAAAACTATGTTCAAATACGAATCCAATGAGATAATTTTTTTTGACATGCATTAACATTTTATTAGTTAAATCCTTAGTCAAAATTTGACACAAACTACAAAGGGGACCTGTAAACCAGGACGGAGGTAGTACTACCAATGTAGTAGTAGGAGTACTAGCACTATACTACCCGTTGGTCAAATTATTACGTGCTGCTCCTCACAGTGAAGTGACAAGACCCTGCGCCGGAGATGACACCTGAGTATAGGCGCCGTGTTCGGCATACCATAGTCAGCCTCACCGTCTGCAGTCACTATCATCATGGCTGTAGAGCTAGCCTGCTTACAACTAGCCCTATTTGACATAATTTCCCGTGCGTAGATGCCCGTGCATTGCACGGAACACCAAGATTGGGGTGGACGGCTCTGGCAGCGGCCATCACGCTAGATTTTTCCACGGCCTTCTAGATGTGGTGGGGAGGAGAAAAGGCTGATTGTGAGAGACAAGGAGTTGTTTGTAAATAGGGAACAAGTATGGGCATCTTTTTGCAAAAATGGAGAAGCTTGGTTTGTATGCGTCAGATCTAGATCCGACGGCTATTGGTGAAAGATGGGAGGCACAACATCATCACCAACTCAGGACCTGTTTGATTCGCAGGATTTTGAAAACGCAGGAATAAGACACGGCAATATTACAAGTTTCAAACTGATATTACAAATGTTAGGAGTAGTGCTGCACCTAGGAAGAGGAATTACTAGGAAGTTTACGTAAGAACTTTCGTTACTTTAGGTGGATGCAGCATTATCATACAAACTAAAATCCACCATACGACTAGTTACTAATGGGCAAATAAGTTTTCGAGTCTCGGCCACTTGATGTTTCAAAAACAAATTAAGCCTGCGGAGACTTTGTCATTTAGGCTTAGGCGCTTGCGGTGATCAGCACACCATTCATTGTTGCGCCAGAGAACGCCAAACCTCATTACCTTGAGCACACTTGCCTCGGAACAAAGAACTCGCCAATTTAATCTCAGATGTGCTGCCTTGATAGTCGATCAAATCAATTTCGTAAGATGGAGATCAAGGCATTGATGAGATTGTTATAGTGTAGCACATTTTGAACTTTCGGGTCTTTTTTTATCTGCAAAAGAAGAGAACATATTAGAGCAGCTGGCTGCATAAGATTGCCGGGTCATCAAGAGGTACCAATATCATTCGCTCATACGATAGGGTTGGCTTGGCTGGCTAGTGATATTTTTTCACTCTCTCTCTCTCTCTCTCTCTCTCTCTCTCTCTCTCTCTCTCTCTCTTCTGTTTCCTCTCATTTAACTAGGAGCACGTGAAGATCTTGGGAATTTGTTGCCTTCCACTATGTGGCCAATGCCATATTTCGCAAAAGTATGCCACATAATACGCATCGATGTCAAATCAAAAGATTTTGGCACCGCTCTCGCGATGTGAGAGAGTTTGGCACCGATGTGCACACAGACCCACATGTATAAACAAATCAATCAAACCAACTACACCAGCCTCTCACTCTCCCAAACGAGTGTTTTTTATTGCCTCAGTCCTCTCTCTCTCCCACGCAGTGTTTTTTCATTGTGTGAGTTAATTTGGCACCGGAGCAAAGTAGGTGATCCAAATTGGGGCACCGGGTGAGCAATGGAGGGGCATCGATGCCAAATGCATCACAAGTGAATTTGGCACATGTTTTGGCCTACATAGCCCACTTTTTTACTCCCTCCGTCCCAAAATTCTTGTCTTAAATTTGTCTAAATACAGATGTATCTAGTTACATTTTAGTGTTAGATACATCCGTATCTAAACAAATGTAAGACAAGAATTTTGGGAGAGGAAAACTCTACTCGTATTTAGTATAAAATTTTGACCAAAGATTTACCTAAGAAAATGCCAATGCATGTCACTAAAAATTACACCATTTGAAATTATGTTCAAATACAAATCCAACGATATAGTTCTTAGTGGCATGCATTAACATTTTGTCAGTTAAATCTATGGTCAAATTTTGATACTACAAAATTGGAAGAGTAAACCAGGACGGAGGTAGTACTTGCTCTTAGGGTAACCAAGAGTAGTCTAAGTTACTTTCCACTAGGCCTAGCCTAGGCTACTATAGTAGTACAACATAAAAACGATGCAGGTGATCACGTGAGAAAAAACACTAAAAACATTTCTTTCGATGCAGTGCGTAGATGCAGTTTTGAACACTACACTTGTCATCGTAATTTGGGAAAATTACGAAAAAATTGAGCAACGTTGTGATTACCGTTTACTTATAGGAAAGAAGTTTCACCTCGATGAGTAGCTTCTCCGTGCACGGAAAGCATGTAAGGAATCCAACAACTTGATCCAGTTGGGGCCGATAGATTTTAGTGCTAAGATCTTCCTTTGTGTGCATGGGTGGGTCAAGCTTGTGGGAATCATTTTCGGAAGGCGGTTGTAAATACATCAAGAAGAAATTTAAAATGTGAATTTCAAGAAGGCGGAGAAGAAGATGAGTGATGTACACGAGCGATTACGGATCAATAAAGAGTTCGGAGAATTTGGTGAGCGAGTACACCAACGCTGTCAATTTTGGCGCGTCAATGACCCTGATTTTGTTGGACCTTCTAGATCCGATACAAGCAATCTCTCAAGGAAAGGCGCATTCTCAATGACCATAACGTGGAACAGCTGGAATGATCTCTTCCCAATTGATGTCTTGTTGCGGGGCCAGCAAGACACATAAATCCATCGGAGATTCGTCGAGGCGATGTGGAGGCTAATGAACCCGTGGATCTGCTCAAGACGAAGGTACTCGAGCGCAGTACAGCTGCGGAGCAGGTATTCCATAGCCTTCTTGGAGATGACAACGTCGAAGAGGTCGAGCTACTTGAGTTGAGGGAGAAGAAGGGCGGTCGCGGCATTAATCTGGGGAAGATAGAAGGAGCTGAAGCTGGCGCGACGCAGAGTTGGCGTGAGGCGGAGCGCGGACGGCGGCAGAGAGCGACATCGTCCAGCTTCAAAGCTGAGCTCCTCGAGCTGATCTAGGGCGGGGGATAAGAACCACTCGTCGAACTTGGGTTGGACCTTGCAGTTGGTACTGAACATGCGGATGTCAAGGCGTCTGGCTGGCCTAGGGTGCGATGAAAGGATCTTGGAGACTGCGGCCATGCATTTGCAATCCCCGTCGCAGAGGCAGCTGTCGACGGTGAGGTTGAGGGGGACACAGCGCCAGAGGGGGCGCCACCGCTAGGAGAGCAGGGTGGTCCGCATGGCAGATTTGGTGGGGAGGAGGCCGATGATGACGAGCAGCATGTCATCGGGGAGGCTGCTGATGAAGTCCAGGCTCGCCGGATGCGGTTTTGGCTCGAGCCGCCTCCGCTTGTTGGCTGCCTCGCCGTCCATCTCAACCGGCGGCGACGACGATGTACACGTGTGCTGGTGTGTGTTGTGTGATGGGTGTGCGCTAGTGCGTCCTTCTGTGCATGCCGCCGCGCAGTGGTGAATTGTGCGCGAGTGCGTCCTTCGCGCGCAAGAAGTTTGTCCTCAACGCGCCCTCAATTTACTAGCATGTGGGGTGGCTACCCCGAGTGGTTTCAACTTTGTTTACTTCACCGCTTGGATTGGTTGACCGGTCAACTAAACAATATACGGGGCTATACGCTGACACAGTGAGCGTATAATCCGTCGGTATAGAGATTTCGAGTGAGGGGGAGGCCCGTGAGAGATAGCATAAAGAGAGAGAAAGAGCTATTCCCTCCGTTCGATAATGCAATTACAACATTTTTTTAAGTCAAACTTTTGAAACTTTGACCAAGTTTATAAAGAAAGTACTTATATCTACAATACCAAAGATAAATGATAGTATGAAGTAAGTACATGTTGTGATGAATCTAATGATCGTTCTAGATGCAAATGTTTTTCTCCACATATACCTGGTCAAACATTTATGAGGTTTGACTTTTCAAAATATCCATATGGTTATGGACGTGACAGAGTCCCTAACGAGAGAGAGAGAGAGAGAGAGAGAGAGAGAGAGAGTGAAAAAAGTGTGTGTGCGTGTGTGAAAGAGACATGGACAACACACGATAAAAGTAGAGAAAAAGCGTGCGTGTCTTATGCAAACATATCACACATGCATCTTCGACAACGGAGGCAAGGTGAGGAGATAATGTATGGTTGTTTGGAACCAGAGAGGAAGACCCTAGCACGTGGCCAAGAGGGTCGACAAACAAGGGAGAGAGGTCGAGAGAGCGTCGGAGAAAATGCAGACATGGGGAGGAGAGAGTGTATGTTTGTCATAGAGATCCCCGGAGATCGTGATGGGACTACATGGGTGGGAGATCGAGTGACAAGGTGTGTGTGCGATAGAAGATGCCCGAGAGATATCGAGATAGATGTATGGATGGAAGGAGACAATCGTGTGTTCACGATGGCTAGTAAGAGATAATCATACTTAGGAGGGGGTGCTTGCGCCTATGGCCTGTTTGGATACTCTAACTTAGTTAGAGGTTAGAGTTAGATTCATACCTGAACTAACTCTAAGTAAAGAGGTGTTTGGATGGCAGGGTTAGATGGAGCGCGGATACGGTGAGGCACCATCACAGGCGGTGCGAGAGGAGGGAGGAGAGGGCGAGAAGCTTGAGGAAGTGGGAGGGATCTGCTGCGGGGAGGCGAGAGAAAAAGTGTTTATTAGTGGTCCGAGAAGAACTAACCCAAATAAGCACCTCTTGGATGGGTTAGTTTTTTTGGATGGGTTAGATGCATCTAACCTAAACTAACCCTCCTGTTTGGATCTTTTTGGGTTAGTTGACTCCAAACTAACCCAAACTAACTCTAACCCATGGATGCAAACAGAGCCTATGATGGAGTGAGGATTATGGTACTTAGGGGGTGCGTGTCACATGGAGAGAGAACAAGGCGGAGAGTGTTGGATGGGTCTATATGTATAAGCTTGCAGAACATGTGTATGTGTGAACCAGGGAGATATAAGGCCAGTTTGGCTTGCGTCGTGAGCATCTCTTGCGTGGCACAGGGGTTGTGGCTGGATTTCATGCACGCTTGTTTGGTTGCTACCTGTGAAAAAGAAAGCCCACTGGGCTGGGTTCCTTGCACTTTAATTGCTTTGGCTGAACTCCGGACACTTGCAAGTAGCTTCGCCCAAGCGACCGATTTGAGCGCTGTCGTGCGTGCTTGCCACGAGGCTAACAACAACAGGATGGATATTAGCATTAAATAATTGATGCATGGATTGATTGATGGGGCGTTGATGCTTTGCTAGCCGGGCATGAACCAAGCGCTTCAGCACCACACAAGCCTGGCCAGGCAGAAATATTTTACATCTCACGTCCACACCAGGCAGTACCGGCCATCAAGGCATGAGGGTCAGGTCATGAACCAAACTGGCCAATAAAGATTGAGATTGAGGAGCCCCGATAAGGCTGAGTGGTGCGTCAGATAGCTGAGAAGGGGGGAGAGATATTCCATCCGCTCGATAATGCAGTGCATGTAAATTTTTTAGAAGTCAAACTTTGGAAACTTTGATCAGGTCTACGCAAATGTTATTTATATCTACAATACCAAAGATACATCATACAAAACTACATCTCATGGTGAATCTAATGGTATATGTTTGCCGTAGTAGATGTAATTGTTTTTATCCACGTACATGGTCAAACTTTGTGATGTTTGACTTTTCAATAAATCTATATGCTATGGACGGAGGAGAGTGCCTCAGTCGAGACAGACCAAGTGTGTGTGAAGGAGAATGAGTAAGTGTGCAAAAAGAGTATGTGTGTGAAAGAGAAAGTGACAACAAACGATAAATTAGAGAGAGAGTGTTTTTTCATTTCTTATGGGAACATATCACGCATGCATCTCCGAGATGGAAAAGCGAGGCGAGGAGATACGAATATAGCTAGTGTGTGATTGTTTGCAGCGGAGAGAGACACCCTCTAGCACATGTCCAATAGAGGTCGGCCAACAAGGAAAAAAGGTCGAGAGGGACACATGGATGGCATTGGCGCATGGGGAGGGAGAGAGGTGTGTTTGTGATAGAGATCCCTCGAGATCGTGAGGGACTATATGGGTGGGAGATCGAGGAGTGCGTTGCGATAGAAAGATGCCCGAGAGAATCGAGATAGACCATGCACATGTTTGTGATGGAGACTAAGATTAGCTAGTCATATACATATAGGGGACTGCGTGTGCCTACAATTGAGTGAGAGACCATCATACTTGGCTAGCTGGGCATGAGATTGTGTGTGTGTGTGCGTGTGAGATGGAGAGAGAATGAGGGAGAGAGATAGAGTTTTAGATGGGCCTGTCGAGTGCGAGTGAGATATGCATGTGTATGTGTGACCAGTGGATGGAGAGTTTGAGAGAGGGGGAAGAGCTCCAAGGCGACATAGTGGTGCGTGAGAGAGTTACGGGCAAAGAGCCAAGGAATTTGTGTGTGTCGATGAGTGCACCCAAGATATCTAGCTTGGACTAGCTAGAGTATCATACATAGTGTGAGAGAGACCTATAGATGGTGTATATATGAATGCGAACTAGAAAGACCCCCCACACACACACACAGAGAGAGAGAGAGAGAGAGAGAGAGAGAGAGAGAGAGAGATGGAGAGAAAGGAGAGGGACCAACAAGGTTTTTGTGTCGGATCGTCATGTGAATTGAAGATTGTCGGAGAGAGAGTGAGAGAGAGAGAGAGAGAACAGAGTCCGGGAGAGGGGAGGTCGCGTTTTATGCATCAAAGACTGATATAAACCATGTTTCGATATAAACTTGCATTCAAATATTTAAATTGGAGAACATGTTGTCGCAATCACACATGAGCGGATATATGCATATATCAAACAAGTTCATTAATTTGACTTTCAACATGTTCATGGAGTACTATAATACTGTACAACATGCTACTCGATTGAGGTGTTCAATTTTGGATTTAGTTCACTATTTTGACCTACTGAACGAGCTAGTTCATTGAATCGAGATATTTCATTTTGGGTTTGATTAGCGTTTTTGAGTGGGTCAACTATTTGTCATATAGTAAATCGCTAGCAACGAGCATGTAAAAACACATTACTCCCGAGCATCATCTCTCCATCTAGAAAAGAAGTGGCAAGCTAATATTTCAAAATTTGATTCGAATCGACTTGGTAAGGTAGACGTGGATGCTCGTTCTCCCAAAATTTGAACGAACCGTTAAACATCCTCTCTGCTCGGTGGAATTCGCCCGAGAAAATAAATGGGAGACGCGAAATTACCGTCCTATGTGGAACACACATCAATTGGCCCGTTGTACATCGAGGGTAGGTTCGTAACTTCATCCAAGCGCACCTTCTCCTCGACCGAAATGACATGTGCTGAATAATTCATAAACCATGGTCGGCAAAACACGCTCTCCTCGCCCGAAATAGCTCACGCCCACTATTTCAAAACACGATCTCCTCGCCCGAAATCGCTCGCACCCACTATAGTTCAAAACACGCCCTCCTCGCCCGAAATTGCTCCCGCCCACTATTTGGGGAGAAGCAAAGTTACTCTACTATCCCGACCCTCAGTACACAGACCCAAGCCGAGAAGCCTATAGGCAAGGGTAGAATTGTAACTCCCCCTCACATTTCAGACAAATGTGTCCGTAAGACATGGTTCCACTCCCCTCCCAATTCCCCCCACCCCCGCCCGCCCCCATTCATACCTCGTGGGCGCCAAATCACCTTCTCCCCAGAAGTTCCCTTCTCCTGAGCTGCGAAACCTCAGCCCCACCTCCATGGCGCCCCCCACCGCACCAATTTCACAGCCGCCCTCCTCCCTAATGCCGGAGACGCTGTCCAGTTGCCGTCGTGCACTGGGCCGTGTGCCTCTTACTCCGTGTTGCTGGTGCTGCCTCGACGACGGCCGCGTGAACCGTACCGGAGCCGACTCACGCCCGCTGTTGTTCACGGCGCCAGAGCGGCTCCAACTTCGGATCTGTCCAGAGTCCTGGCACTGCTTCCGCGTAGCCGTCGACCGTCGCGACATCGCTCTTTCCCTGCCGCCGGTCGCCACCGCAACCGCGCCGGCCTCACCGACTGGGCAGCGGGACCTGCCTACTTCACCATGCCGCCAGATAGGTCGCACCCTCATCTCAAATCACTTTATTTAGGCGTCAGTTGTCTGAATTTTTATTCTGGGCCAATCGATTCCCAATGGGAAGCAGCACCCCTCGGCGGCGGAGCTCCTAGGCTGCCGGTTGGCTGGTGTCTAACGTAAGGGTGCGGGGCCGCAAGTTCACCGCGAGCTTAGCTTAGATGGCTATCTTTAGAGTTGCGTGGGTTGAAGGTCTGCCGCCGCCCGATCTGGATGATGGGAGTCTTTGTGGATTGGCCGGGCGGCGCAACCACGGCAGTCTTGGTGGGGGCGGGAGTGGGGTTTTGGCGGGCCACGGACGGCGGAGGCAGGCTGCTCTGCCGTTGGTCGCTGGCTCTTCGGGAAGATTCGAACGATGTCGTCACCGAGAGGCACAAGGCGGCCATCAAGCCATCCGCGTAGATCGGACGATACCAAAATAAAATAAAATCGTGTGACCCCAATTTAGTCTTGATCCATAGGCGTGTGACCACTCTCGTACCTTCTTTGTTGATCTCTTAGTGTATTTCTTTAGATCAAAGAGATATGTCGTTCTTAACATTATGCGTTATCTGCATCTTCAGACACACCGTCTTCCGACTCACCGCAGCTGCTCCAACAAGGGACGCATACACCATAAGGGAGCTACAGTCCCCACTCAACAGTTCCCTGCATCAAATGCGCGTGCCCGACATGGACAGCCACAACAACTGCAGGGCCATCGACAAGTCAGCACATGATGCTCACTCCTATGGATGGCAGCCAGATAGGTTGTACCCTCATCTTACTTGTGTGCAACATTTATGGCTTTGTTATTCATCTAAGCACGGAAAATAGATCATCACATTTCACTATATATTCATGTTGATCTCTTATGGGTCTTGTTCAGGAGTTCACGTTGTTCCATAGTTCAGCTAAGATACTTGTTCTTTAGGTAACGTTGTTCCATAGTTATCATCCATCAGCCAATGCTATCCCACAGGCTGGTGATTATAGTATTATACCACTTCTAGTATTACCTATGTTGTTCTTTAATACTTTTGTGTGCCATCTAGTTAATCTCGAGTACAAACGGTACATATTTTGTATCTTTCATCTGTGTTCTCCCTTTACTTTATGAGACCTGTTGCTGCTAGTTAACACAGTCCTACTATTTATGTCGTCTCCTACAGGCACTCATTTACATAAATCTAACTACTAGTTGTCTTCCATGATGTCAGATATAATTGCACACACTGATATATCCACAAGAACCTCACGGAGCAATGTAAAGGCCAATAAACTTGATGTCAATGATACCCAATATGATGGAACATGTAAAGGCAGTTCTTGAAGACTTGCGGAAAGATGATGAATCCTCTTCACCCCACAAGGTCCTTGCTCTAACTTGGCCTGTGATATGGGTACAACATGCATATAATGTCTGGAGTGTATCTACTCTGTTGCAATGCCATGTGCTTAGCATGCTGATCATGCATGTAAATATGTCATGCCTTCATGTTTTCATTACCTATTCCATTCATGATAACATGTTTTCAAATTCAAATCTTGTCATTCTACTCTATCGCAATGCCATCTCGCTTAATTTGGACATCATGCTTCGAATATCTTATGCATTGTTATTCATCGATTATGTACTTCATCATACGCCATACCATGTTTTTTACATTGAAGTGTTGTTCTAGTGCTCTGTTGCAATGCCATCTTATTTTCCCAATCATACACATGTATGTTGCCTTAGTTATTTCTGTTAGTATTCCGCTAGCATATAGTTTTACATTCAACTAGTGTTTTTTGCTGTGTTGTCTGTCGTATCCTAGCTCTTACACCATACTCCCTCCGTCCGGATTACATGTTGCGAAATGGATAAAAAAATGTATCTAGAACTGAAATCGCCTAGACCCATCCATTTTTTCGGATGGAGGAATACATGTCAATATGTCATGCCTTTCTATTCTTGATTACCTATTCCATCTCTCTGTTGTCGCATGTTTTATAATTAAAGCACCATTCTTCTATACAAGGCATGCAAGGGAAAGCGACTATGTTAGAATCGAAGGGTTACAAAGAAGGCCTTTGCAAAAGATCCAAGCGCCAGGAGATAATAAACCAACTCCAGTTTTTATAGATCTGCTCAAAGACAGAGAAACCCAACTCCAAGCGATAATAAGCGATTCGGTGGCCAAAGAACTAGTCGCTCGATCCGGCAAAAATATGTCAACTCAATTCTAAGAAGCGTGTGCGTATCCTTGCATCATGAAATTTTATAGCATGCTAATCATATTTTCTACATGTTTCTTACCCATCTCTCTTTTAGAAAATAAACTTAGAGATAGAAGAATTTCTGCAATGGTATCATTTATGAGGAAAGATTCTTGCAGAATTCTCTGTGCTCTAATGTAGATGTAAGTACTGTTGTATATCACTATATTTTTACATCAGCATGTATTTTGTTAATCGGCATGAATCCAACCTTTATCGATCTAAATTTAGTTGTAGCAAAATGTATGATTAAAGGCCACAATGTTGATTTTTGTAAGGAAAACTGCACGGTAGTTTTGCATCCTAAGCTGCATGAGTGTACTATCTCATATCGGTGGGTTTGAATACTTTGGTTCTGCGATGGGTTTTTCGGTGTTTTTTCTTGTGTTGTCTGTCGTATCCTAGCTCTTACATCATACTCCCTCCGTCCGGA
The DNA here is from genome assembly GCA_021605205.1 of Aegilops longissima. Classification (NCBI taxonomy): domain Eukaryota; kingdom Viridiplantae; phylum Streptophyta; class Magnoliopsida; order Poales; family Poaceae; genus Aegilops; species Aegilops longissima. The sequence continues at coordinate 381,875,336 of CM038678.1, read as the reverse complement.
TTAAATGTCGCAGAAATGGATAAAAGCTGGATGTATCTAGAACTAAAATACGCCTAGACCCGTCCATTTATTTCGGATGGAGGAATACATGTCAATATGTCATGCCTTTCTATTCTTGATACCTATTCCATCTCTGTTGTAGCATGTTTTATAACTGAATCACCATTCTTCTATATAAGGCATGCAAGGGAAAACGGCTATGTTAGAATCTGAAGGGTTACAAACCAGGTCTTTGCAAAAGATCCAAGCGCCAGGAGATAATAAACCAACTCCATTTTTCATAGATCTTGCTCCAAAGACAGAGAAACCCAACTCCCCGATAATAAGCGATTCCGGTGGCCAAAGAACTAGTCGCTCCATTCCGGCAAAAGAATGTCAACTCCATTCTAAGAAGCGTGTGCGTATCCTCGCATCATGAAATTTTATAGCATTCGATCATATTTTATACATGTTTCTTACCCATCTCTCTTTTAGAAAATAAGGCTAAGCGATAGAAGACTTCCTCCATTAGGATCGTATTCGAGGAAAATATCTTATGGAATTCTCGTGCTCCAATGCTGATGTAAGTACATTGTATATCACTATATTTTACATCAACATGTATTTTGTTAATCGGCGTGAATCTAACCTTTATCTAATCTAAAATTAGTTGTAGCAAAATGTTAAAGGCGCCAATGTTGATTTTTGTAAGGAAAACCGCCTGGTAGTTTTGCATACTGAGCTGCATGAATGTACTATCTCATATCACGCACATTACTGAATTGTAGTGCTTCTCTGGTTGTCCATTCATTCATTGTGTCAATGTTGCTTTCGTACTACCTTACCTAGCTGATGATAGCTGTGCCATATTGTGTTAATTTGGTGTAGGCTAGTTGCCCAAACGTTCGTTGTGTCAATGTTGCTTTCCAATTATCTGACTTGGCCAATGATAGAAATGCTAGTTTGTTAATTTTGTGCAGGCTGCTGAAGATAAGAAGACAAACTCTGGAAACAGCAAGGCAACCCCATTGTTTCTTTCCAGTAAATCTAGGCCAGGTAATATGGCAATAACTCATGATTAATCTGTTTGGTTCCTGTCCGAATTTATGTTATGATGAGTGGTCGAGACACTCTCCACTATCAATAATACAAGCCTGCCAAAATCGCCATCTGAATCTGTTTAGTATCCCCTGTCTCAAATGCAACGGAATAAATGTATGTTTGTGAACCAATTAATGGCTAAAGCAATGATGGAAATGGTGGATGAATCAGAGGTGCAGAGTCGTGCGACGTAACAAGCGATCAATGTTTTTAGAGCAGTGTAGCAAAGCGAAAGAACTTGCCCACATGCTTATGGGTGTCATCTGTCTTTGAGGTTGCAGATTGTGGCGTTGTAGATGGTTAGGTTACGCTCATTTATTTACACTTTGGCATCAATCTTTGATTGCCCAGTGGATGTAATTTCTGTAATATATCTTTGGATGTGTAACGTTATTCCCTGTATGCCATACCTTTGCTTGATCGGTTTTGGTCCTGTGCATAATTGCTCGTCGTAATGGGCTCAAATTATCTAATTTGGCCTAAAGACATGTCTGAACTTTAGTGGGCCCATTAAGTTAATGGGCCATTACTAAACGAAGTTAATGGTGGCCCTCTTACCTCCCGGTAGTTAACGAGGCCGACATCGAAGCGGGCAACAGGTGGCCCCAATTTATTTCACGGGCCGTTAACAGAGCGTTACTAAGTTTGGGCTACATATGGCCCAACTATCTTTATGAGCCTTTAGCAGGCGAAAGTGACAATGAGCTTATCTTGGACCATGAAGACCATGGGCGCTAAGAGGCCGAAAGTCAGGTCATATTGTAAATGGCCCAAGCGTGTTGTGGGCCTTTAGCGAGCCGAAGAGAAACCGGGCTGGTATTGGACCATGAAGGATGGGCGTTAAAGGCCAAAACTAAGGTCCACGCAAATGGCCCAACCCATTTATGGTTCGTCAACAGGCCAAAAGGCACACAGGGCTGGGAATTGGCCCAACACTTAAATGGGTCTCTAAAAGGCCAAAACTCAGGTCCGACTACAAATGGCCCAACTGATTTATGGGCCGTCAACAGGCTGAAAGTGACACCGGGCCAGAAATTGTCCCAACACTTAAATGGGCGCTAAAGGCGAAACTCAGGTCCAACAACAAATGGCCCATCAGATTTATGGGCCGTCAGCGGTGAAAGACACACGGGCAGAAATTAGCCCAACATTTAAATGGGCGCTAAAAGGCTGAAAGATGTACATCACGAAAATTGGCCCATCCATTAAATGGGCGTTAACGAACAAAATCTCATCGGCCGATATTGAGCCCAAATATATAGCGGGCTGTTAGCGAACTCGAGCGGCGATGGGCTGCAATGGTGTCAAATCTTTAACGGGCCGTTGGCGGGCGAATTGGCACATCTCATATGGGCCGTGGGCTTAAATGGACCTGACACAAGTAGGCCTTATATGGGCTGGCCTGCTAATTTTTATTCGGCCGGCCTTTTCACAGGAATGGGCCTCTATTGGGCCGTGCCACGTGTTGACGTATCATAGGCGCCTTCCATCCAATGAGTGGATGACATCTGTCCCAACGATGAGCCGACACGTGTTTCCTCCAGCCAATGATGATTTTACATGTGGAAAATCCCCATTGGTCGGGGCTGATAACGAGTTATCGATTCAAAACCCGACCCGATAAGCTTAACGGTGTTCCGTTACGGTGGATGCCGCGTGTCGGTCACCCTTGGCGAAAGCATACGTGGACGCGCGATTTATCGTCATGGAAGTGGACACTTCGTGATGATAATTTTGGTAATGTCATGGAACACTTCTCTGACGACAACACGGTATGACTATCTTGATTACATCATAAACTTGTCATGGATGTACATGCATGACAAAAAACACGACCTACTGTGACAAACACGTATCATCACGGAAGTGTATTTTTTTGTAGTGCATGGAGATCAACAAGGATGAAGGGATCAAGAAGGCCACGGAGGACCAAGCTCCTGAAGACAACGTTCAACTTGATCACAATCTTCTTACCCCAACTGAGATCGAAGCTTTCAAGATGATTGAATTAGCTCGTATACAAAACAAGTATCTCACACGTGAAAATATTTTGTTGAAGGAGCATATCATCGCACTCAAGGGCATTATCCGCAAGTTGGAGGACCTCTTACGCTCAATGTGCGACTATCCATCATCACCTCCACCTTCTTCACCAGCGAAGGAGACATAATCACATGGGTATGGGCACTCCCCTTGGCAACTGCCAAGCTTGGGGGAGATGCCCCGGTATCGTATCACCATCACACTCCTATCTTTACCGTTTTTCTTAGTTCGATCCTATTAAAAGTATCTTGATCTAGTAGAATAAAGTTTATGGCATGATATAGTTTTGAGTTTTGCTTTATGATCCCTCTATGTAATCAGTCATGAGCTATATAATAAAGATTAGTGTTGAGTCAAGGGCTTGATTATTTTGTCATGATCTTGAGTGACTAAAAGAAAAGAAAAGAATAAAGGAAGCAAAGAAATCATATTGATCTTATTGAGAGTAATGACTTCACATAGAAAGAGTATGATGATTAAAAGTTGTTGAGAGTTGACAAACATAGCTTTGGTCATCGTTGCAATTAATAGGAAGTAATAAAGAAAGAGAGGTTTCACATATAAATATACTATCTTGGACATCTTTTATGATTGGGAGCACTCATTAAAATATGACATGCTAAAGAGTTGATGTTGGACAAGGAAGACAACGTAATGGGTTATGTTTTCTTATATCTGAGATAAAGTATATTGTCATGGATCATCCAACATGTTGAGCTTGCCTTTCTCCCTCATTCTAGCCAAATTCTTTGCACCAAGTAGACACTACAAAAAAATACACTTCCGTGATGATCGTGTTTGTCCACGATGGGTCGCGTTTTTGTCATGCATGTACATCCATGACGATTTTATGATAGAATCAAGATAGTCATACTGTCTTTGTCGTAGAAGTGTTCCATGACATTACCAAAATTATCATCACGAAGTGTCCACTTCCATGACGATATATCGTGGCGTCACGAAGTGCTTTCGTCAAGGGTGACCGACACGTGGCATCCACCGTAACGGAACACCGTTAAGCTATCGGGTCAGGTTTTGGATCCGATAACTCGTTAACAGCCCCGACCAATGGGAAATTTCCACGTGTAAAATTCTTATTGGCCGGACGAAACACGTGTCAGCTCGTCAATGGGTCAGGTAGGCGCCTACGATATGTCGACACGTGCCACGGCCCACCACTGGCCCATTTAGCTTACAAAGCCGGCCCGTTTGACTTGGTCAAAAGTTAACGGGCTGGCCCATAAACATTAACGGTCTCTTCGCAAATAGCCAATTTCACGGCCCGTTAGGCCCTAAAGGAAATCGGCCCAACAACGTCATGTGGGCCGTCGAATATAACACCAGCCCATTTCACTTTCGGTCCATGTATGGCCCACGACGTCTTTCGGCCCATATGAGGCCTTCGTACCTTTCGGCCCTTTGCAGGACCACGGTGACTCTAGCCCATAATGAACACTAATTTTCTTTATAACCGTTAACGGCCCGTGATTTACATGGGCCGTTTCCAGCCCGTGTTAGCTTTCGTCCTATTGATGGCCCATACGTTCTTGGGCTCCTTTTCGTCCCTCGATTACTTAGGCCCGTTCTTGGCTGTTCCTCTAATGGGCCAAATTCGGCCCATGGCAAGAAGTCGTCCATTCTTGGCTGTTCCCTAATGGGCCAAATTCGCCCATGGCAAAAGTCTACCGTTCTTGGCATGTTTCCCTAATGGGCCAAATTCGGCCCATGGCAAAGTCGACCCGTTTACGGCTTGTTAACCCGTTCGCCGTTTCGGCCGTCCTATATTACGGCCCATTAACGACTCATTATACTGTGATGAATTAAGCCTTTGTTGTCCTCTGACCTATTAACGACTGTTACCATCTTTGAGCCGATACCAATTCGCGATTACAGCCCATGTAGACCCATTTATCAAGCGGCCCGAGGCCCACCGATTCTGAGCCCATTTATCGATGGCCGTAGGAGAACCCATGGATCCTATGGTCCGTATATGGCCCATGGTAGTTGCGGTCACTAGCAAACCAAGGAAAAAGAAGACTAGGAAATAAATAAGGCCGAAAATTACGCTAGGCTATTAAGGCGATTGCACATATTACATCCACTCGGCATCAAAGATCGCCACCTGTGCAAATATAGGGAACACCCTACACTATACAAAAATGGCTTGCTGTTTTCTTCAGCCGGTGGCTGCACGTTAAGAATAAATTTTGTATCGCACCAAAAAAAATTACAACTATAACAAAAGGAAGGTTGGCATAAAACTTAACAGTCTAGTAGATAAATGCACCACCAGAAGTTCAGAAGCTCAGTTCATTTGACCTCACTATTACGTTTTCATGCTATATTGTCCGATGGAGCACCATAACCCTTGCCTTCATTTCCCCTAGGCTCTTGAACAACATAGCAAATGTCTGATAGTCTGGTTTCAAAACCATGCATATCTTGATGACATTGAGCAATGTTTCTCCTTGTTTCACAAAGGGTCTCTGTTAGGGAATGGACTTGTGTCTGGAGCGCAGATACAACATTGTTTTGGGCTTGCATATCTTGATCGTGAGGCAGTTTGGACGATATTGCCTTAACAACCAACCCAGTATTACGCAAGAGCGTGCTTTTGGCTTTGTTAGTGGACAGTCTTGACCCCTTTGCGGCAAGAGGCGACATTGCGGTTATAGTTGCCTCGCCACCTTCGAAGGTGGCGGTTCCTCATTTTTCCATAGCTCGCTGAAAAGTTGAGGTTTTACATTAGTAGTACGAGAGCAGAAGATATTAAGGAGGCAGCAAAACCAAACAAAATAGCTTTGGTCTATATCTGAGAACTTATTACGGTGAACCCATGTAAAATATTAGTTGTATTTTATTGCAAAGTACATAATAAAACCAGGTTCCAAACATATGACCATGTACCATCGCTAATGTATTGTCTATTTCTTCACATTGTATTGAGGGCTAAGGATAAAGAGACAAAGTTTATAATACGGTAAGCATAGTAATACATCATTCATATCACAAAACAACTGAGAACAGACAAACATGCAATTGTAACGTTGTGTGGGCAAGTCCAGCACGGAACTAGATTATAGGTCAAGATCAAAGGAACATCACTCCTCTCTTTTAAACCTTGTAAGGTGCAATGATACGCTAAGACAATTGTGTATAAAATTGAAAAGAGTAATAGACATTGGCTGCAAACCATGCAGTTCAAGGCACAAGTCAGAGTAAGTAGTAATTGAAAGGCATGAGGATTAAGGACTTAGCAGTGGCTTTATTGGTGTAGTCATGCCCTTCTTCTTCTTTGGTGTGACAGGTCCTTGAAGATTTCCACAGCATTTGGTTGGGTACTTTTTGGTCATGCGGGCTTTCCTCTGCATTTCAAACAAGTCAATATAGATCTGATAATATGGTATAGCGAAAAGAGTGAAACAGCAGCTAATTACAAGAGCCTCGCAGTATGCAATATAGCTACGAGATCCAGTCGTCTATTGGAATTTCACTTTCGTACGGTTGGCCTTGTTCTTTGAATAGTTCACCTACAAGAAGATAGATTTGTGTGGCACATGCGTAAATAGGACTTCAACATGTGATCTGATCACATATATATAATGTACCTAATACTTCTGATCAGACCAGTGTTTAACATGGCCCCTCCAGTCTTCATCCGATATATTTTCCACTGGAGATGTTTGGGAAAGTTCACTGCTAGCCTTGCCTTTAAAGTGAGTTTTCCTCAAGTTATACCGATCTTGTCATGAGCAGACTTGAAAACATGGGTGCAAGCATGCGGTTGCATCATCTTGGCTATCAACTTGAACCTCATCTGTTGAAAATTATAGGAGTCTCATTATCGACAACCTAGAAAGTATGGGACAGAGCAAGGCGATATTACTAGTTTCCATACATAACCATACTTACAGATAAATGGTAGAGGAAGGTGTTGAACTGGGTTTCGTCTTTGTCATTCTGTCTTGAATCCATGTTGGGAGGATACGTACATGACACCTAACGGCAACCGCTGCCTCGATACTAACTTGGCGACTCTGTAGCATCACGTGGCCTTTTAAACCTGCCTCAAAGCGGATCTCCATTCTTCCTCCTCTAGATTTAGTTAACCTATCGAGCATTATCCACGATGTTTGTTTCCTCTTGCGCCTAGGTGCTAGTCCAACAACGAACATAGGAAGTGTTAGTGTACATCAAGCTGTGAGACTACATATAAAGAAGCATGCAAGCGTAACTTGACTCCGGCAACTACCTTCTTGCTGTTGAAGCTCACAAGGTTCATCGATATTGCCAACTCGTCTTGTGTCAAGAGTGCTTGGGAAGTAGTGTCGGTGGCAAGGGAGCTTGGGAGCGTCTTTGCTAGCTCGGTTGGCCTTGATGAGTAAGTCGTGCAGTTGGTAATCTTGTGGTAGGTGTTGCAAGAACTAGGGTTGTCTCTGCTTGTTTGGTGGCATCTATTTGTTTTGTTTGGCTTTTTTGCAACTCGTGTAGCATGGGATGCCGTGTTTGTAGAATTTTATTTGGACTTTGACCTTCTATTACACCATCGATACCAGCGAGAATCTGCGAGATTCATCCGCTTCTCATTCCCTGCCATTATGTGTTTCTTCCTCTTTCTACATGCCATGTTAAGTCAAGCCGACAAGAAAAACGAATAACAATTTAGTTCTTCAGAACAAATTGATGCGTGATGCAGACGGACTAAACTTTGATGTTAGACAACCACATGATAGGAGGATGTAATATGTATGAAAAACAGGAAGAAAGAGATAACTAGAACTATGATGTGTAAACTAAGAAGAAGACATTTCACCAAATTAGAAGCAATGCAATGGAAGGTAGACACCATATGAAAGATGCTACAAATATCGCTCTGCCAAGTTAACAGTGTCTCATCATAAATGGCGTTTAAACAAATGTGAAGCAGTACAAGAAATAAATCATATGCAAGATGCAAACAACATCACACTACCATGTTAGAGGTCTCTCGTCATTAGTGCCATTGCATATTCACAGCACTGCATATTCACAGCTTATGATGTGTAAACTAAGGAGAGGGCATTTCAACAAATTAGAAGCAATGAAAGCTAGACACCATATGAAAGATGCAATGAATATCACTCTACCAAGTTAAAACTGTCTCGTCATAAGTGCCATTTCAACAAATTAGTAGTACAAGCTAGAAAAGAATGTGAGATGTAACCTATATCACACCGAAGTCAACGTGTCTTATGATAAGTGATTGTTGCAGGTTACACAACAGTAGTAATTTGATGTAAAAACATGGTGTGATAGACAGATATTGTATGTTCTAGAAACAGGAACACGTGTCTTATTCAAGTATAATGTGTAAAGTAAGCAGATGGAATTCAACAAAATTAGAAGCAATACAAGCTAGACATCACACATAACATGCAACCACATATAACAGTGCCAAGTTAGAGGGAGCACCGGTTATGCTGCACTAGGGGAGACGTGCTCATCATAAACACAGCTTTGTTGAGTGTCTATGCATGTGTTGTCTTGGAAATCATCTTGGGGATGTGGAGGAGTAGAAACTGTAGACGCCCTCCGTTCGGAAGGAGAACCTTTATCCGCTGCCTTGCTAACTTCCTTCCGCTTTATTGGTTTTGAATTGTCAAGTAAAACCGACAAGAAAAAGCAATAAAATTCTCTCTTCAGAACTCATTCATGCATGATACTGACACTCACTACTTTGATGTAAGGCAAACACATGATACCAGGGAATATGTACGAAAAACAGGACGACATGGCATGTTCACAACTGTTTGTGTAAACTAAGCAGAAACCATTCCAGCAAATAAGAAGCAATGCAAGCTAGACACCACATGAAAGATTCAAACAATATGAATCTTCCAAGTTAAAAGCGTCCCATCATAAATGGAATTTCAACAAATTAGAAGCAGCGCATGCTATAAATCATATGAAAGATGTAACTAATATTGCACTGCATATACTAAAGGTGTCTCGTCATGTTAATTGATGTGGGATACAAAAAAACAATAGTTTTATGTAAGGACATGCTTAATAGATACATGAACTATGTAATAAATACAGGAAGGCATGTCACATTAACAAGTATAATGTATAAGCAAAGCAGACTAGCACATGCAGTTTAACCAGATTGGAAGAATTACAACCTAGACACCATATGCAACATGCAACCACATATCACGTGATACGTTTCCGTCGTGTCTACTTTTCCAAACACTTTTGCCCTTGTTTTGGACTCTAACTTACATGATTTGAATGGAACTAACCCGGACTGTCGTTGTTTTTAGCAGAATTGCCATGATGTTGTTTTATGTGCAGAAATCAAAAGTTCTCGGAATGACCTGAAACTCCACGGAAAATCTTATAAAAAATAATAAAAAATCCTCGCCAAAGATGAAGACCAGGGGGCCCACACCCTGTTCACGAGGTGGGCGCCGCCCCTAGGCGCGCCCCTACCTCGTGGGCCCCTGAGACCTTCGGCGCCAACTCCAACTCTATATATTTGCTTTGGGGAGAAAAAAATAGGAGAACAAATCATAGCATTTTACGATCACGGGCCGCCGCCAAGCCCTAAAACCTCTCGGGAGGCTGATCAGAGTCCGTTCGATGCTCGGAGAGGGGATTAAATCGCCGTCGTCATCATCAACCATCCTCCATCACCAATTTCATGATGCTCACCGTCGTGCGTGAGTAATTCCATCGTAGGCTTGCTGTCACGGTGATGTGTTGGATGAGATTTATCATGTAATCGAGTTAGTTTTGTTAGGGTTTGATCCTAGTATCCACTATGTTACGAGATTGATGTTGCTATGACTTTGCTATGCTTAATGCTTGTCACTAGGGCCGAGTGCCATGATTTAAGATCTGAACCTATTATGTTTTCATGAATATATGTGTGTTCTTGATCCTATCTTGCAAGTCTATAGTCACCTACTATGTGTTATGATCCGCAACCCGAAGTGACAATAATCGGGACCACTCCGGTGATGACCATAGTTTGAGGAGTTCATGTATTCACTATGTGCTAATGCTTTGTTCCGTTTCTCTATTAAAAGGAGGCCTTAATATCCCTTAGTTTCCATTAGGACCCCGCTGCCACGGGAGGGTAGGACAAAAGATGTCATGCAAGTTCTTTTCCATAAGCACGTATGACTATATTGAATACATGCCTACATTACATTGATGAATTGGAGCTAGTTCTGTGTCACCCTATGTTATGACTGTTACATGATGAACCGCATCCGGCATAATTATCCATCACCGATCCAGTGCCTACGAGTTTTCCATATACTGGTCTTCGCTTATTTACTTTCCCGTTGTTACTGTTACAATCACTACAAAACACCAAAAATATTACTTTTGCTTACCGTTACCACCACTATCATATTACTTTGTTACTAAACATTTTGCTGCAGATACTAAGTTTCCAGGTGTGGTTGAATTGACAACTCAGCTGCTAATACTTGAGAATATTCTTTGGCTCCCCTTATGTCGAATCAATAAATTTGGGTTGAATACTCTACCCTCGAAAACTGTTGCGATCCCCTATACTTGTGGGTTATCAAGACCTTTTTCTGGCGCCGTTGTCGGGGAGCATAGCTCTATTGTTTGAGTCACTTGGGATTTGTATCTGCTGGACACTATGAAGAACTTGAAAGGCGAGAAAACAAAAATTTATCCCTCAACTACGAGGGAGGTAAGGAACGCCATCTAGCTCGCACTTGATTCACCTTACATTATGAGTAAGCTAGCGACACCTAAACCTTCTTACGCTATTAGATTACGATATGTCGCATGTTATTGATGATGCCATACGCTATGCATGATACTTATGATGAAACTACTTCTATGCTGATACTCTGTGCCCTTAGTGACTTTCTTGATGAACAAATTGCTAGGGCTAAAGAAAGAAATTATTGAATCTGATTATATTGATGAAAGTGATGATGAAGATAGGCTGTTATTCACGAGGGGTATGTTTTTGATATGGATGCTTGCAGCTATTTTAGCCCTTGAGAGATAGAAAGCGAGCTTAAGAGGCTATTAGTTAAATGGAACAAAGAATCTCTTAAAGATAAAATGAGGCCTGACCCTGCTTGTGCTACTTCACCTATTTGTGTTCCCGATAAGGATTATGAATTCTCCGTTGATCCTGATATAATTACTTTAGTTGAATCTGATCCTTTTCATGGTTATGAATCTGAAACTGTTGTGGCACATCTTACTAAATTAAATGATATAGCCACCCTGTTCACTAATGATGAGAGATCTCGCTACTTTTATATACTTAAAATATTTCCGTTCTCATTTAAGGGTGATGCTAAGATATGGTTTAATTCTCTTGATCCTGGTTGTGTGCGTAGTCCCCGGGATATGATTTATTACTTCTCTGCTAAATATTTCCCTGCTCATAAGAAACAAGCTGCCTTAAAGCAAATATACAACTTTGTGCAAATTAAAGAAGAGAGTCTCCCACAGGCTTGGGGAAGGCTTCTCAAGTTACTTAATGCTTTGCCTGATCATCCTCTTAAGAAAAGTGAAATACTTGATATCTTTTATAATGGACTAACCGATGCTTCGAGATTACGGATAGTTGTGCTGGTTCTCTTTTAGGGAAAGAACACGGATGAAGCTGAAATTCTATTGAATAATATGTTGACAAATGAAAATAATTGGGCACCTCTTGAGCCAGCTCCGCTCCAATTCTGAGCCTATTCCTAAACCAACTCCGAAGAAGAGGTGTTCTATTTCTCGGTCCGAAGATATGCAAGAGGCAAAGAAATCTATGAAAGAAAAAGGTATTTAAGGCTGAAGATGTTAAGAATTTACCTCCTATTGAAGAAATACATGGTCTTAATTTACCGCCTGTTGAAGAACCATATGATCTTAATCCTTTATTTATTGAAGAACCTCCAGACCTCGATAACCCGACACTGGTAGTAAAGGTAAATTCTCTCTATAGATATGATAAAGCTGAAGTCCCTCCTACTAAAATTGCTAGTCAGCGCTTGGATGAGTTTGATAACTTTATGTTTAAGCAAGAAGACTTCAATGCTTATTTTGGTAGACAATTAAAACAAAATAATTATATGATCAGACACTTGGGTGATTATATGGCTAATATTAGAGGTGAACTTAAACTTGTTAGCAAACATGCTTCTATAGTTACCACTCAAGTAGAACAAGTAATTAAGGCTCAAAAAGAATTGCTCAATGAAATGAATAGTAAGAAAAATGATTATGCTGTTAGAGTGGCTACTAGAACTGGTAGAATGACTCAGGAACCCTTGTATCCTGAAGGCCACCCTAAGAGAATTGAGCAAGATTCTCAGAGAAATAATGTCGATGTTCCTAGTTCTTATAAGAGGAAGAAAAAGGAAAATGATAGGACTTTGCAAACTTCTAGTGAACCTATTGCTGAATCACCTAATAATCCAAATGATATATCTATGTCTGATGCTGAAACACAATCTGGTAATGAACATGAACCTAATGAAAATGCTAATAATGATGTTCATGATGATGCTCAACCTAGTAATGATAATGATGTAGAAGTTGAACCTGCTGTTGATCTTGATAACCCACAATCAAAGAATCAGCGTTATGATAAGAGAGATTTTGTAAACATGGTAAAGGAAGAGAACCTTGAGTTCGAGAAAACCATGCCTTTTCCTCCCAAACCATCCAAGAAAAGGATGATGAGAATTTTGGCGCTTTGCTGAAATGATTAGACCTATCTTTTTACATATCACGATTGGTGATATGCTCAAAACTAATCCTTATGCTAAGTATATGAAGGATATCATTACTAATAAAAGAAAGATGCTAGGAAGCTGAAATTTCCACCATGCTTGCTAATTATACTTTTAAGGGTGGAATACCAAAGAAACTTGGAGATCCGAGAGTCTTGAGGAGTCACGGATTAGGGAATATCCGGATAACGGATTGTGACCTTTGGCGGACTCTGGACTATGAAGATACAAGATTGAAGACTTAGTCCTGTGTCCGGATGGGACTTTCCTTGGCGTGGAAGGCAAGCTTGGCGTCTGGATATGTAGATCTCCTACCATTGTAACCGACTCTGTGTAACCCTAACCCTATTCGGTGCCAATATAAACGGAGGGTTTTAGTCCGTAGGATGAACAACAATCATACCATAGGCTAGATTCTGGGTTTAGCCTCTCGATCTCGTGGTAGATCTACTCTTGTACTTCCCATATCATCAATATTAATCAAGCGGGAGTAGGGTTTTACCTCCATCGAGAGGCCCGAACCTGGGTAAAAACATCGTGTCCCTTGTCTCCTGTTACCATCCGCCTAGGCGCATACCAGGACCCCCTACCGAGATCCGCGGTTTGACACCGACATTGGTGCTTTCATTGAGAGTTCCTCTGTGTATGCGTCGCCGTCGGGAAGGATGCCTCATCCCATCTTTAAAGGCGGGACTGTTGCTAAAGAAGCTTTGGCTGTCGGCCAAACTCTCCGGCTAAGCGGTTTTCTTATGACCGCTTTGTTGGCCGCCTTGGCCAGCGATGACTTCTCGGGTCGCCGAAAGCAATCTCCACGTTAACTTCGGAGCTCGCGGCGGTTAGATCGATGGAGCTCTCTTCCTTAAGCGAACTCTTGGATCGCGCCATACGCTGCAGGAGTCGCTACGGACTATGATCAGATTGGGCCTAAACCCGATCGAGAGATCAACTCTCCCGGGTTACCCACCACGTTCTTTGTGGTGGAGGAACAATCTGGCGACCCTTCTTCTATCTCAAGGACTAGCCACGTCCGGATTCCCAATCCCTCCATGGCCAGTTCCCAGCGGAGGAGGGCGTCACTCAAGCCCTGAACCTAAAGTCGAGGCAGCGGGCTAGATTCATCGGAAAACATCCAAGAATCCAAGCTTCCAAGTTCGGAGCTCCTCGTATAAGTCTAATATTGGCGCGGTCCGGGTTTAATTCCACCGCCCACCCAAACATAAGCGACCTATCTCAAATTCGGCAAGAGCCCGAAGCAGTACACCATTCTTGGGCGATTCCTCCTGGTTATGGACAGGATAAAGGACCGCCGCGAGGAGGACGCAATCTCATTATTCTGCAACAATTGCACGGACAACGGGATCCTAAACATTATAAGTCGCCGTGACATCACACACTTTGTCGACTTGGCGTCCATAGTACGAAAGTACTATGCGATGGAAAGCGCCTTGAAAACCGAATCAAGATTTTGGGACAATCGGCCTTGAATACAACCCGATCTGAAATAAAAGGGTGCATCATCGCCGAGCACTGGGTTAAATACCAAAAGCAAAAACCCTCTACAGGGCATGGAACCGTCTTGGAGGGATGGCTCAATGGACCTGTAAAATTCATAATCTGAGGCGCCACTCCAACTCATAGCCTTAGAGCATGTTGGATACTCGGCGGTGGCTAAAAGTGGCGAAGAGCTTCTAGCTCTAGAGCACCAACCCAAGGATACCGATGCGGTATTAACAGTCTTGAGACTTTCGCATCAAATAATATCGGAAGCGAACACTCTGTAGCCTCGCCGAAGTCTACCAAGTAGCAACAATAAACCCATGGGTAACCCGACTATTACCTTTAATGCGATGTGAACCTAAATTCCGAACAGCCCGAGCACCAGCCGCATTGGTCCTCGGTCCGATAGTGGGCTGACTTCGCCTTACCAAGGTACTCATGGGCGGTGGCAGCGGATTGAACCTCATTTCTGAGAAACCCTCCGAAAAATGGAGATGGTGGAGCCGCATTGGCGAAGCAGCACAACCTTTAGAGGAATAATCCCGGTCGGGAAGCCGCTGTACAAGAAAAATCACCTTGGATGTGGTGTTACGCCGCCGGATAATTACAGGTCAGGAAGTCACATTCCAAGTGGCCCGTTCAGGAAGCGAATACCACGCTCTATTAGGCGAGAGGCATTCACAATTTTCGAGCTATACCCCATTATGGGTACATGAAGCTCAAAATGCCGGGCCCAGCGGAATCATTACTCTTGCTCTTGACCGGACATAGCACTCCGTGCTGAAAATAAGACAACCATAGCGGCCCTTGAGGCACTATCCAAAGCCCTAGCGGCCAAGGAACTCACTGCGCTGCGCTCCACGGTGAATAGGGACGATGTGATACTCGATAAGAGATCCAAATCCACTTCCTTCAAACCAGCGGAAGAAATAGTCAAATTCCAAGTCCATCCAACGGACCCTACCAAAACGGCCTCCATCGGGGCACAATTAAATCCTGATGTAGACGGTGCACAAAGAGACTTCCTGCGCGAAACTTGGGACATTTTTGCCTGGCACCCTTCGGACATGCCAGGAATCCCACGCCGGCTGGCCGAGCACAGCCTAAACATCATAAAAGGATTCAAGCCAGTCAAACAGGCTCTTCGGCATTTCTCCGAACCAAAGAGACAGGCCATGGGAGAGGAGCTAGCCAAACTATTGGAGGCCGGATTCATCAGAGATATAAAACATCCGGACTGGCTAGCAAACTGGTGATGGTACCAAGAAGGACAAATCTGGCGCCTATGCGCCGATTTCAAGGACCTCAACAAGGCTTGCCCAAAGGATCCCTTCCCCTCCCGCATCGATCAAATCATCGGCGCTACCGCAGGTTTATGATTCATTGTGTTTCCTCGGCGCATACTCAACTACCACCAAATTAAGATGGCAGAGCTGACCAAGCCCATAGCGGCATTCATCCTCCATCGGCCCATTCTGCTTCAACACAATGCCCTTCGGGCTCAAAAATGTCGGCGCAACATATCGGCGCATGATTCGAGCATGTCGGCAAACCGGATCGGCAAAGCAGTGGAGGCATATGTAGGCGATGTGGTGCGTCAAAAGCAAACGCGTCGAAACTCTAGTAGGCGACTTGAGGCTCACATTCGATAATCTCCGAACATATGACATTAAGCTCAACCCGAGAAAAATGTGTTTTTTGGTACGTCGGCGGAAAGCTCTTAGGAATGAGAAATAAGCAAGCGCCACATGATTATACTTGAGCGGCTCAAATAAACAATAAGATGTCTCGCTTGGCCTACATAGTGAAATGCCTAATGCATAGCGCGAACCAGCCTTCGAATATGGCGGAAAACAGGAAACCGACATGTGGGGCACACCCGTCGGAACGGCGTAAGCAGAACTAGTCCAATGGAGGAGCTGGCCCGCGACCTCCTCGCCACCGACAACCGTTCATGTGGGTCGTTGGGGCCAATAACGGGGCACAGCTCTAGCACCGCCTCTGGACACGGCGACCGCGGTGAGCGACATGCTCATATCGTTGCTAGACACGGTCGGTTTCAGTGTGCCGAGGGTGGCGTTACTGCTGTGGCACGACCAACGGTATGTTTGGTTTGTGCCCAAGGTTGCCCCATCAAAGCATTGGGTAGCCAAAATTTTGGTTGAGGTATTGGTTGCCCTTGATTTGGCCGACATTGGCAAGAAAAATGAACTAGAGTTGGCTAGTGTTCATTGGCATGCCAAAGAAATGGCAACCATCCAAACAAAGACCAATCTTTGGGTCATGACCAAAATTTTGGTTGATGTATTGGTTGCCCATGATTTGGTCGACATTGGCAATAAAAATGAACTAGAGTTGGCTAGAGTTCATTGGCATGCCAAAAAATGGCAACCATCGAAACAAAGACCAATCTTTGGGTCATGACCAAAATTTTGGTAAGGTGCACTTTGGCCAAAATCCAAACACACCCCAACACCGGCTCATCGAGGATGCAGGGGGCGCGGCAGCGTCCGTGGAGTGGTGTAGCGACCAAGCTGCATCCTCTGGACTGAGACCATGTCGGGTCGTCTTGCTTTTCAATGACATGCGGGGATCGCATGTGAGCAAAAGGCATCTCTAACGTTGCCACGACCGCGGTGACTACTGCTGGCACACAAAACCCTCGTCCCTCACGCTGTCGCGCGGTGCGTTCCCAGCGGCGCCAGCTGCCGCATTCATGTCGTCCGTTCGTGTGTAAATCGTTAAGAGGCTCGGTGCGAGGAACCAACTCCGGCAACTTCTTGGCGCGCAGGACGCTTGGCACGGCGGAATGCGCTGCTTAAGCAGCAGCGCCCAGCTAACCTCCACACCATAGCGCGCCGTCCTCCTACGGCACCACATCCGCCATGACCGCAAGTCACGAGCGCTCTGCGGGAGAGCTTGTCTTGAGGATGAAGCTCGAGGTTGCCGCCCTCGCTCAAGTCGCCTCTCGCGGCGCAATAGCGGCGTAGATGGGCCAGACAGCGACCGCACAAGTGGTAGCCACTTTGGCGGCCGGCGATGGGAGCACCGTCGATCCGCGTCCTACTTGCCGCCGTCAACGTCCGGCACCACCGGTCGGGGACTCCTCCGAGGATGAGTAGGGCATGGGGCGGTAGGGCATGGTGTGCCAACTGGCGGTCCGTATCCGTGTTCTACTCTTCCTCGCTGGAGACCGCACCTTCACTTCACGGGTCTTGAACCCCTCCCCCGTACATAGAGATCGCAGATGGAGGACGTCGGTCGCCGCCGTAGAATAGGTTTAGGGTCGGGTTTCTTTTATTTTTTGTCCTATAAAAGTTCGTAATGTAATGAAAACTGCCGTGTTTGCATTAATCTCGGCCGGTGTATATGAACTTTCACAATAATATACATATTGTAGGAGTACTAGCAAGATGCCCGTGCGTTGCACGGAAGATCAAGATCTTGTGGGAGAAAAGGATGAACGAGGAAAAGCCTTATCTGCAAATGTGGAGAGGAGTGCGGGTAAATTGGCATAGTTCCCTTTCTATCCGTTAGATATAGATCGGACGGCCTATATTGCAGGATGACAGGCACACCATCATCACCAACTCTGCTTTTTATTGAACTGAGACAAATCTAACATGCGAAGTAAAATAAACACATAGGGTCTATACATACACAAATTATCTTAGGC
The DNA here is from genome assembly GCA_021605205.1 of Aegilops longissima. Classification (NCBI taxonomy): domain Eukaryota; kingdom Viridiplantae; phylum Streptophyta; class Magnoliopsida; order Poales; family Poaceae; genus Aegilops; species Aegilops longissima. The sequence goes on along the minus strand of CM038678.1, from coordinate 381,857,273 downwards.
ACTCTAATAGTACGTCCACTACACATACACGCATTTCACATCTTTCTACATCTACAGGAACCTACGAAAGGGTTAACGTAAATTGCCTCTCTCTCTCTCCTCCCCTGATTTTCATGGTGGTGGGCCCCTCCCTCCCCCCAATCTACAATCAACAGCTCACATGTTTCACATTACGTTAATTACGTTACTGGAATTACGTAGGTGTAGCATTACTCGTCCTAAAAACCCAACTAAGCCAACCTCCCAGCATATCGCGCGGGAAAAGACCCGGCCGCGCCGTTTTAGTCGGGATTACCGGATTACTAGTAGTAGTATCGATGGATCATGCGAAGCGACAAAATTTTTTGGAGGGGGTGAAGCACCTAGTTTAAAAGGAAAAAGGTGGTACACTCACAGCACTCTGTCATGATCGCATTGCACCCCACACACGTTCGGTCTGCTGCACGGCTCACATAAGCGGAATGCGCTTGGCTTGCCTCTTCAGCGACACGTGGGACTGCACTTGGAGAAACCGACAATCGCCAAACTCCCCCCCACACAGCGAAAATCCTCCCCCATACCCAAAATTCCCCCAACTCCAATTCAACCGCCCTTGACCAACTAGCCAATAATATTCCCCAAACCCCCTCCCCCTGTCCCCCTCCACTCCATTCGCTCTGCCAAAGCCGCCCTCCCCTTGTGCTGATCGTCGGCGCCCTTGATTCGGCGATCCTCTGAGGTCCCCAGTACACTCTCGTGGTATGCCGTCCTCTAGCCGCGCCGCCACCTCAGCTACGTTCTTGTGGGCGCCTGGCGGTCGGCGCCGCCACCGGCTGGCGGCGTTAGTGTGGAGGCGCACGGCGGTCAGCTTCTCCCATGGTACACGCATTCTAGGCTGAGGCCTGTTCATGTCGGTGTAGCGCTGAATGTTAGCTAATAGGCGTTGTTAATCTCCTTTGTTTGCGAAGTAGTTTCTTGTCAATATGCTCTACTTAAGAAGCTTACTTGCCTGTTACGCACTCAATCGCTTAGCTGAGATGGCATGCCAAGGCCGATTAGTTGCTAAAATATCCTGCCATATATTTATTGTGGCGTAGATTGCCATGGTCTAGTAGCCAATCTGTTAGGTGAAATAGCTCGACACCGTTTTATACTCGATCTTTGTTGCTGCGATGGCCTTGATAGTTCGATGGCTGTGTGCTCGGCCTCATTGACTGCTGAACAGCCTACCATAATTTGGCACTCGAATCTGTTTGCTGAATTAGCTTTACATATATTTTGTTACTTAGATCTGCTGGTCCGAGTATCTTGCCATAGCTTTAGACATCGACCTAGGTATTTTTTTGGACTTCATAAAAAGCATATATGTTTTCTGTAATATCAAGTAGAAGAACTAATTTGTATGTCTAACGAGATGGACATGACTTGGATAACTACGCTCGGAGATTCTCCGCTGCATATGTCGAGGGGTTGAAAACTTCATGAACTTTATCGAGCTGAGTACGGTGGTCGAAATCAGATGTGCTCTGCACGTGTAGCAGTTGTATGAATTCAGTTACAAGACCCGATCAAGCTGTGCAAAATCATCTACACTTGTATGGGATGTCGGTCACATATACTAGGTGGGTTCATCATGGTGAAGCTATGAGCGTCAATGTTATTGACTACGTGGAAGCAGCGAGATCACCATCTTGATCTGCACGATGCTCAGTGGAAGAGGAGGAGGAGGTGGTGGTGGCGGAGCTAGTGAGTTTGACCAACATTGAAACAATGCTACAAAATGCTCGTGCATTCCGTGAACTTCCACATGCGAGAAGAAAAGCGGTGGGCCCGCATGTTGGAACAATGCAACGTTGTTGTCACCCGGAAATAAGCTGTCGGTATTCTCAGCTATGGTCACCTTTCTCGGTGAGGACATCGAGCGATGACCAACAAATCATTCGATGCGATGTTGGCTGCTTTCATAAATCTTTCCCAGATCGTCGAGCTGCCACACACCTACTGATAAAATGAAAATTTCCTTCATGCGGTTGGAATTGGATATGATATGATCCATGTTTGTAAGAATAATTGTGTTACATTAGGAAGGATTATGCCAACAAGTAAATGCCGAAATGCAAATCATCAAGATGGAAAGATGGCGATCTTGTGAAGAGGATTCTTCATAATGTTACGAGACATTTTCCAATTACACCAAGATTGCGAGAGGTTGTTTCATGATCTTTGAAACAAGAGAGGATGTCTTGTGGCATTCTAGGAACCGGAGTATAGAGATCGAGAATGTAATGAGCCATCCATCTCATGGTAGTGAGTGGAAAAGCTTCAATGATAAACACAAAGAGTTTCTTGCTGACGAGAAACATTAGACTTGGCTTAGCTTGGATGGATTTAACCCATTTGGCCACGAGGCGCCACATATAGCATGTGGCGATTGCTTATTATCCCTTACAACATGCCTCCAAATATACGCAAAGAATCAAACTACATGATGGCCTTGCTCATCCCAGGTCCAAAAAGTTCTAGAAAGGATTTTGATTTGTTCATGGAGCCTCTTGTGGAGGAACTTCAACAGCTATGGAAGGGTGTTCTCCTCGAGACCTATATAGCAGCCCACCAGCTGATTTCTTTCTGCGTCTTTGTTATAATTTGGTGCATCCATGATTATCCGGCTTTGGGCACTATGTCGAGGCGAGCGACACATGGTTACAATGCATGTGTTATTTGTGACAGAATCTGTTGTCATCATAATACTTAGCAAGATCTATTACATTGGACACCGTCGTTTCCTTGCCAAGGACAAGCCGCATCCTAGAAAATACCGAAGACATGTGTTCAATGCAAAGCATGAAAACCGTGATCGTAAAGAGGCTCACCACCGATGAGTTGCAAGTGGAATTAGAAGGTCGGGCATATTACACGGAAACCATCACGGTAATGGTAGCGGGAAAAGGAAGCGTGGCAGGGTAGAAGAGATTATTGTTTACCCTTGAGGTCCACTTTGTGGGACTTGGTGTATAGGAAAGATTTGGATCTGCGGCATAATCTTGATGTGATGCACATCGAGAAAATATATGTGACATCATTATCGGCACACTTCTTAATATTCAAGGAAAGGCGAAACATACCTCAAAATCTAGGATTGATTTGACACACAGGTATCGAGAAAGGATTTGCGGTGCAAGATGAAGGTAAACCACGGGATATGGCACGGTTGTATGCGTCTTGGACAAGGTAAAAAGAAAAGAATTCTGCGAGGTCATCACGTGTGAGATTCCCACATGGATTTGCTTCCAACCACGAAAGGAGAGTCGGTCTGAGATGGAAACAAGGTACAAGGGTTGAAAACTCATGACTGCCACGTCCCACTTAAAGGTTTTACCTATTATCCTTAGAGGATTGGGCATACGACTTATCTGAGCGATTGCGAGTTGGGACAATTCTTGAGGAACTCTGAAGTAGGAATATCGGGATAGATGCTTTGGGCGTCTTAGAGACAAGATACCAACTATCCTATCGACCTTGAGAAGATATATCCTCCAGCCTTCTTTGATGTGATGGTGCATTTGGCTGTTCATCTACGATGAGGCACTACTTAGAGGTCGATGCAGTATGGCTGGATGTACCCTATTGAAAGCTGACTCGCACTTTCAAGGGCTATGTTAGGAAACGAGCTAGACCGAGGGTTCCATTGCGAGAGGCCTACATTGCTCTGAAGCGTTGACATTCTACTCAAAATACATTGAAACAGTGATCAGCTTAGCAAAGAGGTGGGTGAAGACAATCCGGGCTCAATGTTTTTGATTATTACATTGAGATTCGAGGGAAGAGTCGACAAGAGGACAAACCTAAAGATTTGGACAAAATGGTTTGTATGTGTTGAATAAGCTGTCATAGATACTACCTTATATCAAGTAAGTGCGATCTTGCAGCTTATACATCATAATCTACTAAACTTGCAGCACATTCTTATATATTTAGATGTTTGGCGCGATCACTATGTTGTGCAGCATCTACAAATAGGAGTTCTTGCATAAAATCCAAGAAACATTGACAAACTGGTTATGGCAGGATTTGCGAAATGGTTCAAGAACCATGTAAGCTTTTGAAGTGCCTTGTCAGTTTTTTAATATATTGAGTACATAAGATGATCAACTTGTCTATTTTCTAACCATAGGTTAAGAAGATGCGGGAGGATGGGCAGGCAGTTGATGATGCCCTTTACTCACTAGCAATGGGTCCTAATACTCGGGTAAGACATTATGAATCTTGCGTTGTTGGAGATGTGCGCTACAACACCCTTGCACGAGCGAAGGCGGGAAGACACAAAACAGTGCCATCATGAGCACGGATATGTATGACAAAGAGACAATTCAAATGTATGCTAACATAACGAGACATTGTTCGATTCGATATATCTCGATTTCGAGGATCATCGGTGTGTGGTTACATTGTCTTTGTCGTTGGTATAACCTGTTTTCGAGGATCATAAAACCGAGCTGATGATTATTTCAAATCCATCAATGTCAAGGCGTACCAGACCAACGAGCCTTTTATTTTGGCAAATCAAGCAACACGGATATTTTCTTGGAAGACACATTTGCGTAGCGATGGTGGAGAGTATTGCAAAGGTTTGAGCGGAGGAATTCGTTTAATGAAGTTGCACAACAAGATGATGCTTACTTGCTCTGATGTACAAGATAACACATATATTCCTAATATCTTTGAGAACCATCACGTCAATGAAGCCAGCGAAAAGATTGCTGTCGTGTTGTGGACATACAAGAGTTGATCAAGAAGAAGCCAACTTTTGAGGGCGTTGAGGGCGAAGAAGAATATGACACCGTGGGGAATTACGATTCAGATGATACACATGGCAAAGATGTTGGCCTTGCTGCTGCGGATGATGATTACATTGCTTTTTCGTATGCACTGTCGGAAGGCGTTTTTCTCTACTATGTGAAATTGTGTTTGCTATGACAGCTGAAACCTGATGAACATGTTGTTTAGTATTTTCTTGTGAGAACATCACTTGTTATGTATGCTGATTTGTGTTTGGTGATTGTATGACAACTAAAACATGATGACATTGTTGTTTAGTTGTACTCATATATGGCTGTGAAACTTGAATTTGATGACATAGTTTGTTGTTGGACTGCAATTTGCTCGGCGTCTTCAAATGAGAACAAAGCTGACCAGCAGGGCCTCTGCTATTATTTATTTATATGAGCAAAGGGATACCCCTGATTTCCGTTAATAGAAATCATTAGATGTTCACAACACTACTCCTGCTACTACAGGTTTCATTCATTACTAGTTTCAACAAAGTGCTCATGTAAGTAGCCCTTGAATACATCACAGTGCTACATACTTTGCAAATAAAGAGACAATCATCCTCTGAGCACATCGATTTTCTCATTATCTTCACAAGCTCTTTCATCTCCTCATTCTTTGTCAAGGCTGTTCAGCAGCTGTTGCTTAGCCATGATCGGAGGAACCGCACCTCTAACCTACGCTCTGCATCTTCCTCTTACATCGTTCCTTGATTACTTGTCCAACACCCCAACCTGCTGGTATTAGGATTCCTCGGCTAACCAAATAATCAGCGTAGTTGCATTCCCCACATCACAACTTCCGAAATACAAATCACACGAATCTTCCCTTTTACGCACGAATCAAATTGGAAGATCATCAGCCAAACTATTAAAAATCAACAAGCTGAAAGCAGCGAACAACACTTAAACATATTATTACCCCATGATTCGGGCATTTGTAGAAGACTTCGGCGAGGTTGCAGTTGTGGTTGAGGCGCGATGGATGACTCTGCATGATTTGCAGCGGTGGCACCACAACAACGGCAGCGGGTTGCGATGAGAATTGGCTGTAGTGCGGCGTGCGGCGGGGTGTGATGAGACCCACGAGCGATGAATGCGGGTGGCGACTTGCGCATATCTGGTTGTTACTGCTTGAAGAAGCGGTTGGACGAGCAACCGGCGGACATGGTTCTTTGCGGCGAGCTTGATGCTAAGCGAGTAAGTAGAGAAGAGGAGAAGCGAGCGTTGGATATGTCGGTTTCATTACTTGCGAGTAGCATAGCACCATATATAGTCATAGTCTAGGTTTGGATTGAACCAGCTACACGAGCACGTCTTTCTTTTCTCTAAAACTTCGGCAGCGTCTCTTTCTTTGGTACACTAGCATTACGTATGCCTTCCCAAGTCTTTGATTTTCTTTCCCTTTTTGCAAGGAAGGAAGGAGGACAAAATTGAGAGTTCTTGGGACTCGAACCCAAGACCTCTCGGTTGAAAACCAAGGGTGCTAGTCACTTATGTGGCGAGCGTTCCTGTGAGGAGGGCGGCGGACAAGCGCATTTTCCTCGCGATAGAAAAGTATGCTACTTGGTGTCGCTTAGTCAACAAGCGATTGTGCCAACCTTGACCGTTGGATTGACATTCAACGTCTGTCGCGTTTCTTGATCTCTTCTTCCTCGAGCCGCCAAAAGCCAAACCAGCGCCGGTGGGACCGCTGCTCCGCCTCCACGGTGGCTGTGATCTTCCCGGCTCCTATTCGTTCCGTCGAGGCCTCACCATCGTCCTCCGCCTTGGTTACGCTCACCGTGGCGCCGCCCTCGGTGTTGTCAACATGGTCAACAATCGAGAGGAATAAGGAGATATTGTACATGGTGAGGATAGCGATAAGGACCAGCGATGTCTTAATAATTTTTTTTCGGGATGGAGAAGGGTATCAAGCTGGGTTGTGCGGGACCCGTGCCCGTCTAGCCAACTTTTATGTCATATGTTTAGCACATGACCAGCCAGTTTTTTTTCCTTTACGAAAATGGCTAGCCAGCTATTTTGTTTTTTGAGAATAACCAACGTAGGCCTACTTGCTTTTCTCGCCTACTCTTTGGTGAAATCTTTCAAGATGAGGAGGGATGCATTTGCCCAGAAAATGGGCTATAAGTAATAAGAAATGGGCTATAAGTAATAATAAATGGGCTGTAAAATGAAAAAATACAGCAAGCAGGCAATTAGTTCCAAAATCTTTTTTTATTTGGATTTTGATATTTTAAATTTCATTGTTTTTGTGCGGGTAAAAATCATTGAATTTAAATTAAGGTTATTTAGATTTAAAATTAATTTGAATCGGCTAGAAATTTGGGCTGTATCTGTTTGGGACAGATTTGGAGGCTGACTTGTGGGTCCACTAGGTTGGCGTGTACTTTGGCTTTGTCAACTTAGTCCTAAGCGATTCTAGCAGCGATGTTGTTGGATGTTAATCCAGCGGCGTGTTCATCTTCAATATCTGATCTTCTTGCTCCGGCCGCCCAAACCAGCTCGGTGGGCTGCTGCTCCCACCTCCGTGGCGGTTGTCTTTGCGCTTGCAGCCCTTTCGCCCACCCTACTTCATTCTTGGCAGGCCATTCCTCTACTCACCCACCTCCTGTTATTTTCCGGCGGCGGCCGCGGACGATGGCTCCCTCGTACTCCCCACCACGTGGGCAACCATTGCCGAGTCTTCCCCGGCTCCGTGTCGTTCCCTTCCTAGGCCTCGCAGTCGTCAACCGCCATGGTGCTCTCGGTGCGGCCTGGTCAATGTGGTCAACGAATGACATCCATCGGCCGTGGACTGTCTGCAGCAAAATAATGATTCCTCCACCAAACAGTGGGACCCACGGAAGGGCCTCTGTATTTGCGAAAAAACGTTCCCCGCGACATATCGGACCACCAGCTATATCTTCGCTCGCATGAGGAAGTGCCTCCTTATTACACACAAAAATGAATACCCCTGCTGGTTGGGACCCACCATAGTGGGAGGGCGGCTTGTGGGCCAACTAAGTTGGCGGGGGCGGAGGGCTTTGTCAACTTAGTGAATATAAACGATTCTAGCTCGGTGACCGTCGATGTCCATCCACGGCCGTAGTGCTTCTTCAATCTCTGGTCTTCTTGCTCCGGCCGCCCAAAGCAGCGCGCGGTCGTGCTGCATGCTCCTGCCTCCCGTGGCGGCTGTCTTGCCGCGGAGGCCTCACCGCCCCTACTTTTCCCACCTGGCGGGCCCTTGGCGGCAGCAACCTCACACTTGCCGAACGGTGAACCCTCGTACTCCTCTCCGCGCGGGCTTCCCTTTGCGCGTCTTCCCTGGATCGCGTCGTCCCTTCCTAGGCCTCGTCGTGCGTCCACCGCCGTGGTGCTCTCGGTGCGGCCTGGTCAGCGTGGTCGAGCGACTTCCATCGGACGTGGACTATACATGGAGAGGCGACAGCTGGGTCCTGACGGCAGCAAGGAAGTGCCTCCTTATTCGCGGAAAATAATGATTCCTCCACGGCAGTTGGGACCCACGGATGGGCCACTATATTTCACGGAAAAAGCGTTTCCCACGGCTGCTGGACCCACCAGCTTCATCTTCATACGCAAGAAAGTGCGTCCGGGCAAAAAAGCGATTCGCCCCACAGATCTGGGACCCACCACCTACACCTTCCATGCGCGTGTCAGAGCAAAAAAAAGATTAGCCCCACATTGCTGGGACCCACGGCTACATCTTTGCCGCAAGGAAGTGCGTCGGGCAAAAAATGATTCGCCCCCTGATTGCTGGGACCACCAGCTACATCTTCATGAGCAAGGAAGTGCACGGCGGTCGGGACCCACCTGGTCGAGCGTACATAAGCGTTGTCATTCAGTCGTGACGTTATGCGTACATCTTGGTCGATGTAGAGGCGCTGCGTGTAGTAGTAGAGACGCGCCGCGTAGCATGTACACATACGTCTGGCGGCCAGGCTGCAAGAAAGAAAATCTGACCCGCATGTATGCGTCTGGCGAAGTCTCGAGCGCCTACTCACGCATCGTCTGGCCGGGGCACCGTGTACATGGCTGGGTGAGCGGAGAAACAGCGTCATCGTCGTGTTCATGGGGAGAGCAGCGGAATGTCGTGTCCATGGGAGAGCAGCGGAATCGTCGTGTTCGCCGGGAGCAGCGGCAGCGTGAGGAGCCAATTGGCTGCGTCGGAGCGGAATGCGTGGTCGTGTTCGCCGGGAGGCTTGGGCGGGACGGCGATGAAGCGAGGCTGGCGTACCGCAAAAGGAGAAAGCGGACCTCCTACGTTGGAGCGATGTCCTGTTGATCGAGAGGGTGTGGCGTCCGCCAAAGCGGAGAAGCGGACCTCCTCCGGTCGAAGCAGAGTCTGTTGATCGGGAGGGTGTGGCGTGCCGCAAAAGCGGAGAAGCGGACCTCCTACGGTGGAAGCAGGGGTCTGTTGATCGGAAGAAGTGTGGCGTGCCGCCAAAGCAGACCAAGCGGACCTCCTACGGTCGAAAGCGAAGTGTTGTTGATCGGGAGGGTGTGGCATACCGCCAAAGCGGACAAGCGGACCTCCTACGGTCGAAGCGGGGTCCTATTCGCCGGGAGGGTGTGGTGTCTTGCAAAGCAGGACTCCACGGGATCTGGTTCATCTCCACCATCGACCTCCTCCGGCCTCCATGAGCTACCGTCGACCTCCTCCGGCCTCCACGGGCTCCTGTTCATCCAGCCTCCACCGCGCTACTCCACAGCTCTTGTTCAACCACCCCTCCACGGGCACCCCTCCACCGTCTCTTTGTTCATCAGCCCTCCACACCATGGGGTCTGTTCAAGCACCCTCCACCGTCTCTGTTCATCCAGCCCTCCACCACGGGGTCCCGTTCATCCGAGAAACAACGCCACGCTCCTTGTTCATCAACCCCCCCCCACGCTCCTTTATTCATCCAGCGATCGGCTTGATTAGCAGCAGTAGTGAAGAATCGCTTCGATTGGGTTCAGCTAACAACCATCGATTGATCGCTCGGGTTCAATTAGAGCCCAACGCCTCGCTCGGGTTGATTAGAACAACGCCTACGCACACTGCAGCGTCACGTGTCTGAGAAAGCAGCGCATCGCTCGACCTCCGACCCCCCCGTAACAAGGGAACTCCCGAAATTTTCCTCCCCTCGCTTCTACCACGGTTTTCCGTCATGGGCAGCCCAAAGAATGTCATGCAGCTGCGTCTCTGGCCCGCCACAGGCGAAAAGCCCATTTTACATCATGATTTTTTGTCATGGAAGTAGGAGGTCCTTGGCGGTGTCCTAGACTAGGGGTACTCACCGTCATCTCGATCTGTTAGATTGGGCGAGGACTAATGGCCGTATACTCATGGGCGATTCGGACAGTGCCGCATACAATGAAGATTCCACAAGACTTGGCGATCAAGAAAAGGACTCCTCCCCACGGCGTATTGGCTGGGACTCTTGTTATCCTGGGCCTGCGGTGCATTATATAAACCAGGGCGAGGCTAGTCGATAGATCGGATATACAACAATCATACCATAGGCTAGCTTCTAGGGTTTAGCCTCTACGATCTCGTGGTAGATAAACTCTTGTACTACTCATATCATCAATATTAATCAAGCGAGGAAGTAGGGTTTTACCTCCATCTAGAGGGCGAACACAGGTAAACATCGTGTCCCTTGTCTCTGTTACCATCATCCTTAGAGCCTGATTCGGGACCCCCTACCGAGATCCGCGGTTTGACACCGACATTGGTGCTTTCATTGAGAGTTCCGCTGTGTGTTCGGCAAAAGGTCGATGGCTGCTTCTGAGATCAAGCTGCGACTTGGCATCTCCGTCACCAGCTCATTGGTCACCTTGGTTCGACCAAGGACTGCGCCCTACCTCGATCGTCGTGTTGGATGAGGGCCTTCATCAACATCAGCTCCGATCTCTATCAAGATCATGGAGGAATCATCCAGGGAACCCGGGGGCTCAACGTCAACATTGCCCTCGGGCGACCGTGCTGTTTTTCTGGACAGCAAACTTGTGTCCGCCACCACCGCCTCCTCAAGTGTCGTTTTAACGATTGCTTCGGTGGAATTGTGCAGAATTGAGTCTACAACAACCCTGGAAAAATTCGTCGAGTTCCGATGGAGGAATCTCTGGCAATCCGCGATATACCGGAGCCCTGTTAAATCTGGACGAGAATCTGGACGAGTTTAGGGCGTGGTGTCCAGCTTCTAGCTCGGGAGTCCTTTGGAAGATCCAACCGTTGATCGGCTGCGGAATTCCTATATCTACCACCCTCAAAATTTCAGCTCGATCCGACCGTCCAAACTCAGGGAACCTTCGATTAGTGCATCACTTTTTGGATATGTTTCCCCTACGAATCTGGATGCGACCCAGATTCATGTTTCTTTATGAGCGTAATATTTGACAACCTTTTTAAAGGAATTTTCTTCTAAGGTATTGCGCATTGTTTTTAACATCGCCCATAAAATTAATCCTCCTGCGAGGTAATCTTACGCCATCACGGCTGGTGTCAAACCAATCCAGCAATATAGCTCCCGCTGACTGCCGACTGCGCTAGACATGTAAATCGCTTTTTTGAGCCGAGCTCAACTTCTTCGGATACTCACCTTGGCGAGCGAACAAGAGTTTGGAATCGCCAAAGATAAATCATCACCAACATCACCTCCCCACGGATTACGGAGGCGGGCACACCGGCATCGCCCGCCACGGCCCTTGACAAGCCGGTATTGACCACGTCACAAGTTAAGACCTGCATCGGCATGGCGAACTGTTGCTTCATCGAGCCAATGTCCTGCAGCGAACTACTTCAACAACTCGGCTGACATGGCAGCTACAACATCTCCTCATCGATCTGCTCCGTCTGATCGTCCGGACTGGGGGCTTCGTCATCCCTTCATCAGCACACTCCGGTAACTTCGGCGACACCAGCCGACCATCTTCGTCACGTTAGCTGGACCGGGGGCTTTGCCTCGGCGAGTCAACCTTTACCAGCGTCTCCATGCCATCGCTTCATCGCCCGTCAAGCAATGGGTATGCGGATCTATGATGATACCGGGTTTTGTCGCAATTATCGTCATAGATGTGTCATATGTATGACAGAAAAAAAATTCGTTCGGCCCAAAATGTCACGGACGTGTCTTTTTTTTGTAGTGAGAGATACTACTTGTGCTTCCAAAAACCCTTAAACCAGTTTTGCCATGAGAGTCCACCATATCTACCTATGGATTGAGTAAAATCCTTCAAGTAAGTTGTCATCGGTGCAAGCAAAAAAAAAATCTCTCTATATATGTATGATTGATTGGTGTGGAGGAAATAAGCTTTATACGATCTTGTGATGTGGAATAAATAAAAGCGACAGACTGCATAATAAAGGTTCATATCACAAGTGGCAATATAAAGTGACGTTCTTTCGCATTAAGATTTTGTGCATCCAACCCTAAAAGCGCATGGCAACCTCTCCTTCCCTCTGTGAAGGGCCTATCTTTTATTATTACCTTCTACCTTATGCGAGAGTCATGGTGATCTTCACCTTTCCTTTTTATATTTTATCCTTTGGCAAGAACAGTGTGTTGGAAAGATCCTGGTATATATATCTAATTGGATGTGGGTTAGCATGAACTATTATTGTTTACATTACCCTTGAGGTAAAAGGTTGGGAGGCGAAACCATAAGCCCCTATTTTCTCTGTGTCCGATTAAAACTCCGTAACCACAAGTATTGCGCGAGTGTTAGCAATTATGAAAGACTAAATGATAGTTGAGTATGTTGACTTGCTAGAAAGCTCTGACATAGACTCTTTCTGATGTTATGATAAATTGCAATTGCTTCATGACTAATATTATAGTTTGTTAGTTCTCAATAAAGTTTCTGATTCATACTTTGCATTTTGAATATATTATTACTTGAGCATAAGAGATTATATGACATTATTCATATATGTTGCATTACGAGAATAATCATACGCCCTCATGTCGTATTTTATTTTATACGACACCTCTACCTCTAAACATGTAGACATATTTATCGTTATCGAGCTTAAGCGAGGATCAGCGAGGTCTAAGCTTGGGGAGTTGATCGTCAATTTTGCATCATGCTTTTATATCAATATTTATTGCATTATGGGCTGTTATTTCACATTATGTTACAATACTTATGCCTATTCTCTCTTATTTTACAAAGGTTTACATAAGGAGGAGAATGTGCAGATGGAATTACGAAATGGAAAAGGAGCAGATATTAGAGATCTATTACGCACAACTCCAAAAGTCCTGAAACTCCATGAAAGTTATTTTGGAAATAATAAAAATACTAAGCGGAAGAAATCGTCGAGGGCAACCACTGTCACGTGGGTAGAAGCGCCCTACCCCCTGAGGCGTGCCCCCTGCCTCGTGGGCCACCTGTTGGCCCTCCGGTGCCCATCTTCTGCTATATGAAGTCTTTCATCCGAAGAAAAAAATCACAAGCAAGCTTTTGGGACGAGACTCCGCCGCCACGACACGGAACCTTGGCAGAACCAATCTAGGACCCCGGCAGAGCTGTTCTACCGGGGACACTTCCCTCAGGAGGGAAATCATCATCATCGTCATCACCTGCGCTCCCCTCATCGGGAGAGGGCAATCTCCATCAACATCTTCACGGCACCATCTCCTCTCAAACCCTAGTTCATCTCTTGTATCAATTCTTGTCTCCAAGTGCAGGATTGGTACACTGTAGGTTGCTAGTAGTGTTGATTACTCCTTGTAGTTGATGCTAGTTGGTTTATTTGGTGGAAGATCATATGTTCAGATCTTTATGCATATTAATACTCCTCTGATTATGAACATGAATATGCTTTTGTGAGTGAGTTCGTTTTTCACGAGGACATGGGAAAAGTCTTGCTATTAGTAGTCATGTGAATTTGGTATTAGATTCGATATTTTGATAAGATGTATGTTGTCTATCCTCTAGTGGTGTTATGTGAGCGTCGACTACATGACACTTCACCATTATTGGGAATAGAGGAAGGCATTGGGAAGTAATAAGTAGATGATGGGTTGCTAGAGTGTGAAGCTTAAACCCTAGTTTGTCGTTGCCGTGAGGGCTGATTTGGATCCATATGTTTCATGCTATGGTTAGGTTTACCGTTTACCTTAATACTTTTGTTGTAGTTGCGGATGCTTGCAATAGAGGTTAATCATAAGTGGGATGCTTGTTCAAGTAAGAACAGCACCCAAGCACAGATCCACCCACATATCAAATTATCAAAGTACGAGCGAATCATATGAGCGTGATGAAAACTAACTTGCGATAATTCCCATGTGTCCTCGGGCGCTTTTCTCTATATAAGAGTTTGTCTGAAGCTTGTCCTTTGCTACAAAAGTTGGGCCACCTTGCTGCACTTTATTTACTTTTGTTACTTGTTGCTCGTTACCAATTATCTTATCACAAAACTATTTGTTACCTATTATTTGATTGCTTGCAGAAAATACCTTCTGAAAACCGCTTATCATTTCCTTCTACTCCTCGTTGGGTTCGACACTCTTACTTATAGAAAGGACTACGATAGATACCCTATACTTGTGGGTCATCACGCATCTTGCGATTCGCCGCGTTACGATGGCAACGCCGATCTGTGGCGGGATGAGCGTCCGGGCATGTTATCGCACTGGCTGAATCTCCGGATGTACTTGCGCGGTTTCCCCTTCATACGGGGAATGATATGCGAGATCAGCGGCCTGGCCATGAGCTTGGTGGCCTCTGTGAAGGCGTAGCGAACTCATGGCACATATCCGACCAGAAGAAATGGAATCCGCGGCAAGTACATCAGCAAGACATAACATTGGGCTTGATTGCGGGCGAAATAATTGGCAAGCACCTTGTCGTCGCGAGCTTGAGCACGCATCGCGATGGTGTAGATGTTGAGGAACTTCAGACGAATGGGTCTTGCCGGTGTACTTCGCCCGGACGTCGGGCTTGAGCAGCGGTGGGGCGACCATTGGAACTGCGCGCCTTCGTGGGTAAAGGCGGGCAGCCCCACCTCGTAAGGTAGGCCGCGGAGCCCCGGTCTTGGAGGTGGATCATGGTGGGTCCGCCCGCTTGTCCGGCCCGGTGGCATGTATCCACGCGGCGCTTCGATAGTGGTTCAAACATCTTCGTGAGCTTGTTCTCGAAGAACTTGGCGCTGGTCGCGGTGGAGTCTGCAGGTGAGACGGCGCTATAGATATGTTATCACAAGCATCGTCACGGCGGGCGGCGCCATGATGGTAGTGAGGAGGAGGAGAGTGCCGTGACGCAGCACCCCTGTCCTCCAAGTGCGGCATGTGGTGGCTCGGTGGAAGCGCCCGGCCGAAGGTCCCGCCCGTCGCGGATCATCTTTGTTGGTGGCGGCGAGGCTCCGGATGGTGGCCCTCCACTCGTCGAGCTTCTCCGCGGCGGGAGAAGTCGAGGCGCGATTGCCGCAGCGCCAAAGCTTCTGGCGTGGGTGGCGGCGACAGCTGCATGGACCGTGGCGGCGCCGACTTCTAACCCCGTTAGAAGGAGCTCCATCACGACCAATGACTCGCGCCATTTTCACCAACGCCGGCGGGCATCTGAACTCGCCGTCCGCGGATGGCGCACATGGCTCTTCCACGGCGGTGTCCGGGGTCACCGGCGTGGTAGCGCTGCTTTCGTCGCGCACACCATGGGAAAAGCGCGCGGTGTTCGCCGGCGTGGGCGTCTTGGAGGTTGCTGCGCCGCCGTGGGTAACTGGCAACACTCTGGAGGTCCATAGCGCTTTGAGAGGCCAGCCCGTCTTTGGATTTGGTGGCGTCACGGCCCATCGCTTTGGCGCCTGACGGCACCACCTCGCCCGGCTCGACTGCCGGGGTGATCTTGGTGCTTTCGCGGACCCCGGCCGGGTCTTGTCATACCGGCCGCTGCTTCGCCCATCTTGGGACGGGCCGTTCGGCCTGAAACGCAATCGCCGTGGCTGTCTTCTTCTTAGGAGCCATGGCGACGAAGAACTGCTAGGCTAACTACTAGACCA